>OX411309.1:76986744-77393928 GCA_948150685.1 Rhaphigaster nebulosa | reverse complement strand
TGCGTATAATATACCTGAAAATTAAAACTACTTAATTTTTTGCAAAGTAAAATGCAAACTGGGAAAATATGCCAATTCCCGGAGATCGGGAGAGTGCCAATTTTAAGAGTGCTTGACAGTATTTTAAAAAAAAATGTGTTCAATGGACGCAGAATTTGATGTTCTACAACTTTAATATCCTGAGGTTTTCTCTTAGAATCCTCATTTCCAATCTGCAGACACAGATATCGTACTCTGTCTCTTTTTTTTTTTTTTTTTTTTTTTTTTTTTTTACAAAATCGTCGTTAATGACCGTGGTTTTCGACCGTACTAGTTAACTAAATTATTATGTTGTGGTATTCATTAGATACAAAATTTGAGGTTGTTTATTTTATGACCCTTATCTATTTCGATAGAATGCACCGTTTAGGAATTACAGCTAAAAATAGTCCCAAAAATTAAAACCAAAAATAGTCCCAAAATTGCGAGTTTTTTGGCCGCCATTTTTTCAGGTAGCTAATCCGACTGGCAGACTGTTATTTTTTTTAATGCCAATATTGTAAGTGTTCAAAAAATTGCTATCAAAAGTTTTCTTCAGCTAATGTCAATTTTTTTGCACGGGCTCTCGGTCTATTAGTAATCAGTAGTAGAAATAAAATTATGTAAAGTCTATAAAACAACACAACAAATCATTCGTTATTCATCACAATGTGAATATAAATATGGATACATATACACCTTAAAATGTAAATCAGTTACAATAAAAGGTAACTTTAAAAAAAAAGAAAAATAATTCTGCACAAAGTGAGTTATTAGCAATTTAGTTTAGAGGCTATTAAAAAACAGTAAAAATTCATTTACAATTTACAACAATTAACTAAAGAGAAGTATTCTATCTCCTAACAAGTGCCATCGAAACATATTTTATTGCCACATAACAACAAACTATAAAATTTATTTAGACAATTTGTTGGAACATACAAAAATTTATACATAGAACATTTTGAATATATCATCTCGATACTATAGAAAGATATATATATTTTTCTTTTTCTACTTTAATGTTTGTTTGTGATTTAGTCATTTTTTAAAATATTAAAGATAGAAAACAATAGATGGTTATAGTGTGAATCCCCAAATAATCGTCCAATTTGGCGATTATGAACATTTAGGTGATTATTTGCCCTTTCTTATTAAATCTTCCCCCTCCCCTCTCCCTCCCAAAAATGATAATTCCTTACGCCCCTGATATATACGACCTATTACTACTAACCTAATGCCCCTACATCTAGTGAATTCCTATAATCTTATAGATATAGTAACATTCTGTTTAAACAAGTATATTTAATTAATGGTTATGGATGGATGGAATAAATGGAAAATATGGTTATATAAAATGAAGAAATTGTTGGAAATTTCTGAAGCTTATTTAAAATTTATGACAATCATAAATAGTACCTTATTTTTGTTCGATATTGAAGTGAAAAAGTTTGAATAAATCAGTGAAATGAAAGAAAAATCTAATTTTCAATAAATTCTCAAGATCCCGTAGAAAAGAGTACCTTAAAAACAATTTATTTAAGCTAGGTACAAAAGGTCCCTATTAATTATGTTATGCAGATAAAGTGCTATTTCAAAGACTACTGTTAAATTGGAATTTTCATTCTCATTAATTCAGACTTTTTTAATTTTTATTATATGGACATTCTTGTTTTGCAAACAATGATACCACGATTTTTCATGTAAATCACATTGGTAAAAAATAAACCATTTGGACGAGGGCGTAACTCTAATAAAAAATAGAAAATTATTTTTGTTAAAACGGTTCTTCTCGGTTTCCTCCGTTCTATGGCAAATAGGCTTAAATATTTGATGGTCGCTCACAATGTTTTTTATTAATTTAAACATTAAAATTGCTTCGTGAAAATCTCTGGGAAATCACAGCAGTTAAAAATTTTGTTTTCTTCTCTAATAAAGTTTTCATTTCGATCTTAACGATGGTCAATAACCTTTAAATTTTTCCAGAATCCGATGAAAACTCTTTTTTTATGTAAGTTCCCTCATAACTTCGTCATTCTTGAACCAATTTCTATGGTTCTTTTTTTGTTTTTAATGATTCTACTGTTATCTAATAAATGAAAGCAAAATTTAAAAGCTTTTTTTATATCAAGGATTTTAAATTTTGTTTTCATGTATTAGATAACAATAGAATCATATAAAAAAAAATTATCACAGAAATCGGTTCAAGAATGGCGAAGTTATGCATGGACATACATAGAACATAAAGTCAAACTGATAATCTCCTTTTTTATTGTAAGCCAAAAAGGTATTTTCTATATTATTAAAAATACCAAAACAAAAAGTTATTTATTTGGATCTGACCTTTGCATAACCATTTCATTGATATGTGCAAATCTTAATTATATTTTTATTTTGAGGGTCCTTTAATTAAGGTTATATGATAGAAGGCTCTAATAGTTTCTATTTTATTAGCCATGGATCGACTATGGACTCGGGAGAAGCTCCAGCGGGCACGCCCAGCCTCTATTAAGTACCTTCTTGGAGGAAATACCTGACGTTCGAGCGTGGATCCTTACCACATAAATGTTTGTCTATGATAGACTACTTCCTTATCTAGAACTGAAATCAAGACTTTTTATTATGATTATATACGCATTTTTTTAATTTATTGTTTTTTACGAAGCTGGTTGCATTTTGGATTTCAATTCTAACTGTTTATCCTCATGGATAATTACGCCTAAAATAAAAATATCACGCATCCTGAATTTCTGTTAGCAGTTTCTAAGCTCATAATAGTCAGTTTGTAAATTTTCCTGCTGGTTGGATAGATCCAAGTTTATACAAAAAAAAAAAAAAAAATAAATAAATAAAAGGAACTTACTGAATTGAACTGAAACTTTAGACTGCAATTTCAAAGACACCTGTAAATGTAAACATATCAGTCAGTATCTTGTAAAACTTGCCGAAACCACGTTGAGTGGTGATAAAATGGTTATAAAAATAGGAGGGCGTCCATATTGAAGAATGCCTTTTAACCGTGGGACGTTTAAAATGAGCGGTTAAAGAACTCCATTTAGCAGAATCCTTCCACTATCACTGGAAGATAAGAGCCATTCAGTTGAGGAATCTGGTGAAAGTAACAAACGGGCATTCTGCCCATTCCAAAACGATGATCTGCCCCTTCCTCCTCGATAGTCCGGGTACTTGATGGCTTTTATTGAGTTAACAGGAAATGTATTGCCATATTTTATTGAAGAGATTTACAGTTGCTTTCGGTCAGATTCTGCAACTACTCTAAACAATAATACATGTGGGTTAACCTGCAATTTATAGATAAAAAATGAACATATATAAAAGAATATAGAAATATTAAAAATAGAGGCAAAAGGTACATACAAAGGTATAAATATAAATAACAAATGAAGTCAGTAAATAACACAAAGTCAGTTTGCGAGATATTCTATAGAGTTATAAAAATAGGATTTTAATAAGTGTGCTCAAAAGTTGGGAATTTTAAATATATGACGTGAACATAAGGTGTTTTTAATTTTTTGTTACTGAAGTATAATAGTATTGATCTTATCTTTGGAATATTTTATTGGAAATACACTATTTCCAGAAGGCTTAAAAAAAAAAAAAAAAGGAATTTGGATAACCATTATTATTATATCGATTATTATCGGATTTAAATTCTTCATGTCGATAAAATTTTTGCAAAGTTAACAATAACGAAAATGCATAGAATTTTATTGACAAAAGGACTTCAAAAAAATAGTTAGTATGATAGTATAAAATATTATGAAATAGAAATTCCCCAAAATTTCATCCGAAAGTGGCCGTAAGAGGATTTAAAAAAAAATATAATTAAAAAAATATATACATAGGTACTTACTTTTTTTAATCACGACGACTTTCCAATTTATAGGGCATCATGTTAAAAATTAAGAGAATCCAACCAAAAAATATTTAGAACAAAAACATTTTTCTTGTGAAACAAGATACATGGAAATTGATAAAAGTTAGCTTATCTTGCTCATTTTACTGCTTCAGTATCTTCACTTATGAAGTATAGCTTTTTTTTTATTTACACCTACAAAAAATACAGCAGTTGGGAAGGAGGAGGATTTCGTTTTAAGTTTATTGAGCATTTTATTTATTTTATTTTTTTCAATTAAGCTAGTTTGAGTTTTAAACTATTCTGGAAGCCGAACTATGAATAGATTTAGAAAAATATGTTTTTGTTTTCATTAAACATGTGGGTTAATTTAAAATTTATAGATAAAAATTAATACATATTTTTTAAAGATAAAAATAAAACTCTACTTTATTAATTAAGGTACTAAAGCAGTTTTAACTGCTTCAGTATCTTCACTAATTAAGCAGATTTTTTTTGTTTATACCTAAAAAAAATACTACAGTTGAGGAGGAGAGGTGCTCGTGTTGTTTATTTATGAGCTAGTTTGAGTTTTAAACTTTGGTTACGTTAGGAAAGTAATTTAAAAACTTCTTTCACGTTACTCCTATCACCAATCGGACTTCCTTTTAGTTTAACAAAGTACGTTTATTATATTTATTGTATTATATTTTTATTATTAATTTTATTATAATTATAATTAATATAAGTGAATATCTAGGTGAAAAAGCTATGCACTCATTTTATATATAAATATTTTAGTAATTTTTGATATTATGATACCCTAATAAGTGATAAATAACAATACCTGTGGAAGCGGTCAGATTTTTATAAAATATTTTAATCTGCAGAGATACGAAGGCTTAGCGTGGGGGGTAGAGGCCCCACCCTCCCTCACCCAGAGAGAAGTAATTAACCGGAGCTGCTCTAGGTAAATATATTCTCGTCGATGATCTGGCCGGGAACAGGTTGTTGTCCAGACCCATCAGCCGAATTCCTCCAAGCCATCTCCTTTATCGCATCGTCTCCTCTCGGTCCATTGCCTTATCGATTTGTGGAATCAGTTCAACTATCGATACTCTTCCGAAAATGACGTTATCGATATGCCTCTGGATAATCGGGATCGAGTAAAGTTCGTTATAAATGGTTAGTGTTACAAGATGCAACATTAGCGGTGAGGAATGAATATCGACCTTGAGATCCGAAATGGACTTTAAGAATTTATTTGATAAGAAGTGCCAATTTACGGAAAAAAATGAAAAAAAAACAAGTTTCCGATCGCTAATTATAATTCTGTGATTTGAATAAGGAAAACTCTTGATTCGGCTTCATAGAAAAAGCAAAAGGACTTCAAATTCCTCAAATGAATTTCAAATTCAAAAAGGTGACCTGTTGGCCATTCGTTTCAAATAGAAAAATAAACTCCAAGAAACGAATTTGAAATCTAACTATAATATTGTTAGTTTATTCCTTTTAAAGCATTTTTAGAAATAAGTACTCTCACTTTCTTCGCGAATAAACTACCCATTTCTGTTTTTTCTTTTTCATAATTCATAATAGCCGATAAATTGATATTGTTCGTCTATATAAATGAAGAAAAAAACTCCGCCAAAGTTGCTCATTATATCTTTTCAATTAATTGGGCTATTGGGGGTTATTAAATGTTTTTTAATTACATGCCATTATCGAATTTTTTTCTCAGACATCTTTTCATTCCTTGCGAAACCATGTTTGTACATACCTACCGACTTAGTTTCATGGAATACGTTTTAATAGTTATGGAGAAAGAATAGTCCTTAAAATTTGGAAATGATAACAACAGAAATAATTTTTTTTTTAATCAGAGGAAACATGCAAATTAAGGTAGATCTCAAAATAATTATTTTGACCGTCAACTATACTTTTAAGTTTAAATTTACCTTATTAAAGAAGCTTACAAACGCATGATTTACATTACAATCACATGTTTTGTTAAGTGTATATAAGTTAAACAGAATATAAATATAAATTATTGAGATTTAAAGTGGAATTACGTGGTACCGTTTTAGTAATGTTGCAGTAACAAGTTTCCCCTCCATAGCTCACAGGTGAGAGCCAATTCAAACGAAGCTGAAAAGTCACTTCATTCAGGAATGCTCAAGCTAAACACTAATTATACTTGCCAGGTCCTAGTCGGAAATGACCCCATTCCACAGCGTCTCGAAAATAAATGAAACAGAAAACTAAATTCCAAATAGACTTTTACTAAACCAAAAACGGTGCAGCATAGAAACGATGCCTTCAAGCGGATTTCTTTGCTCTATTACCTTAAAATAGCGTTGAAGACGTTATTTCGTACACGAAAAATATATAGATGATTAGTATCAATTAATTTCTTAGTTGTAATATTCACCGAGATATGAAAAAAAAAATTGTTTTGCGTAAATCATGACCTAACTTTTTCAAAATATTCAATCTACCATTTTCCTGATTTAGTGTGAAAAAAACTTATAAATCGATTTGAAATATGGTACCAAACATATGATACTAAACAAAATAATCCCGCAAAAATCGTTAAAAATCAGTTTCAATTCACTCATTATCCAAGAGTTTGTCACTTTTATATATTTTTTTATGGATGGTGTATATGCTTTTTTTTATTTAGTATTTTTGAGTTATTTTTTGGTTCTAAACTAATCTGCATATTTTACTAAAGCTTTATCGTAAACGGTTCTATAGTTTAGATATTCCACAAGATGAATAATTAGATTTCGATAACAAAACAATTACGTTTTTTGAAACTTTTTTGAATTACATAGACCATGAGTTAAAAACTTTGTTATTTTTTATTTCGTTTTACTTCCTCAATCTAATATTATTATTCCTTAAACCTAAGGTATTTGAGGAAATATCAGGAATGCTTCCTAGAAATTGAGTAAATAAAATAAAAACTGCAATTTCAAGTGCGTCTATGTGGTTAACGTTATGGACAATTCTAGTCATCTTGGATCGTATTAATTTATTTTCTGCAGTCACTGCTTGTACAAAACTACCAACTGATTTAATAACAAAACCTTAGTAATAATTCAATTATTACCATTATTAATTATCTATTTAAACTATTAAATTAATAGTAAGAGGAATCCTATTAATATTAGGAGGAAAACGGTTCTGATCCGATGTGAAGTGACTGACCCTGGAGTAAGGGTTGATGCAAAGGTTGAGGCAATTCTCTTCAAAGAATTGCTATACTGTCATTTATTAAAGGAAAAAAATCGAAAAAAGCATCTTATAACACCAGTGTTTTTACAAGACTAAGATTCGGATCTGAAGATTATCCGGTTTGGACGAGTGGACGAAGAGAGGACGACGGAGGAACTGCTATGGGCTGAAGAGGAAAGGGGTCAGTTGGAGTGGGGCAGTCGCCTCTCATCTATGCAAGGAATTCCAGGTGCGGATTCTTCCTTGCATTCTCCCTTATTTCTGCACACATTACATCAACACTTTTCCGAACACAATTTCGTAGAATAATCCTTTGTGCCGATAAAAAAAATATTTTTAGTGTTTACGAAATAGTGAAATACGCAAAAAACGGGAAACAATCAAAAGGTAAATTTGGTCTAATACTCAATAAATAGTAAATCCAGCAATAATTAGCATTTTGAAGTAATTTGAAACTCTGAACCAAGCTCTGAACGAGATTTTCAAAACGCAGGAGGTTTTCAGTATTTCAAATTTTCACTTAGGTTAAAAACTGCACTAGCGCTCAGGGCCGGAACTACATAAGGGCAAAGGGGGCACTCAACTTCCCGGCGAATTTTTTTTTTTTTATTCCTGGAAAAATAGTCGTTTCTTCTATTTATTGTTTGTCCATGATTCAGTTAATAAAATAACAATAATATGATGATATTTATTTCGAAATGTACTGTTATGAAACAGTTGACTCTTTTAGGAGAAGAGAGGAAATTACACTTAAAAAATTTTGGACCTGCAATTTAATAATCTAGGGTTCATTAAACTTATAAAAGAACCATTTCGTGCTTAATTTTTCTATATAAAAACATAAATAATCGGTAAGTCTAAAAATAACCGTTAGATACACACTCTGCAAAAGATACACTTCACAGGTAAGGAATTTTTCGGTATAGTGTTTGGTGAAAACCGAATAACTCTAATTTGTTATAACATTGAAGTTTCGAAACAGTATGATAGTTCATTTTAATAGAAAAATGTATTAAAAACTCGTACATTTTGTTTTAAAAAACATTTCTAATGTTAACCCAAATAAATCTTAGGTAATAATATAATTAACATTTAAAAATATTAATGTTCTCTTTTTGTTTTAAAGCGAGGAGTTAATCGGGATTTTTCTAATCATCGGCAAAATAACTGTGCATAACAGTTGCATACTAACATTCTTTATTGTAAATATAGCATTTACAATAAATGCGGAATTTCATTAAATGATATTAATAGAATTATAATTTACAGGTTTTCTCCGGTTCGTTTTCTAATACTATTCTCAAAACATCCTCTCGATCATCGAAGAAATAAACTTCTGACGGATACGAAAACTTCAATTTTATTTATAAACTTCGAGTGATCGCTTAACCATTTTAAATTCTATTTGGTGTAAATCGTTTCTCAGATGATTTGTTTTACAGCTACGCCTAATGGTTTTAGTTTAATTTTATCAAACGAGTGTTAAATTACTTCGTTAACATACTGAAATCATGTTGTGACAGGAGTCGGTTTTAAAGTTATGGTACTCCTAGACCCGACACCGCCTTCTGTTCATACTTTCGGGAGGGGAAGAGGTTGAAGGAGGGGTAATTTCTCTCAAGAAAATATTCTTCATGATGAAAATTTTAATTTTATGTCATAATAAGATCACTTACGATAATAAAATTAGATACATAATTGACATAATACAATAAAACTGATAATAAAATAATATATTGAAGTTTGTTAAAATATGAATTTCAGAGTTTGAAAAATTAGTTTAAAATTTCTTCTAGCTTTTTTTCGAAAGAATGTATCTATGATGTCATCGTACGGCATTTCTTGCATCAGCCTTCCCTCAACGGCGATCAGGACTAATGATGTCAATATGTCGTGGTTGCATGAAGATCTTAAATAGTTCTTCACAAGACGAAGAGTGGAGCATCTCTCTTTTACAATTTGTGGCAGCAGCGCTAAGAATCTTTCTTTATACAATGTCAAAGTTCGGATCGATGTCTACTGCAAAAATATTACGTGGCCCGGCTCGACCTATCCGCAACCAGTAGATACTATAAATGGGCAAAACTGTTAATTTGGAATAGCTATTGCAACAGTTTCTGCTACTTTTCAAAACAACAGTGTATAAAAAACCGACACAAGAGTTTCAAATTATCGGTGTTTCTTGGATTCGTTTCAGTGGAGCAGTTATCTATCAAAACTTCACAATCACACGCTTTGTAGTGGCATCGTACTATAGTTGCAGGGTTTATTTAGCATGTCCCTCTTTTTCCGTTGGCCATTCTCCTTCCCGTCCACTAATCCGCTACTGTAGGATATTCACTATTCCATTATTCTATCTATTTAATTATGATTGAAACAGTTATCTGTTTTTGTTTACTGAAAGAAACTTTTTCGAATAAACAGATTTATATAAAACTCTCCACCATTAGTGGGGACCGAGTGGTCTTTGATAGTCCTCAGGCATGCCCTCCACACCGCTGCCTACTCTAACTCTTTGCAAAACTAAACGCAACTTCAAAAACAATAATTATACACACCAATAAACTGTATAAAAGATAATTAAATGAAGACTTCATTTAACTCATTATGAACATTTTCTTTGTTATTTAAACAAATATTTTTTTTTAGCGTTTGCCTCTTTTCATTGTGCTCTCCTAGGTCCGGGTCTATTGAGCCTAATGGTAAATCTGGCCCTGGCTGTGATACAGCAATTCTGTATATTGGTATAGCAAACCATATAAGAATCAAGTTGCTGCAATCAGACTATAGAATTTTAATCTCCACTGTAAGATATTGATGTCGAATTCAAAAAATTGTGGGGAACGGTACCATGCTACCAGAGAAATTTGTACTCAATCAATGGAACAATAGGAATTTCAGCGTCTGATAAAATTTCTTGTACGACCCAAAAAATTAACTGCTATCCGTACCATAAATTCCTCCTTGTGTCTGGGACATGTTTAACGACTACATTGAGTGCTTTAGGATATCTGAAACTCGGCCCAAATTTTTTGCATTTAGGCGCAATGATTAGAACCAGGTATCTATGATAGCCAGTTAGATTAAATTATATAGACACAATAAATAACTGTTTTAAATTTTCTGATATGAAAATAATTATATTTTTAAATAATAATAAATGAATTATGTAAAATGATAAAAAAGTAAATACAAATAAAACATGTTAATATATGTAATATTAATATAAATAAATAGTTTAGGAACAATTTAAATTTGTTTAAAGTTATAAATGCCTAAAAAATCCCGCATGAACGCCACATAAATAAAAACCGAATTAAATACATTCCGCGATACAATTTACAAGCTAGGCAGTACCTCGTTGATTATAAATAATTACCCTTCAACTAACTGTACAAATCAATTAGCATTTGTCATAGGGGCTGGATTGATTTCCCTTTGTATGCCGATCCCAAATACTCCGGCGCTCGTTGCATCCTTGTAATTACAATTTGTCCCCTTTTTGATTTATACTTCATTGTCATTAGGCGTATTATTCTTTCAACGCCCTCCTTTACACCCTACCACGCTTTCATTTATATGGAGACCCAGCTCATAGATATCTCTTAATTTGTCTTGCTAATTTTACGAATTCTAAAACGAAAAAAAGAAATGTATCACTTTGACACATATAAAAATAGTGAAAAATATAATACTGCTTGGGGTAGATCTAATGGAAATAGTTCTACTAAGCACCCATTGTACTTGAAATATATACAAATTTATTCGATTATTTATTTATTATTTATTTTAAGTTGATGTCATTTATTCATTAGTAATTCCTACCGCGGATACCATTGGAATTTGATCAAAATACTCTCCAAAATAAGTATCATTCCATCATTTTGATTTCAATATATGCAGTTTTAATGCTTTTTACATCCTAATATAAGCAATGGTAGATCTTACTAATTCTCGACCTTGAGGTATTTTTGGAGATATAGTAGTAAGCATTCGGCTCCAACCTCCTTCAAATTTTACTATTTGCCGTTCTTAAAAATACGTATCGTTCAATGGTTACGGTTTTAATATTTACAATTTTTTTTTCTCTCACAAATATACACTTCACTTTTCATGAGTTTGATTATTATTATTAAGTTTATAGTAAAGATTATTGTTATAATTATTAAGTGGTTTTGCCAAATTCAGTTCTATAGATGAAGAAAAATTGAAAATCGTTATATTATTGTTTGCTATTTAAGTTAAATAATTATGCATCCCCAAAAAATTGAAAAACTATTTAATTTTTAGGCCGAATATCCATTTTGGCCATCCTTGAATCCATTATGGTTGGTTAGTTTTCATCCGTGACGTCTGTACGTATCTTCGCATCACGCATAACTCAAAAACGGTTAACCATAGGTTGAAATTTTGTATTTAGGATTGTTTGTAACATCTAGTTGAGCACCTCTCTTTTTTGTTACTATATGATCCTCGGAAGTGGTACTTTACTTGAAGGTCATAATAGATTTTCATCTAACATTATATTAAAATATGATGAAAAATTTGGTATATAACACTTATATATTAATTTTATACTAGATTTTGGTTGAATTGGCAAACAGGAAGTTGTACTGTAATTGAAGATCATAATAGACTTTCATAAAAAATTATATTAGATGCAAAAATTCTCAAATTTGGAATATTACTTTTATGTCAGTATAAATACCATACTAGATTAAAATAGGTTAAAATGATATTACTGGAAGTGGTACTTACTTGAAGTTCATAATAGATTTTGTACATGGTTCTCTATCAATTTTAGAAATAAAAGTGTCAAATAAAAGTTTTCGAAAATAAAATTCTGAATCTAACACATCCAGAATTACAACTCGGGGACCATCACAAGCAACTGACGCCAATAGACGTCGCGACGCCGAATTTAATTTTTGAGGTACTGCTATTTTCGGTATCCAGTAACCAAATAGGGATTCAGGATCTCTTTTTGAGCCACCGTACAAGAACACTTTTTATGCGATGTCCACATCAGATTTTTATTTTTTAAGATACCTAAAGCAGACAGACAAATACATGGTATATGAATAATCTTTAAAATATAGCTTAGTGATATCCTGTTATCCTCGAAGTACGAAAATGAAGACTTTTTTTTTTATGATGTCAAAAGCGTGTATAATTATGTACAGGCGCAATCAAAGAACTGTACAAATAAATATATACTAAGCCAACGAGGTCCATAACTTTTTTTCTACCTAGTTAGAAAAGACAAGGTTCCATGCGATGTCATAAATTCCGATCCGTTCGAGGTTTCAGACACGTTCGGGATTACAGAGAGCATCACGGGGCCTTGCCATAAATCCCATCAATTTTCTGGAGCGATTCGTTGGGAGAATTTAATTACGTCACGCAATCTAGGGGGGTCCGAAACCGAAGAGGGAAGAGGCTGTGAACAAACGTTGATTTAGGATAATCGTAAAGAACTGGAGGAGGCCAAGGGCGATGCGGAGGCGATCACGATCAGAGATAGAGATAGACAACGGGCGTACTCTATATTACCTAAGACGGACTTAAGGCGGGATTAATAAGGAAGTTTAATAACAGTACACTCTGGAGGGGGGTCACGAAATGGTGGCCGTCACGGTGGTCTTCTTGTGGGTGGATGCCGCGGGGGGAAAAATAAGAGTATTGAAAAGATGGTTCGGTTCCAACGGGATTCGATTTGATGTTAGCTATTCTGGGCATATTCGTCTTATGCGCAGTGTACATAATAATTTTATTTATCTCAGTAGCAATTAATGTATGTACCCTAAACAGGCGGAACCCTAAACTACGGAATGATCATTTTAAGTTTATCTCTGTTTATGCGAGAGAGAATTCCTCTTTCAATTTACCCCAGTCTGTTTTCATTTATCCCAGAGACTAGGGGGTAAATGCAAACAGTAATTCTTCATGAAATTGATAAAGAGAAAAACTATGGAAAATACGCTTACCTAGATGACTCAAGAAATTCTATACAGAATGGAAAACCGGTTCTGGTCGAAAATAAAACCGAAAGTTGAACATGCATAACCTGAAGATACATATTGAGAAAAATCCTACGAAACTTTATTGAAATCAAATCTCATGGCAAATTATGTGAAATATTCATAAAAAAATATAATTCATAACGAAATCTGTTGTTTATAGGCAGTAGTATGCTATTGAAAATAATCAAAATAAAGAAAGTAGAAGAATTAATATCGTATATAGGTAAACAACTTGAGGAAGAACCTTTTAGTGCGCAAGTTCCTCACAATAATCTTTTTTTATTGAAATAAAAATAAACTAAATAATTAGCGCACATGATTGAAAGAATGTAAAATAAATCCAAATGATAAAAAAAAAAAAAAAAAAAAAAAAAAAAAAAATCAAGATTGAAGAAGAAAGCTTTTATTTTATGATTTGGTCCTAAAATCGTTTCAAAATATTGATTTTACCCCCTCAAAAATTACCGAATTAAATGCGGTGAAACATTGAGCGATAATTTTAAATTATTGTTAAAAAGAGAAATAAAAATAAAATAAATAAAAAAACGTAGAAAAAAAAAATACATGATAAGAATATTATAATTTTTATAAACTTTGGAATGAAACTTGATCTTTTTGATTAGAATTCAGAATTATTTCTTATACCATAGTAAAACAGAAAATAGATGTAATAAAATAGAAGAAAAATTAATCAACATCGGAGTCAGTAAATAGTTGATGAAGTATAGGTAAACAACTTAAGGATAAAATAACCTTTTTGTGCGCATGCGCCTAACGATACTTTTTTGTTAAGATATAGAAAAAAAAATTGGTTCCAATTACCCCGGTGTACAAAATATATGGGGTAATTAAAAATACCTAACTGGCATAGTTACGAAAACAGGGAGGAAAAAAACATACCTAATTTTTTCAAGTAACACTCAACATGACTAATATAAAAAGTTAAGCCACTTACTTCACCTTAGTAAATCTTCTTGGAAAGATACCAACCAGACCTTTTTCATTTTGATCGGAAAAGAGAGGAAACCTCTATAATGTCTTCTTTCTGTTGTTAAGTCAAAACTAGCCATGAAGTTTGCGTTTAACACTACCATAAAGGCGGTTGTGTCCTTTGTTTCCATTTACCCCATGTTTTCATTTACCCCCCCTCACACTATTTTTATTTGCTATAGATTTAAATGATTTTTTTTATTGCATATATTTGTTCAACAATGCTTGTGATTTTAAAAATATTCTTAGTCAACGCTGGAGATTTTGTCCTTCTCCGTTTATTCAGTCGGACAAATTGTATGTCTTAAGAGAGGTTCAATTCTTATTAAGAACATTAAATATAATCTGGTATTAACGATGCATTCACATAATATATTGTTACGAATATGATCCATCTGACTTAACATGGTGATTTAAACAAAAAAAATGGCCTAAGAGTTCTGGAGCACTTATTTGGAGCAATCCAAAATTTTATGCACAGTTAAGTACATGAGTAATTAATGTACATGAGATTTGAACAAAATAATTATTATAGCTATAGCTGTTTTTGTAACATGGCAAATTGAAGTCTGTCGAATAAAGTATATTTAAGTATCTTCAGAAAAAGTTGCATTATTAAAATCAACTAATAATCTCCACTGAAAGAATTGAAAAATTAATTTTCGTAGTCAATTTATTGACAAATCTGTTTCCAGTTATGCAGTAATTCATTAAATCGAGGAGATAATAACTAATCACTAATAAATATTGTGAAAGTTCACACAAGATGAATTCCAAGAATGAAAGTGGTCTCAGTGGTAATCAGTGGAATTTTTATGATACTGCTGAATAAAATACATAAATTAAGCATGCAAACGAATAGCAGTTTATTTAGGTATTCTTATTTAGTTTTGGTTTATAAAAGCCTTTTTCTCCAGTAGGTTTATATTTTTTGCTCTGTTCTTATACTGCTCGTATCATTTATTTTTTATGTATTTTTTTAATTATTGGATATTTTTTCATTTTATCGCACCTACAACCATCATTTCCTAATTTTTTTATTTTTTTTTTACAGCAGAAATTGTTTTAAAATAATAAAATTGGAAGCAATCTCTGGAAAATAATTGCTAAGTGTAATACTTTGAGGTAATAAATAAATAAATCACTAATAAATATTGTGAAAGTTCACACAAGATAATTTCCAAGAATGAAAGTAGTCTAGTGGTAATCAGTGGAATTTTTTATGACACTGCTGAATAAAATACATAAATTAAGCATGTAAACGAATAGCAGATTATTTAGGTATTCTTATTTAGTTTTGGTTTATAAAAGCCTTTTTTTCCAATAGGTTTATATTTTTTGCTCTGTTCTCATACTGCTCGTATCATTTTTTTTCATGTATTATTGGATTTTTTTTTTCCATTTTATCGCACCTACAACCATCATTTCCTATTTTTTTTTTTTTTTTACAGCAGAAATTGTTTTAAAATAATAAAATTGGAAGCAATCTCTGGAAAATAATTGCTCCGTGTAATACTTTGAGGCAATCGTAGGTTAGAATCCTGAAAATGCATTAACTTGTGCAAAACGACGATTTTTTTTTTTTAAATAAATGTAAAGTGTTTGGAGGTGACAGTGATTCATAGGTTTGTTGATGTTGAGCTTAGAATTTTCCTTAGCAAAATGAGGACGAGATTCTTGTTAAGCATCGGCAGAGTACGGTAGTGACATACGGCGAGTACAAATTATAAGAGAAGCTACAATCGATTAATCAGAGGCTAGTGACAGTGACAAATGCCCAGGTCTAAAACAATCAGGCGGCTACTCATTGATGGCCCCTAACGGTCTGTCCCCGCCATTGTTAGACCCGTCAACACGGCCCTTCTCAAGAGATTGCCGCCATCAAAGACCCTTTCCGAAGAGTCCTTCATATCTTATGGGATTTGCATCTTTATTGATTGGATCTATCCATTGTTCGGACGTTCCAGTTCACATTCAATCCAAATTGCTATCTTATGCCGCGCGTTGTATGTTAATTAGCGGATTTCTCTCGGCATATTCGCGGGTCGGAATGTGGCAACGTCTGATAGCTCAGCTAAATTTTCTGCCCAAACAAGGCGTCATTAGTGCGAGGGATCACGTTTTATTTGAAGAGCTAACTTCCTGCGGAACCAAGCTAATCTATCTTAAAAATAATTAATTCAAAAGTTCATTAATTAGTATGTATAAATGGTGTTCGATTGCCTGAGTAAACATCGGTGTGAACTCAAGATGCTGAACAATAGCTAATATTAAATCTGATAAACTAGTTTTTAACTAACAACGTATATAAATAAAATAACTATATAAATAAATAGTTATTTTGATTAAAAAATTAGAGGTACTTACGAAAAAATTTTTTTTCAGGGGATTTAAATTATTTTTCAGGTGGGTGGATTTAATAAGAAGACAAGTAATCACTTATTTTTCTATAATCGCCAATTTGGGCGTAAGTTTTAAGCACAAGAATGAAAATTGGACCAAAACTTGTTATTGAAGGGTTTTGTCCACTGACCCTCCTGCGAACGCCTAAACTACTCCAAATTAGTATCTTCTCAAAACTTTTTTAACTGCTCGAATTTCCTCAAATCTCTGTATAAAATACGCGTTGTAACAGATTGGGTATCATAAGAGAGAGAAAACATCCGCTAGACTTACAATGTTGTTCAAACAGCGAATGGACAAGAGTAAATTTTTATTAATCACCGCCCGGTGACATTGACAAATGACCGCGGGCTAAAACAATCAAGAGGAGTCCATTGACTGGGACTGCTCACGAGCCTTTCCCCATGTTTACTTTTACATTATCTACGAGGTTGGATATTTTTATATATAAATATTATAATGATTCCGTGGCTCAGCATTCCGGAAAGAGGGAAGCCCTACCGATTCTTCATTTCTGTTTTAAGGATTAATGTGTATGTCTATTGGATTGGAAAATCTAAATTTCATACAAACTTTAATTTCTTTTTCTGAACCGGTCCACATCTTTAAATAATATTATTTATAACCTGGACCCTATTTCATAATAAAGTACAAGTATAAGTCGAAAAGTTCGTGTTCAGAGGTTACAAGTTACCTCTCGCTATTAAATAATAATAATTTTATTCTTTTTTTTTTAACCCACTGTTTTTTAATATAACTTTTTTAAATGTCATCGTGTTGTAACATTACATCGATGCTTTAGCAATATATATCAACTATATAACATCTTGTACTTTATAAACACCAACTATATTATTACATAACTTTATAAACAGCTATACAGCTCCGTTTCATAATAAAGTAGAAAAGTACAAGTACAAGTTAGCCTATGACTTACTACGCCTGTTACAGACAGTAAAATGTTAAAATACGATAACATTTAAAATGAATATATAAAAAATAGTAAATAAAAAAACTAATTAAATACAATTATTATTATCTAATGACGATAAGTAACCTGTAACCTCTTAAAACGAACATTTCCATTTGTAATTTTACTACTTGTACTGTTGTACGTTATTGTGAAATAGGGTCCCGGATATAGCACTAAGAGGGTCATTCTGTAATTAAACATACATGTGTTTAATGGTTTATTAAATTAATAAAGACGTAATCCCTACCATCTTGTATGTACTTGTGCCATGCTCTTACGAGTCTCCTTATCCCCTCAGCGAAGAATTCTTGATCTCGAAACCAGTTTTTGTACTTTTTTCTTTACCTCTTCGTCGCCATTGAACTTGATGCCACGCAAAGCTTCTATCTTCTGGGCCAATCAGATAAAAATCCGAAGGAGCAAGGTAAGGGCTGTAAACGCACTTAGCCATTCAAGTTGAGAGTTGTCTCAAAAAAGATGCACGCTATCCCTATTCGATTAACGCAGTTTTAACATTATATCTGAGTAATATAAGCTGTTGATAGTGCGTTACTCCTCCTAAAATCACAGAAAATCGGTACCGCTTTTCGAAGGTAATAATTGCATTCGCAAACACGGGGTTTTATCAGTTTTTAACAAACGATTTACAGTACTTTCATCGAGCGGACTTGCCATCTAACTGTATTGTTGATTTAAGAAATCCCGTGCCATAGAGAGCCAAATTTCGTAATAAAAAAAAAAAAAAAAGTCCAGGTCAAACCGTAACGGTTCAAGGCAACCCAAAACGACTGATAATTAAACTGTAATGTACTTTGAGCGAATTAAATTACCAATTTGAATCATTATGGCGTTTTAATTTAAATTTGCTTATGGGTTTTTTTCCAATAAGTCAATAATAATTACCAATAAATATGTAAAAAAGTGATTATTTATGATGATCCAGACTAGATAAGATAAACCAAATTGGCATGGTTACGCTTATTCTTCTTGACGGATAACATTGTGTTTAATTCAAATTTACTTACTAAACCATATTTTTTTAATGTTTGCAATTGGCTTCCTTAAAGAAATAAGAAAAGCCGAGTTACAAAAAGAAACTTCAAGTTATTTAGAAGAATTTTTGTGGCGTAGTAAGATTAATGGAAATGATCCTTTTGAATAGATATTACAAGATATCATAAACTTTCATGCTTATAATATAAATAATAACATTTAAAAATTATTTGTTTACAATGCTTTTATCTATTGTTGTTATTTTTTTACAAATTAATTTTTTTTTTTTTTGGTGGGGCCTATAAAAAACAAGTAGCCTGAAAAGTATTAAACAAACTTCATTGACTTCTGGAGTTATTTTGTACTAAATAATAAGTAGCCACCATTACAAAACAACGAAAATGCGCCGAATTTATTGGGCTATGCTCCCTAAACATGTTTCTATCTCAACGGAATGGAAATCCATCTAATTTCTAATATTTCCAAAAACTGCCTTATGTTTCTCAACACAGCGATTTAACTATGGCCATAAAGATTAAGTTGACGTAAATATTAATCGGGCAGCTGATACTAATCGCCAGGTTAAACAATATCTACAAAAGTTTAAATTCTTCGTACCTATTAAATGTCACCTTCGCTAAATATGTTTAGTTTATATAATGGCCGTTGTATTATTTATTTATTTATAACCTATTGATGGGCTTTCCTTACACTTACAATTAGTCTTTAAATTTCTGAATATAGGCAACTTACAATTTCTTACCTATTACTAAATCAAGGACTGCTACGTTCTGTTCAACTTTCAATTAAATTTTCAAAATTAATTTTTCTTTAAACATTCAACTATATTTTTTTAAATACGAATAAACTCTTATTTATAAATCTCACCTCTGTATCATAATACAATATAAGTAACAAGAGTAATTATTACTTTTCATCAATAAAGGTTACTGAAATTTTTAGTTCTAAATCAAAATTAGCAGAAACAGCTTTAGCTGTTAATTAAATTAACAGTTGAACCATTCTCTAGTGGCTAAGGCGTCTTTTAAAACCTAGAAATTCTTGACCAAACGCCAGAGCAGCCATTAAAAAAAGATAATGAAAAAAGTGCCTGAAGGAGGTTTGAAAATTAAAGCGATAATTAGGAGTTGGAGATGTGGAATTGACAGATTTGCCGAAAGAGGTCGATGCCCTTAAAGAGATCATTACTAGAGGAGGTAAGAGCCGGTAACCAGGGGACGCTAATGAGAGGCCACTAGGGCTAATTTGATTTGCTACCTCCGCCAGGAATAGTCTATTATCACGTCCCTTCTTGTACTTTCATATGTTTGTCTTCTACGTTTTATTTTGCTAGCACAGCAAGTTTCGGCTTGAATCTTTTGGTGGTTAGTGGATGAGTTAGTCATTTTATAATAAAAGTTAAATGCATCAGATCAGAAAAACAAAAAATTATGATTCTATTTAAAAGAAGATTCAGTTCATATTTGATATTCACGGAGGTTTCAATCTTGGACATATTCACATAAAATAAAAACCGGGTGTTATTTATTTATTAATTTGTATACAACGTATTGGGCGTTTCGACCGGTGACTGCTAAGGATGACTGCTTTTAAGCGTTTTTCCAGTGTGCCTTTCTTCTCCCTTTCCAGAAAAAATAACCAACCTTACCTCGCAACATTTTTCAAACCCGCTCGTTAATATATTAAACAGAATATAATTACGCTCGCTTTAAATGAATAAATGGATGCATTGACATTATTTACGCCACTGATTTCGAACGGCTCATTTTTGCATTAGAAGTCAATTATAAAATATTACAGAATTACAAAAATGTAAACACCGTTATATATTTCAAATAAAAGTTACCAGGTACAATTATATGTAAGTAAATTTTGAAAAATCCAGAATAAAATAAAAAATTAAAATAATTAAATATAGTAAAAAAATGACAATAAGACGAAAATTTGGATTAATTTTTGCATTTTTTAAAATAATTTGCTTTGTTGTTTGCTACACTTATATATATATATATATATATATATATATATATATATATATATATATATATATATATATATATATATATACATAAATCTTACAATTTATAGTCTTTCTAGAAATCTTATAAACAGACTATCTTTATATTAATGTTATTTTTGAATGTCACAATGTTCTTTTATTACCTTGATATGAAGTCAATACTGTATAGCTGTCTTTCTTTTGTTTTTATTTGCTATATGGAATAGTTCCGATCTAAAGACTATTGTGAGTTAGGGTACAATTATTATATATTATTATAAACAAATAAACACTCATTTATTTTTTTTTCTTAACTAAAAATCTAGAAATATAGAAATAAAGATAGAAATAACTTAATTCTGGTACACAATCCGTTAAGAATGACATAAATGCACAAAAATCATTTCTGACCAAAGGATATATTAGAGTTAATGAAGAAAAAATCTTCAGGTATGTATACCTGTATTATGTATATACATACATACACATAATCATCAAGAAAATTAAAAAAAAAAATGGAAAGAAATTTTTTAGGTTAACCAATCGGAATAAAATATAAAAAATAAATAATAAAAAAAGTATAAACTTATAAATTGTATTTTCTACAGTTATAATAATTATTCGTACTATTATTTATACCACAATTGTATAATAATTTGTTTTATCAAAAAAATTAAAATAAAATATAGAAAATACTTATAACAGAAATATATAAAGGCAACAATATGTATAATAATGTCTACATTAAAATTAATCATAAATGAATAATGTAATAAATTTAGTATAAATATAATAGAAAATGAGAAAGTAGCTTAACAAAACAAAATACAACATATTACCATATGATAAATGATGAGTTAAGTATAGATATAGATACATATTTTTTTGTTTTAAGTGAAACCCCACTGTAATCACAAATACAATTTATTGGTTTCACCCATAAATAAAAAAAATGTATTTCATTCCTAGAGGGACCAACCTATCACAAATTAAATGCTTTCGTTGCGAAGACCAGAACAACTGTAAACTCCTTGGTCTTCTCCTATTTTATTACCTTATCTTACGATATCAGGGCCCACTTTCTAGAGTCATATCAAATTCCCTGTATAATTTATAGTGATACTATTTTTAGTCATATACCACACTTTAATATTTAATATCCTTCCTTACAGAAAAATAGCCTTTGACTTTCCAAGAAACTTTAGAAAAACTGCTGGCCAAGAATGACCACCCTATCTTGCTTCCATCCTTAGAAACTCTTGCTTCTCGTGGCTCCTAACGGGCGATTTACTACAATTTTTTGAATTTACAATGCGGAAAATATGGTATGTTGTATTTGTTACATTTTTTGTTAACAAGAGTTTATTTCTCAAGTATCTATTGTTGTGAGTTCGATTATGCGCGTATAATTAGAAAATCATAAATTATGGATAGTCATCTATGTAAAAATGTAACCACAATTATTATAATACTAGTATAACCTACCGAAAGCTCTCGCATTAGATATCAATCCTTCTTCTAATCCCTAATTCATTAGATGTATGAGCGATATTAGGGAAACATGTTTATTCGTGTAAAGAATATAATATTACCAAAAAAGTTTTAACATATACATTAAATAGTTAATTAATAGTTTGCAATGACTATGTTGAAGTTACAGTTTAGACTTAATAAGTAATTAGCTTACTCCACTGGAAAACATCTCTTCAATTTATCAGTTAGGAAATTAGATTCAGCTGTACTATTTTCTATATGTAGTATTCATATTTAACAGTGCCTTTTAGGTTTAGAAATGGGAAACGATATATAATTTCCCACTCATTAAAATTATTTGTAAACAGACTCAAATTGATATGATGTTGCCTTTACAACGGCACTATTCAAGATAACATAGGGCCGTGCGGACCTCTACTGTGCGTTATCTCGAAAACGGTTTTCGGGCTTTAAAACGCTGGACCAATACGTACTAAGGGAGCGTATAAGGTCTTGATGCTCGCGTCGATATCTTTAAAGCCCGATCCGCCCCGTCTCGATCTGCTAGCTCCAAATCGTCGGAGTTTTTTCGTCACTTTCATTTAAGCCCTAGTAAGAATTTAACAATTTTAATTTGGATTCGTCACTTTTCCGTGAAATTCCCTTTCTTTTGATACCTCGCTCATCAAAATCCATCGCTCTTGAGAGCCGGAAAAGGGATCTATAGAACTGTAATAATATATAGTAGTGATAAGGCATAGATTTAAATAAATTTTCGACAAGGAATCTGAAGAATACCTATTTATTATTATTAATTACTATTTTTTATATACTGAAGATATTTATGGTAGTACACGGGGCTTAAGTTCGTACGTCCTCATTCTCAAGTATTACTTATTTAACGACTCTTAAATTTGGAACGACTCATTATTAAAGCAATAGCAGTTGTGGGGCAAGTGCTGTAGCGTACGTAGAGGAGAGGGATTGGGAAATATGTCCTCTTTCCTCCCGAAATGTACGGAAAAAAAGTTTGTATTTTAAGTAGTATTATTGTTAATTTTTAAAAATAATTTTTGATCCAACTTTCATGCTTATCCTTAAAACACACAAAATTTGGCGAATATTGACATTTAGGTGCTTACTTTCCTTCTTCTTATTAACTCCCCTCTCCCCTTAAAAAACTAGAAGTGTAAAACTGGACAAAGTGGAATTCAAATGAATTTTTCTAGAGATTAAGTACGCTGGTAAAAAAATAAGTTTGTTAATTGTTGGAAGGAACTATGGTGCTTGACAAAATACTTACAATATTTTACTTTATTATTACTAGTTTCGTAAATAGTTTGTTATTCATCATCTCTATCTGGATAAATGGGGATAAAATTGAATGCCTATTGAGTACTTTACCCGTTTGGGTAGGTTACTTTTTTTCAATTGAACTATTAATTATTCTTGCTTTAAAAGTTATAATTTATAGATATATCGTTTTTTATCATTTAATAATCATTTTATTTATTCAGTTAATTTATGCATCAATCTATTCATCATTTCGGATCTTTATTAGTTTTCATCTTTTTATTTGTATATGTAATATATATATATATATATATATATATATATATATATATATATATATATATATATATATATATATATATATTTCATGTACCTGCTTTCTTCTGTATATGTGTGCGTTCAAATTTTGATATCGGATAAGTTTTCCAATTATCTAGAAGTTGTGTACTAGGTTAGGACATGGTTAATTGATAACTGGAAAAGAAAATTATGGTGAAATGAGAAGGTATTAAAAAAAAAAATGTATAATGTATATATAAATTATGTCCAATTAAGGATTGATAAGTAAGCAGTGTATTATAGGAACCCAAGGTATTTGGGCGATATTGCTGGTTAATAAATTATTTCTCTCTCTGGCGATTGCTGGTTACATTAAAAATGCAAACATTATCAGGCGAAATGGTTTAACTCTCAGAGAACCATAAAATAAAAAGAACATCATATCAGAGATGTCTAAAAAACATCTGGTGTGTCGTAGACACACCAATTTACTTACCACTTTGGGTGCAATCCAACACCTAATACAAAATTGCTTATATTGGTTCTTTAAATATGTTTTGTTTTAATTAAGGTTTGTAGAAAATTTCATTATCTACCAAAGGAGCATCTGTATGGTTTTCATGTTATTCAAAAAACTAAAAAAAACTTAAGGAGTTTCCATAAGACCATGCACAGAATACTTTAAGAACGTGGCTACGAAGTCCATTCTGTAGGGCTGTATCTTCGCTAATAATAGTGTGATGACGATGATCTTGGTTTTGTAGGGAATTTAATCATTTTCCAAGTGATCATACATAATTTGTCATAAACTATATACATATATATATATATATATATATATACTTTTCGAGTTATGCGCAAATAATGTTATCATTTCTTCATAACTTTTTTTTCTGATTTTAGGCAAGTTTCATCTAAATAGTTACAGTCTATTCAAAACCATGTTTTTCGGCTATTGCGCAGCGTAATGGATGATCAATTTGGGGCATAGACATCTGAGAAAAAAATCCTACAAAACAAATAAAAATTGATATATAAAAACCGACACACAGACCACTGACCAAAAATGTGTTTTTTTGGTCATAGGGGGCTGAAAAGTAAAGATCTGTAAAAAACTGCAAATCGAAAATTTGATGCGCTTTCAATATTTTCCTTGCCTTTTAGTGGCAGGAAAGTAAAAAAATAATAATAAAGAACTTGCTATACCTCTCTCTGATTCATTATCTTTATTATTCTGGGATACTTGGCATTGACTTTAACTATTGATTTAATTTATCATTTAATTTCGTTTAATAGACTTTTATGTGTATAGTGATTAAAAGTCATTTGATAAAAAAGCGATGTGCTTTGATTAAAAACCACGTGTGGATAGACATTAAAATCTGTTTTTGCATTTATAGTAATTAAAAGCCCATAATTTTCTTCTAATTAGCCATTTTTATTGAATATTTCGAAGTAGAAATGACAAAGTATATTTAAAAAAAAAAAAAAAAATGCTTACTTTCTATTGAAGCTGGTTTTATATGAGGAAAGAACAACGTTTATTTTCATGTACTCCTCATGTGCGACCGAAATTTACCTTGCTATTAATATTAATAGTCTGGAACTAAATGTTTAACAACCAAAGAATGAAAAAGTCAACTTATCTAGGAAGCTCATTCCGTGTTTCATACTCTTTGTTTCACAGAAGGTAATTAGTAGAAGAAAGCACCACACCTTCTGGTGGATCTAGCAACTTTTTAATCCCACCATTTAAAAAAGAAAAATATTGCATTTAAATGAGATGCATAAACTAATGAGAGGTACTCTACAATACCAAAACAAAAAATACGCCCAAGATAAAATACTAGGTTGTCAAAGGTTTCTCCAAATCGTGGGTTTTTAACTTCCTGGGAATTAAACCACAGTGAGTCTGATTATATTTCATAGGAATTATATTGATGTTCCCTGAAAAAAATAAATAATAAAATTGGTATTTAATTGTATTTAATATCAAGCTGAAAAATAGAGGGGGAAAAACAACTCAATCATGCAGTTCCAAAAAATTCAGGAATGTGTAAGAATACATTCTTAAACAACATGTAATAAAATCCCAATTATTTCTGAGACACCGAGGGTTAGGGCTAGGTTTAAAAGTCCTTTTTTATCGGTTTTCGGTGGAAAGTTATAGTGGTGTGAATTTATAAGTCATTAAAATATATATAATAAATAAAATAACGTACCCCTACATATTACTGAAGCTTTTGGTTTAGTTCGTATATTTCTATAAGTCGGATTTTTGACGGGATGGTGGAAGGTATATTGATTATATGTAGTTGGTATCAGAATCGCTACCTACTTTTCTAATAAAATTTTTTTTTTTCAAATTTGGCATTTTTAGTTTCATGATTCGCTATTTCAAAATGTATTTTATCAAATTTAATATATCCAAAATATCGTCGAATATAAAATTAGGCCGATAGCCGATCTGGAGGACAAAAACAATTTTAAACAATAAGACAAATGTAATAAAGCATCCTTTCTATAAATAGCTGGTGAGCAAAAACGTGCCCTAGTATAATCTCAAAGTTTGATTATACTCTCGCTGTAGGGTACGGATTAGACACGCATGAACAAGAAGGCCCAGGAGTCATTTAGCTTTAACTAGTGTCAATGTGTTATTGCTGAAGATAGTTTCTGCTAAATCAGGTAATTATGTTTCTTTCTAACTAGATTAACATAGTTTCTACCAAATTAATATTGATTGGCCAATTGGTCTTCGAAAACGGCAATGATCAATGCTTTGAAATAGATAAACAATACTTCTATAATCTGTAAAATTCCCTTCCGGGTATCCCAAGACATTTTTTTTTCATTTTGTAGCATTTTTTGTATTCTTTCTAGAAATTTTCATCAAATTTTTTTGTAGTTTTGCACTAAGCACTGTTTTTTCTTTAATTTAGTACAATTTCTGGGCTCATATTTTTTGAGCTGTGGGAAAGTTTTTCTTCTCAAGTAAAGACTTCTGAAATTTTTAAGGAAATTATTAATACTCACAAAATTGACGTGTTAGGTTATAAGACTTGTACAGATTTGAAATACAATGTAGCCCTGTTAATATTCAAAATTAACGAGCGCTTGAAAAATAATCACAGAAAGAAATGGGGTTTTTTTGAGATAGATGGCTTCTTGAAGCAAATTTTTTGGACCTTACGATAGAGATCGAGGTTTAGTGGGATCAGAAAGACCAAAAAAAAATTGTTTGCATGCTTCAAAAAAGGTAAGAATCGGAAAGTATCGCAGTCAATTTCCGAAAACATAGCTGTTGCAGTACAGGTTTTGTTTTACAACTCTGGTCAACCTGATGCGAAAATAGCTTAACTTGTGGAGGACCCACAATCATTATTAACAGAGACTAACATTATGAAAATTATAAATGATCATAGATCAAAAAATCTATGAGAGCACAGTCCTGAGGTAGCCTTGCGGCAATTGTTGATTGTATGTTAAGTAAAAGACTTTTAAGAAAGTCAATAAAAGTCGAAAGTATTTAAGGCAATACTTTTCGAAATGAACATCATCATTCCATAACATTTACTCATTTTATTGAATGAACTAAAGTCAAAATAAACAACAAAAACAATAAAAAAGCAGCAACAAATATTTTTTAATAGACCTAAAAATATAATTTCGCTTGAAATTTGCCGCCATCTAAATTCTGTCACGCTAGTGTCCCCTTTGCCCACCCCTTAAATTCTGGCCCCTTGGATTCGGTTTGCAGAGATTTTCGGTTCATCACTTTTTGACTTGTCGCTTAGCGATTATGACGGACTTTAGTCAGAGAGTAACTTTTTTACGGATGTCGATCCTGAGAATGAGGAAATAGGTTAAATTAACTTGAATATGTCCACATTGTATTTCTTTTTATTAATATTTTTTCATGCTATTTCTTTAAAATTCTTAATTATTTTTTCGCCATAAAATAATTTTTATAAATTAATTAAAAACCATCAAAGGTTTAATTTTATTTATTTGTGACGAACGTGTGATTTCCAATCTAAAATTATGATGATCATTGAATTTTGTTCTTATAGATCAGCTATTGGCCCGGCCCCACTGTGCGTCGGTGCAATGCCAGATATTTGGAAGGTTTCTTGCATTTTAACGTGGTTTTTGTTAAAGCCCTTCGCAATGCCAAAAAAGAGCTAACTGAATATGACCATCGATAATCAAAAATACAAAATACTCCCAATTCAATTAAGAAATTAACTGCCTTACGTCGGCGATCGTAATTTAAACCCACCTTTCTCAGTTCAACAAATTTTCAGACACGACAATTTGGTATTGTTCCGATGATATATTAATTATAATAAATTGTTATAATTTGATTGAAAACGTTGTTGTTACCACATTGTGCAAACATGATTTTTTTTTTTTTTTTTTTTTTTTTTTAAGGGTGCATTAGTTAAGCATATATTTATTCAATATCATAATATTTTTGATAATAAATAAAAATATATTTTTCTATTTGTTTTCTTTTGAATAACGAAATTCCAAATGAGACATGTAAAAAAATAAAAATATTAATAACAAAAAATTAATTTGAATTCCATTCAGCATACAAACTCATTATGGACATTGAATGATGGTGTCGTGGCAGCATCTCTTGTACTCTCGAGTCAGAAACTTCGAGTCTTTTCAAATCCGTTCTTTGTAGTTTGGTTTTTATTTCCTGTCGGACCTACAAAATAAGTATCGATCCATCAACTAATTAATTTTTCATATAGCCTTTTTGTTACTTTAAATATGTTATTGCAATAACAAATTTCAAGATTTTACTCCACCCTTAAGTAATTTTTTTTTAAATGGTTGAAGTTATAAGCAAAACTGGATTTGAAATAGATTTCAAGTGTTTTTTGTATTGTTTCAAGTATGTACTACGTTTGGCTCCTTCTCCCTCCCCCCTAGCTGTTGGCAGAGAGAGGGGAGGGATGTGTAAAGTTTTCCATACACAAGTTGCGTGTTTATACTTAATTTATGGAGTGCATTTTACTGTTAGCTGAGGTTACTTTAAGTGTTTCAGTTGACAATTGAAATCGGAATACACACAAAATATAATTTGGTTTGAAAATGTTTTTTAAAAAGAAATGAAATAAAATTCATCACCTATCACCTCAATACAATTATAAGATTTATTTATTTAAAATAAAATTATAAGATTTGATCCCAGTACAATAAACTGACATCTTTATCGAATAGGATATAATTGTAACTGGATGTTCATGCATCATCAGTCAAAACATGATTTATAGAGAATAAAAATTACCAAAACGCAAAAGCCTGGCACGTCTCTGACTTGTTGGACGATTCATCTTCAACCTGGGAGAAAATTGCCACCATTCACACATCAAAGTTAGTACGGTGGGAACGTATTCAAATGAAATACAGGAAATTTCTGCGGCAACAATGGCCTAAGAAAAGACATATTTATTTATACTCGATCAAGGAGTTTAATAGATAAATAATTCATGATTGAGCCAGCATAGGCGGTATTTACAAAGGTAATTCTATTCAAGCGTGCCTGGAGTCAACTCTCTCTCTTCCTTCTCTTCAGCCAACGGAGTCCAGTAAATGCATTCCATTCTAGGATTCACATGTATATCGAAGAATGATTTGGAATTTGAAGAGGATTCGGCATGACAGTAGTTAGAAGTTCAGTAAAAGTTTAGCTATAACCGTAAAAAGACTGAAACTGCAAACCTAGTCTCCCTCTTTAGAATTTAGGACTACATAGCGAATTTTCTAAAGCAGCGCTTCATGAGAACCTATTAAAAATAAATAAGCTGCATGATCTATGTTCTTTGATTCAAGAGCCAAGAAAGAGGAAGGATATACGAAGGCATCTATTATACACAACCATAACATTTCCTGGCTTACAGGAATTTTAATCTCACCGATAGAATCGGCTTCAGGAAGAAAAGGTAGAGGAGAAGCAATACCCAACCGTACCTTGGATGATAATTTTTTTTTTAGTTATTCAGCCTAATTAATGGGTTTAATAGCTACGTTTTTTCTCTTTGCAGCATTCAATCCTCAAAAATTCTCATCCGTCCTTCTGCGGAATGCTAACGGACTAAGACAACCAAAAACTTAAAGAAACCTCATGTAATCCTTTCTGGGTTTACTTTTATTATTGCAATTCACTTTCTATGATGTACAATAGTGAGAATTTCCAGCTATTTAAAGAACTTTTTGAGCATGCAAAACAAATCACGGCAGCGCATCATCAAATGTCTTTCAAACTAAACTTTATTCGCTCAGTTAAAACACTAAAAATATCAACCACTACCGTCATCATGTACTATAAATCCTAAACGTGCCTACAACGTTTAAAATACTGAATTCAATTATAAATAAACTTATTTAAAGAACTTTGGTGTGCAAGACTTTACTGAGCACTTTTCTTAGAAAAAAACCCTGAGAAATCTAGGTGTCTTGAGAAATTTTGTATTCTCCTTTGGTAAGGAAATCTACATCTCTTCAGAAGTTTCTAATAGTTATTACTCAAAATCCCTCATGAATAGAATGTCATCCAAAGCCAAACCATTAAAGTGTCCCCATCTTGAGGAAGACTTGGGGAGTAAAGCGCAAAGAAGAGAAGACGGGACGAGATTCCCTTCCCATGGTCCAAGGAAGGGAATGGTACCCGGGAGGACGGGAGGGAATAAGAAGAAAAAAAGGGAGAGAAATATATAAAAAAAACACAATGTTTGGAGCCGACTGGCGTGCCGTATTTGCAAAAGCTGCCCCTAGCGGTCACCAGAATCCCGACGTCGGAATCTAAAAACCGCGGCAATGGGGTCCGGTTCTCTGTGCCTCCTCTAGCGCGTCTCGCTTTTCTTCTAATTACTCAAAGTTACTAGCCTATTTTCTTTAGCTTTTTCTCTCTTTTTTATCTCTTTTTGCTAAGGTTAAGAACAGTCAGGAATCTTTATGATCAGCATTGGCTTCGTCTCTTTGGAAGATCAGTTTACTTAACAGGGCTTTGGAAAACTCGTGGTTATCGAGACAACTACCAATCTATTGCTCATGAAAGAGGTATCTAGGCAGCATATTTCAAAATCCATACCTCACCGAAGAAGGAGGAGTTCGAATAGGTTCTTGGCAATCAGATAACAACCACAACTTTTCAAAGAGCTTAAGTTATCCCATCACATCTTTTTTGAGAAAATTTGATTATTGTCATTTCTCTACCCACTTCTTCAAAGAAATAATATTTATTATTTATATGAAGATAAATATTATAACTATTTTTATTGTCAAATATTACAATCTCAAAGGTAATAAGTGCCGGTGGTATGCATATCCATTCAAACGTTATTTACAGAAAAATATAAATAATTAATTATAACAAGTTAAAGAAATAAAACAAAAAAAACATTTATTACATACACATGCTCTATTTATGAAATCAGCGTGGAGAACCCCGAAAGAAACTTGACTCCTTGAAGGGGAATGGAGAACTCCAGGAGATTCCGAACTTCTCTCAACTGCACGGCTGATTGATTTCCAGTTAAGGCTGAGTGAGAAATGATTTTTTTTTTTTTTTTAATTTTAAGTCACACGATCAGTGAAAATAATTCGATCTCGCTCTCGACTTCAAATTAATGATTGCACCTACTCAAGTAACACCCCAAGTAACCCCGACATAAATTTTTGGACTGCACATACAAATGGACTATAAATTATATGCCTTTTATTTCATGTAATTTTATTGAGAATGATTAACCATAGTATACATATACTTAGATGAAGTTGAAGTTAATATTTGTTATCTCAATAAAGTAATGTTTAATGATCAAAATCTCCTGATTTAACTACAAGCATAATATCTCTTAAAAAATTATTAGTCTCTATCTCTCTAAAACTTTAATTAGTAACTTTAAGTCAATTTTTCTTTATCAGGCCGCATAGTTCTTTATTCACCGTATAGTCTAGCTTACAATTTTCAGATCATTATTTAAGATGGTATGCAGGGATGGGCGTATTCGTAATCACAAAAAAGATTACGAATATATTCATACAATAAATTTTCTATGAATATGAATACGAATATATTCATATTCATTGCTTTGAATACGAATATGTTCACACTCGTATTCATACACATGAGTTCGTATTTACTTATTACATTATTTATGAGGTTTTCGTTTTTACTTTCATGGGCTTACAAATTATTCTTAAATCAAATCTCGTAGGATTTAAAAAGAGAAGATCCAGGTATCTTCTAGGAAATGGATTAGCTATTTACTCTGAAGTTGGTGGTATGGAGTATAGAACGTAATCCATCATCTCTTTGCCGGTTTTAAATCTGTTTACGACAGTGTTGCCCGATCGGAACTTTACAAAGACCTAAAAGAGATGAACGTCCGTTAAGTGGTTTGGTCAAAAATTACTGTAAAAAAACGATGATTTTGTCAATAACAGAGGCGAAGCACAATATATAAGTCTACAGCTTGGAAATGACTACTCAAAGAGAAAAACTCAAACTCGATCAACAAGCGATCAAGGCTAATATTAAAGAATTCACTATTGATAGAGCGACTAAATTTGTATATATTGTTTTTAATGTAATCGAAGATGAAATCATGCAACAAGAAATCTATAGAAGGCATATGGCATGCGATAGGTTCTATTTTGGTTTACTAAAATATCTCAACGAAATTCGGGCAACGAAATTCCGTCTATATAATACCCTCATCTGCAGCGGCGCAGCCAAAATTTCGTCTTGAAGAGATAGAGGGGGAGAGATGTCCATCCAAGCATCGACTTTAAAGAAACCCAAACGGGTACGAAGGGGACCCCCTCTGTATATAATATTTTCTATGCCTAGGTATATTATTTATGAAATAACATTCAAATAGCTTTATACAGTTTTTGTTTACAGATAAGAATTAGTAAAAGTATTTTGCAACTTCGGGGAGGAGAGCTGTGGACCCCTTGGATCTCTCCTCTGGCCATGCCACTGCACCATCACCAAAAGCCAGGAACAAATGCCACTGAGATCAGAGCGACGAAGAGTCCTCTGTGCAACACGCATTGATAATTTCTGCAGGCAGTGAAGCAATAGAGAAATCATGCTTCATTTCGGCGATGTGGATATAGTTTGATTTATAAAAGTTGGATGATTTTGTTGGGCCTGAGACAAGTAACCAGAATGAGCCCAGAAGATACTTCTCGTCAGTTTCTAAGACCGAGTTTAAGATGTCTAGATTGTGCGGCCGAAGATGTCAGAAACATCCTCTTATTTAGAAACTAAAGAGCAGTCGGAAAAAATAGAGATAACTAGCGGCAGGCTGTAACTCGTTCCGAGTTGTTGAGTCGGTTCGGTAAGATAATAAGTATCTATATCTAGTCGTATAGATAAACTTTTTGTTTCTTTGACGTACAGATTCTAAGTTTCTCTTGAAATGATTTTCGAATAACTCTCTTATTTATTTTTTTTTACTGACCAATTTTCAAAAAAGATAAAAAAAAAATTATACTAACGGATATTTGAATTAACAGCGTTTGTCTATAAAAATATCCGAGATGCTTTAATTTAATTACATTGTGGATAGTGACCTAACAATACTTAATTATAAATTACCGCCTTAAATAGTTGTAAAACAAATATTCTCTGATCAGCCGAGGAGATATATTTTTCTTGTCTCCTGTAAAATATACGCTACATGGCCTGCGGTGTACGAACATAGGAATCCACAGCTGTACGTGGAAAAATCCTTGCGTGAGGCAAAGGATTGTAATAAGTCTTCTTTTTTTGTTGATGTTAATGTAAATGAGATGGCTACAGATTTACTACTAAACGACTTCTCAAGTTTTCATATTTTAACTTTAATTGAACTTTAAGAAAATTTATGTGCTCTGCAATAGAGTGTCAAGATTTAGAAGAAGATAAGGCCATCATAAAAAGAGAAGAAGGTGAAATTAAGAAGGTGAAAAAAAAGTAGCGATTATGTTTTTTATAAGCCTGTAAAGCATTTATAAACAAATTTTGTAAATTAAAGTACCTATGTTTCCTGCTGTATTAATGTCGTAAAAATGTTGTTTATAAACTCATGCAGATAATTTAGAACATATGTACATATATGTTGCACTGTATGATTGAACTCACCCTGAGTTGTACTACTAGCCATATTCTTTTCGAATTAAAAAATATTTTTTTAAAATTTAATTTATGTAAAACAGAGTGGAATAGATCATTGGGTAATGCACTGGACTCCTCTATCCGGTTCGAGTAAGCTGTGACCGATAATTTATTTAATCTGGGATATCAGCCAGGGTTCGATTCCAGACCATTATGGGCACCCACAATTTCTGTGAAGTGGGTACCTGATCCTTCAATGGGTTGGAGGATAACTCTGGCGGTTGAGCGAAATCCTCGCCTGACCATTGATCAAGAAACACACAAACACACATCCCTCACATTCTTATAAATTGCACATCTTTATTGTTCCTCGTGACAAATTATTAAAAAACAGGAATTTTCCCAGAAATAAAGTAGCCACATCTTGCCAAAAATGGCGTCTAAAGATGGCAGACAGCCGAATTTGACTTGATTTACTTTTTTGGTCATTGTCATTTGGCTTAATTTTTCCATAATCGACTTATTATCAAGCCTGAATAATAGTCAGTGAATCATAAGACATAGAATCTTAATTTTTAAAAAATTGCCTTAGTCACAAAAACAAATTAGTATAGTCAATTTTGAAATTTTAAGGTTTAAACTTCAAGAACAGAGGCAATTAAACGGCCTACAAGAATGAAAATGTCTAAAATTAAACATGTTGAGCACTTATTCTTCTTTAAAATCCAATAGCCACTTTTTAAAATATTCGAAATGATTCCTTAGAAGCGGTAGGGAGATAAGCGCTTTCAGTCTTCTTCCACGTCAACGAGCTTATATATAATTTTTTTTTTTTTTACTTTCTTTTATCACTCCTGAGGACTTATAAGACGTGCTCTCTCGTAAAGAAATATACAGTTGTATTAAATGTTAATCCAGGCTGATACTTCCACCATATACTAATTAAACAACGATATAGCCAACTGGAGCCAGAAGAAGGTTTGAATGACTGTGCATTACAAAAGTTTAGGACATTACAAGTAATGCCATTTCAAAGCCGCTCCTTTAAAAAATAGTGGCTATATATTCAAGAAAATATGTACTAAAATGTTCACTCATTTTTCATTCCGTGCTACTACCAAGCACACGAAAAACAGAATTGCCTTTTGTTAAGGAAATTAAATTTGATAAAATTTTAGCCATAATAGCGCTCTTCACGTCTACTAGTTGTCAAGATAATTTTCAAAAAAAAGTTTTTTATTTAAAAAAAAAAAAAGTAATTCACCCTTTTTTTAATTTATATTGGCACATTCCATGGAGACTGCACTTCTTACGAAGATAATCATCATATACTATTTTATTGCGCATTTACCTAGCTCTAGTTTGAGTGATAATTGACATATGTACACCTAATAGTTCCTGAGATACCTATCTTTTTTTCATGATGTGACTCAGTCGAAATCGTGTGCAATGTGTTTTTTGAAAAAACTTATGTCGAGAACTATTTGACGTTCCCTCAAATTAGAGCTAGTTAAATGCACCATAAAGTAGTTTGTATTAATTATCTTCGTAGAAAGAACAGTTTCCATGATACTTGCAAAAATAAATTCACAAAATGGTGATTTCTCGTTTTTCGGAAAGAAAAAAAATATTTTTAAAGTCTTTATCTCAGGAATTGTTAGGCGTACAGTTGTCAATTAGCACCCAAATTAGAGCACGTTAAATGAACCACAATGAGGTTTATAATGATTATCTTTGTAAAAAGAACAGTCCATGATATTTGCCAAAATAAATTTACAAAAAGATGATTAATCGGTTTTTTGAAAAACATTATCTCGAGAAATGGTTAAATTTGATTTCATGGCAAATTTAATTTCCTTTAAAAAATGTTATATTTTTCACCTAGTTGGTAGTTTTAAAGATATTGAGCACGGAATAAAAAAGGAGTAAAATTTTATCCTTAAACGAGTTAAGACGTTAAAAAAAAAAACCTGTGTAATGACATTATATTCTTTATCTCATTTAATTTTTTAAGAGCTAGAGAAAGTATGGCAATCCTAAATGCTAGATTTTCGAGATCTCTTTCGGCCGTGCGCCCCTATTTTCCTAAACTACTGAAATGTTTTAAAGCTGTGGTTCCCAGTCAGTGATACACAAGGACGTAGTAGGCAGTACGCGAACAATCAAACGAAAGTAATGGCTAAAATCATCTTTTTAACCCGTTCTATGAGGCATAACAATTTTTAGTCTACGACTTTAGTTCTCTTTGTTTTTTATAAATAGCGAATAATAAATACATTTGAAAAAAAATATCCATAAATTGGCGATATTTCCTCAACATTATTGGTATCATGGTGCTTTAAAACACTCCAATTAAACTTTTTACACCATTACATTATTTATAGCTCATCTCCTTTTGACCAAATCCTTTGTATCTATTTTCTCACGAGTTCTCCATAGCTTTGTTCCGGCGGAATACATGAGGAATTTCTTTGGCCATTTGTCTTCATCCAGTCTTATGTCCTTGTCATTCCTCAAGGACCGATTCGTTTTTAGGTTATGGAGAGCAGATCCTGATACTACCTTAGATAAGCACTGCCCGTGTTTCTTCTGGAATAAGAAATCACTCTTGATGTCTGCTTATCAATTGATCATCTGGAAGTGTTTGTCATATTCGCCGAGAGTTTCAGATGGGAAATCAAAAAATCATCTCCTGCTCCAGTTGAATAATCGCAGCAAGTATCCAACGGTGTGATTTTTTTTAAAAGACAGATTATGGTTATTATTCTACAACCACCGTTATTATAGAGTTTCAAGAAAATATTTGCATTTTCTCTTAAATCTAATTCTGTCTTAGTAATACGTTGGTTGCTTCTTGAACGATGAGTAGCAGTGACTTTGTTAATAGATCCGTTTGTCATAGATCGGAGTTCCTCCATTAATATCGAAATGGCTACTTGAATAATGAAATAGTGGTGGTATAATTTATAAGAAAAAAGGAGTTTACTATATTATTGTACGAACTAAGTGGCATTTTTCTTTCAATGGGTTTTAAGTAACAAATTATCGATTTATTTGGACGAATATGCTAAATGAAAAATAATCTTCACAACATTCAGTAGGAACATACATCATATGGATAAATACAAAGCGTCTGCAGCAGAACTCCGTCAGTAAGGTCAGTATTTTCACTTAAATACAAAATTGAAAATATCAAAATGAGAAAAAGAAAAAGAAAGAGAAAAAAGTTGATTTCCCAAAAGGCACTTCTCCAACACCAACTTAGTTCACATACAAATTTTCCACTTTGTAACTCAATTTGGAGGGGCTGTAGAGGTGCTCAAAACTTTAAAAACCGCTATAAAAAACCTGATGAACATTTCGAAATGTTGACTAAGTTTTACCCCCACTTCGAAAGTATTGTTCTGTCTAAAAAATTCATACCTAATTTCAGGTTTGATCCAAAGGAAGAATCAGGAAGTGGCAAAATGTAATGGGGAAAATATAAATATTATAATTTAATATATTTTTTATATTTAAATAACACTAAAATATATATTTCTTTATATATATTTTTATTTTTAATTTCTTTATTTTTATTTTAAATGATTTTATACTCTTCACAAGTGGGTATTATAAGTAAAAATAAAAATCTTCCAGGTTTAATTACAATTTACTACAAAAAGGTTTAGTACAAGTTACAAAATTTACATGATTTATATGACTATTTTTTCATACATATAAAAAAATAAAAAGTGGAATTGATCAATTTTCATCAAATGTCTTAACCCCTGAGTGCTTCTAAATGTATGAATATGAAAAATATGAACATAATCATATTAACAAAAAGGGAAAAAATATTGATTTTAACAAATTAAAAGTTGACAAGTTTTTGAAAATATTTCATTTGATGTTTTCTTTCTTCCTATCGTTCCTGTATTCTCTAATATTCTTAATTATTTTGAAGAAAATCGCTGTAGTAAAACTGATAATTGAGCAATGGTAGCATCACCATGAACTACTAGGTCTTCGCCCGATGACTGCACTAATTAGAGTGACGCTCCTTAGCGTCAGTTCGCTAATTCTAAACGGATATTGTTTGTCCTAATTACTGATAATTGGTCGGTTATTATCTTTTATTTCTCCCTGAAATTTTGTTTATTTATTTGCATAGCTCGGTTATACCTGTAAAACTCGACACATTTTAATTTATATTGGACGCAGATTAATTTATCAATTATTATTGACATCGAAATTAATGTAGTTCACTTTTGTATCACTTCGGACACTACACACAGGGTTTGATTCACTGCTTCTATGACTCTGCTAATTATTCATAAATAGAATTCCAAAGTTTTATGAATTTTAAGTTAATTCAAGTACGCAATTTTATACGTGATAATAATATATATATGCTTACAAATTTAATATTAATATGTTTTAAATTAAATTCTAATGAATTTTTCAAACAGATTTCATTAACAAAACCAACTAGACCAATTTCCACTCTAAATTCTCATCATTACATTTTAACATTATAAAATTAAATATACTCAAATTATTCTACAATATATATATATATATATATATATATATATATATATATATATATATATATATATATATATATATATAAAAGCAACCGATAAACAGATCCATCATAACGCATAGCATCTACTGATTAGAATTGAAATTTCTCTATAAACGTTTTCAGTTCCGTATTATAATTCTCGAAAATCCTATTTTCAGGAATTATTTCTCTACGCAGGATAACATTCTAAATCAGATCAGTTTATCCTTATCAAAAAATGGGCAACTGTATTTTATTTAGTTTAATAAATATATTGATAATTAATCTATTAACATTCTTCGTCAACCTTTGATGAAAAATAGCTCGCTTTGGAATGTCTGAAAAACAGGCTGAAATATTCAGGTTCCTTAAAATCCTATATTGTTTTTGTGTTTTTTTGTAGCCCTGGAACCAAACATACCTCAAACGTTCTCTCATTTTATCAAGATCTCGTGTCTGAACTTTAATCATTTTTTCGGAAATAGTAATTTGGCATACTTGACACCATTAACACGGGAGTAGAATTCGCCCGGGGTATAGAAATTACTTCTAGTTTATAGTCGGTTAGTGGCTGATACCGGACCAGTCGTCCCTTTAAAATATTCCGACTTCAGTGGCGCGTAACTGGCCCATGGACCCTGTAATCCTTTCTATAATTATAGCTGATCGGTCTCCAATGATGGTCCTCTATCTGTGCTCCGATATCTCCGACCAGTGGATTGGAAATATTTGTTTATATCCATAATTGCAATGCGCATCGCCTGTGGAGAGCCGTTTACCATTCAATTTTCAACTTGCTTTTAATGTAAAGTATCATAAATATGTATTGACCCGATTCCGAGAACGTTATTAAATAAGCTTGAGTTCTTTGATAGAAAAAGTACGCATAAAGACATGTTATTTGTTTATAATGAGTCATAATTAAATTAATAACAAGTTTTATGATATTAATTTTAAATAAATTAGACAAAAACTATGTTAAAATAAAAATAAAAAAGTTAAAGGTTTGATTTATCTCTTGAACTGATTTTTACGTCACTAGAAATCTATTGTCTAACTTTACAATGTTTTCATGCAACGCAACTTGAGCGATATATACACGAATTAGTTAACGAACTCAAAACAGTAAGGATTAAAATAATTACTTTAAAATAGTTTTACCATTTTATATACCTTTTTACAAACTAATTTATAATACCTAAACTAGTTTAGTCCAGACGGCGGAATAATATGTAACGAATCTCTGTAAAACCTAAACCATTGGAGTTTCCTTATGATTATATTTTTAAATCATTGTTTGGAGGCATTCCAGGATGCAGAATTGAGTCTTTCACCCAGAACCTTACATTGTAGGTTAAGTATAGGTTCACATCAAGAGAATTTAGCGCTAAAAAGTATCAAATTTTGTCTTTTGTCTATATCTAATTTTGTATTCTAAGTATCGAATTTTGTATTTTTTTTTCTCTATGTTTATTTCCAAATGCCAAATTTACTTTCATTATTCCATTAAACAGTCATAAAAATTAAGCTCAAGGCTCTTAGGAGTTAATTGAGCAGGGATGGTATCAATAGGATCGTTGGAGTAAGAGAGGAAATTTATTTTAAAATGTTGGAAGGTTAGCTATTGTATTAAGAGAGTTCCTTTGTTAGGATTTAGTATTAAAAAATGTAAAAATATACAAGAGCATCTGACGGAAAATAGGATAGCTTTGAAATGTATTGACATAAAAAGGAACTTGACATGAGTGTAGCAAATGAATACTGGAAAGACGATAGACATAAATTTTCTCCAATTTATTTGTATACGAAATCGTCTGTCATTACTATTATTGTGTTGTACATGGAATTTGATCTGGTATGCCAACGGATCGTGATCAGAAGTTAATTCGGGAAGGGAAATAATTTTATCTCAAGTATTTATGTTTTTTAGAAAAAATCAAGTCTACTGGGTTTCCTAGAACTGTCAGTGTGGTTAATATGTTGGTTTCTCTAGTGCATTTATTTTTCAACTATGTTTAAGACAATAGTATAACAATAACGATCCACTCGGATTATCAGTATAGTTACATACAAAGTGTTTAGAGTTATGATCCCCCATTACAACTATTCTGATATATAAATTAAATAGTCTGAATCTCTGATAATTATTTTTTTATTTGGTGTTTCGTAACATACAGCTACTGTTATTGGATATTTATAGTGTTCAATTTCTACTGCTATTGCCTCAATATTTTGAAAGTTACGGATTTTTATGCGGTGATTTTTAATGGATTAATAATTAAAGCAACTCCTGCACCATGTCTATTTCTGTCAGCTCTGTGTATTGCATATCAAGCAATAGATAACATATTAGTATCACTTAAATGTGTTTTCACAAATATGCAATCTGAACGTTATTAGTTTTCAAAACTTATTGATTTTTTTTTTTTTTTTTTTTTTTTTTTTTTACAATGAACCTACAGTTCCAAAATAATAAGTACTAATTTTGTTATTTGACATGTTTACGAAATAATTTCCATAAATCTTTCAATAAGGATACTGATTTTTTTCTGTAGAGTCTTTATACTCTTTTAGTTTGCGGAATGTTATTTTTATAGTCTTTATAATATGTGATAGGTTGAATTATTGGAATAAACCATTTACCTCTTTTATAAAACTGAGCGCTCCGGTACCTGAAATATCAATGTTTTCTGTAGAAGCGGAGAAATTTCTTTGATTTCCTTCATGGCTGGAAGTGGTGGATGATCTTGAGCTGTATATTCAAATTTTGGCTAGTTTTTTTTTTGTCTCTTCCGTCCTTCAGGGGCTTCTTTTTTTATTTTTGCTTCAACTTGCTTAAGTCGAGCGAAGCACTCGGGATAATTTGCCCTATGGTTTCCTTTGCAGTTAGTACAAATTAAATAACCGTCTTGTTTCATACAATCTTTTGTCTCATGTTCCTCCGCACATTTTAGACATTTTTTTCTTTCTAAGGCAATTTTTAGTTATATGAAAAAAGATCGGCATCTGTAGCACTGAGTTCTGTCTTTGGAGTTCTTATAGCGCTCCCGCCAGATTTGGCATTTGCATAGCCTTTTGATTTTTTTAAACTTACTTATTTCTTCCATATTTTGAAGATTAATAACATAAATTGGCAGTTTAAATTGGTCACAATCTTCTACTGTTTTGGTAAAATGCGTTATTTCAGTTGCTCCGACCTTTTCTGCTTCCATGATTGACATTTGCTGTCTTCGATTATGTGAACTGCCTCTACTGAAGCAGGTAACCCTTATAATTCAAATGAAGGAGTTTTGTGTGGGTATAGTGTGTAGGTGTGAAATTCTCATTTACTCTCTGCTATTAAAGTCTTTAAAGTAATGAAATCATCTTTTTTAGTTATGTAAATTATTGTACTGTTTTACAATACAAACTTTGTACTTTAAAGAAAAATCGTTTTTCTATAGGCTTGTTCAGGACAATGTTTTTAATTATCGTCCTCTTCTTCACTTAAAATATCATAAATATTTTTTCGATAATATGGATAAGTCCTCTTTGTTTTGGTTAATGGTTAACCTTTCTCTCTTCACGCCTTCTGCTCGCTGCACTAACCGCTGTTCTTCACTAGTAGAAGAACATAAATTTATGTATTATGTATAAACCTGTGTATCTGGTTGTTTATTGATAAATATTGCCCTGGTTCTTCCTCATTGTGGGATGACAATGTGTTCGAGATAAACCAAACAAAATAAGGCTAGAAGCAACCGAGACTATATAATGCCCTATTGAAAATTAGCAGCCGTGAAATGACGCGGCCTATAGCGCGGGACATCAATAACGCTTCCTCCTGTCTGTCATCCTTCGGTATAGTGAGCCCATCCTGGTCTTCCCGGAACCCAGTTCTAATCTACCTGAGCTAACACCCTTGGAAAGTGGAACAGCTACAAAAGGTACTCTTTGCTCCCAGAACAAACAAGCGAGAGTTCACGCTTGAGATGAATCGATTTAGATTACTGATAGATGTGGATTGGCATACCAAGACAAGTAAGACACTGACTGGACTGGTATTTCGGCATTTGCTATAAAAGTCTCAGCATTCCATGTTTCAGAATGACTTTGACTTACTCTAATTTTGACCTTCATCCAATCTTGAGTAGATGCCAGGGGATACAGATATCGCCCAGCAATATTCACCGTATTAAACCTCTTCATTTGTTTACATTAGAGATGCCGAACTCCTAGTAAGCTGCCTCCTCTAACATTGTCTAGGATTGCTAATTTATTCCTCACTTTCGTTAGTCACCCACAATTATTCATTTCAAGAGATTTGGAGTGCCGTTCTCCAAATTACATTTAATTTTTTCTTCCGATTTTGTGATTTTTTTTTTCCAGGTTTGTACACTGAATTACTTCTTAGTATTTATACTTTTTTTTTTAAATATATTTTAATTAACAATTTGAATAATTCATATAATTTTATATTATTGAATTATATTTATATTATATGCATAAGCAACTTTGTCATTCAAATAACCATGATTTTTAATTAAAATAAAATCAATTTTAAGATGTTCGTTTTGAAATTAAATCCAATAATTAATCATTTAATAATTAACGATTTTATTTATTTTAGTTGAAACTCTATTTTATTGTCATTATTTATTTCGTTATTTTTTTTATTAATGCCATGCGCTAACATCAGATGTAGTACAGAAGCTAATGTCTTGTTGAAATGGTTAAAAGAGCTTGAAGAAGAAAAGGACTTAAAAGATAAATGGAATATGAATTTTCAACTGCTTTAATGTAAATATTAAATTGATAAAAATATTTAAAATAAATTTTAATATTTTTTTTTCTCTCTTTCTATGTCTACTTTTATACCTAACCAACAAATAATTTGTCGTAAATAGAAGAATTATAGTTAAAAATGTTTCATTTTGTTTGGGACAGATGTACTCCACCAGCCTTAATAAGTCAGAATCCAGGATCATAATTTCAGGCAAATGTGCAAAGGGATGGCAAATCGTGTATCCAAGAACAAGCCGGTGTACTAAAGATCACTAACTAATTGCATATAAATAAATATTTCAATTTTATCCTGTGCATTTTAATGGAGAAAGGATTTCTCTTATCCTAGAAGTGAAAGGGATGATGAAGACACCTGGAAGCATATATTTTGAAACCACAGCAAATATTTTCAGGAATAGCATGAGAAAAATTTTTATACGATTCAATGCAATCACAAAATATGTTGATGGAAGATAAATAAATAGGTATAAGCATTTAAAAAAGAAATAATTGTCAATAATAAAATAAATCCTCAATGACCCCTTTTTATTAAATATTAAGGGAATAAGGCACAACATTGTATATGCAATAAAGTTGGCATATTTACTTATTTAACTTGGCATAGTTCGGTTACCAAAAGTAGACAAAATTCAATACTTGAACTGAGCATTTGACTAAGAATGAGAAAATTGAGGAAAATGATAATTGATAATATTAGAGTAAATAATTGATAATGTCATAATGGTAAATTACCGAGGCCACACTACTATAACTGCATCGATTTAAGAGAATTGCGGATTGAACGAAATGGATTAGAAAAAGACATTTACCATACGAAACTCGAAAGACAAAAATGATATTTTTGTAGGGAATGAATTTGTAATATGTTAGGTGTCTATAATATAGTTTGTTGTTTAATTGTGAACGATTTTGAAGATTGCAATTTATTGAACCAACACTTCTTAAAAACTAATAGCTTTTACCTTTCAGGATGACTGACGAATTGTGCTGAATAATTGTGGTTTTTGATTTTGATGGTGTGATTCTTAATTAAAATCGAAGGTCTTAATAGCATTAAATGTTTAATTAATCTTGTTGGAATTGATGTTCAAAAAAATGAAAATGACATAAGCGAATGGTTCTGGATTGATGTTCTGAACTTTATATATATATATATATATATATATATATATATATATATATATATATATATATATATGTGTGTGTATAAACATTTCTTTGTAAATTTCTAATCATATCGAGAAAACTGGTTAATGAAATTAACAACTTTCTTGACCTATTGATATACATAGGAAAATGAAACTAAATAATTGAATAATAACATATAAAAAACAAAATTTAAAATCATATAAAGATGCTCCTACGAGAAAAAATTTACGACTGAAGGCTGGTTATCTGTTCAATAATTCGAAAGAGAGAAAAAATCGTACATTAGAGAAAATATGGGTAAAAAACGAAAAAATAAAATACAATCAGGAATTAACATAAGTATAAAAGTAATTTAGGTCGGCTATTTAAGGAGAATTATACAAAGAAGTATTCCGAAAGAAATTATAAGCATGACTGCGTGACGAAAAAGAACCTGAAGGCCTGTAAGAAGATGCATGAGGGGAAAATGGTCGAACTAGGCTAAGGAAAGGGCAGATATTAAATAGAAATAATTGGAAGAATGTTAAATAATTTAAGGATAATAACTTAAGTGATAACAATTCTAAACATAAATTTATTGAAAAGAAGTTATAAACTATCTAAAATAAAATTATCATTCGTGAGTTATAAGAACAGATTCAAATTTTGTCTAGATGGATTGATAGCATGTATATAACCCGTTTATCCTGCCCTGATTAAATAAATAAGCCTGATTAACTCATTGTTTTAGTATTTGGTCAGCATCCACGTTAAGGTGCCAGGTTTATAACCCAGCCCAATGAAGGGTTTTATCCGATTTGCTTTAGGACAAAAAAAAAACAACCTTAAAACAAAAAAATAATAAATAAAAAACTTAATCAACTTAACTGAATATGATAGCAAATCTATTTTCCATTTTTGACCCTGCAGCATCATTAAATTATTTCCTTAACAGATTAAGTACATTTTTAGGATTGTTATTAATTCATTTTCCTTTCTGAACATTACCAAATCGAACAACAATTTTATTTAATATAATAATATTACACAAAAACTAAATAATGAATTTAAATTATTGCTTAATTATCCTAGTTATTAAAGGAATACCTTTAGTAACAATTTTAGGAGGGCAAATTATTGAATGATATTATTCATAATTACAATAATCTTTATAACATTACCTTCTTTACGATTACTTTATATAATTGACGAATTAACAATTCTCCAATTACACTAAACGTAATTGGACATCAATGATACTGAAGTTATGAATGTTCAGATTTTATAGACACTGGATTTGACTTTTATATAAAACCAATTAATGAATTAAAACCAGAAGAAATACGGCAATTAGATGTCGATAATCGAATTAATATAATAATATAAGATATAATATAATAATAATATAAGAATATAACCAGTCTTATACATGATTTCTTTCGGAATCCTTCATTGTATTATTCTCCTTACATAGCCATACATAAATTATTTTTATACTTACATTAATTCCTGATTGCATTTTATTTTTTATTATTTAATATAATTATTTTCTCTGATGTACAATTTTTTTTCTCTTACGAATTATTGAACAGATCGTTTTCTGTCGTTCATTTTTTCTGGTTGGAGCATCTTTATTTGATTTTAAATTTTGGTTATTATTTTTTTTCCTATTTTTCATTGATATAAATAAACATGTATATATATATATATATATATATATATATATATATATATATATATATATATATATATATATATAAGGAACTATTAATTAGGTTCTATAACCGCACCATGCTGATAACTCACAAAACAATTTTAAAATTAAGGATTAATAGCACTAAAAGAAACTTTTGTGGCACCTTTTTTTATTTTTTACTTAATCCACCTTAAACATATAAAGAAATAATATTTTTTAAATAATGCAGATTTGCATTTATATTTTTAAATTATAATTCGTATAAGAAATTCATGACAGAAAGGTTTGAAATTTCTTTGTGTGGGTTAGGTATTTATTATGGAATGATGCCTTATCAATTTTAGCCAAGTCCGGAACATAGAGGATTTCAAGATCTTTACCGATAATTTTATATGTGACGAAATAATGAGTGTCGGGGAGGAAAGAATTTGGATTGTAGGGATCGGATAGGAATGGAATCCGATGGTTTCGTTGAACCCAATACCGCATGTCCAAATAAGCCAGGTTATATCCGTCTTGATCGGTTCCTTGTGATAAATTGACAGTTCAGATCATTGTCATCGTCAATTAGGTTGGAAGTTGAACTTGCATTTTATCTTTATATTTTTTTTTATAAGGATTATACTTTAATCGCTAATCAAGATAAATCTTAAGTACAAAAGAGCTGAAGCCTCAGATTCCCGATGAATCATAAGCATAAGCAGATATAAATGTTTATTGTATAATGATGTAGGTTCAGTTGCATAAATGGATTTCAGAACAAATTTTAACGGAATTTGACGCCAGATTATTAAAAAGTTTAGTACCCAAAGTGCTAAGCAACCTTTAACCAACATTTAGTCCATCAGGTTTTGCAATACTTAGCATCATCAAAGTTTTACCCTATTCACAATAAAAGATTTACATTTATTTCTTACACAGTTGTGCACCGTATAAAAAGTCATATCTAGCGGCACCTCTCACCCTCTTGGGTTAGGCAAGGAGAACTCATTCAACTCCTTTCCAGCGTTCCGCGAGTGTTACCAGGCATGTTGGTTGTGACCGCGTCCTGTATGTGTGAGTTAGTGTGGTCTTATAAGTTATTGTTTGTAGCGAGTCCGTATGTTTTCGTTAACTGCCAGCATTTGAAGGTCTGTATGTAATGTTGCTAGTGTATCTTTGATGTGTTGCTTTAATATTTGAAGTTTAGGTTGGTGTGTTTTCTTGACTGTCCCGTTTGTTTGTGAATCTAAGGTCCAAATGTACTTAAGTAAGTAAGTGTAAGTGTTCCTTATTGTAAGTTTCAATTTTTAATGTCTTCAAAGAAGTGACTACAATAGTTTTATTGTTAGGCTTAGCGTTTTTCGAGTGGGCCGAAAGCCATCTTAGGGAAGATGGTCTAAGTGGCGGTCAAGAATAAAATAAAATATTTGTAACTATTTATTTAATACCAACGTTTCGATCTACATTACATGTTTTCATTAGGGCTGAAAATAAAGTCATAATGGAGTAATGTTGGTGTATGCATATATGCGTATAAAAAGCTAAAATTGTACAAATAGAAATAATAAGTATGTTAAAGATGAAGACAATATTGACTAATATAGTAGTTATTTTAGTTAGTTTATTTTTTGTTGATTTTGATGCTTAGAAAAATAATAATTAATAAAGTAATGAATGATAAATAATAAAAAATAAATAATTCTATATATTTCTACATCATTTATTTAACTGTTTGCTATAACAGCTATTATATCAGTCAATACTGTTTTCATCTTTAACATACTTGTAATTTATATTTTCTATTTGATCAATTTCAGGTTTATTTTTTATATATGTCTTTATACTATCCTTTCTATGTTTATTTGTAGCACTGATGAAGACCTACAATGTGGGTCGAAACGTTGGCATTTAATAAATAGTCACAACTATTTTATTTAATTCTTGACCGTCATCCGGACCAGCTTCCTGATATAAAATACGGTCAACTATCAATACATAAAATAGTTTTATTTTTATTTTCATTTATTTATCTTTCTGTATCTATATTAAGGCCGAATTATATTTCTTTTGTGTATTCCTTTTTATATTTTTTTAATTTAACTTTTAAATTATGTATGCTGCGATCTAAATTATGTATGCTTTATCTAAAAGAAGTATATAAACAAAAAATCAATAAAAATCTTGGTTCGAAAAAGATATAGGTCAGGTTGGCGATCATGTAGGGTCAGTTACACTCCTTATCCTGATTTATTCCTTTTTGTACTTTACGATTATTAGCAATGAAATCATTGGACAGAATCTTGGGTTTAAATATCTCATTTAGTAATTTTTATTGCCTTCCCAGGCTGTTTTCTGTTTTCGCCTTGCTTGAACCTTGGAACCCTTGCTCTCCGACGCTGCGGTTATCAACCACCCTACTAAACTTTCACGTAGAACCAAGCCGACGAGAGTGCGATCCTCTTAAAGATAAGGAGTGAGCCCCGTTCTCGATTTCGCGGTTGACACACCACCCGTTAATTTTATGGTCCGAGATAACTGAGGTTCCGCGGCTGCACTTCGTTAAGTAAGCCATCACACCTGGGGAGGTCAGAGTCCCGAAATCTGTGGGATAAACTTTATATAAACCCTTCCTTACCTGTCAACATCTGCTCTCCAATTCTCGTGCTTCAGCACTACTCTGCACAGTATCTTAGGATCCAATAGAGCTATAAAAAATAAAACTAATTTAAAATTAATATCGTTAAAAATAAAATTAAAATTAATATCGCTTAAATTGAATATTTTTTTTGTTTTACCAAGGACTCTGTTTATTTATTTGTGAATGAATAGTTGTATTAAAAACTTTCATTAAACTCCCACAAATGGCACTCTTTGCTTTATTTTGTGATATTTACTTTTGTTTTAATACTTTTGACGCAATTTTTAATTCGTTTATATATGTTAATTTTTTATCTATAAATTTAAGGTTCACTTAGTATGCATTAAACGATTTAGTATGAGACTTAGGTCTTCAAAAAGATTCAATAGAGCTGTCCAGGTCAAGATTAAAGGAAAGCAATTGTTGACTCCCGGTACATCATGTTCATCTGTATAGAGAAACAGAATTTTAGACTTTTTGTTCTCAATTCAAGAGGGTTGGTGATCTACGTTTTTTCTCAATATTCCTGGAGTGGAGGGAAACATTATAGTACACCTTTGAGAGTTCTATTCTAGTTTTATCTAAGCCTTTGTGTATCTTCTAGCTAATCAATGGTAAAAATAAAACACACATGTATAAAAATAGTGTTTTGTTTATTCATTTTTTTTAAAAATCATACCTCATTCTGCAGACAAACCTTACGTGATAGAAAAAAAACCTATATCATCTTAGTCATTTCAGCTCCAAAAACTACATAAAATCAATTAACAAATCTAACAACTTATTTAAATAAATTTTTAAACAAAGTAGAGTACTTAACTCCGTGAATTGTTCAGTACTTGATGAGGAAGTACTGTTTCTTGACTAAGTAGTATTCGTATATACAACCTGAAGCAAATATTTAGACCAATCCTTGAAAGGAAAGATTAAGTCACCACATTATAGAGAAGGGTCTTAGTAACCAAATAATAATAAATTTTCTGCAATAGCCACCATGCATGTAGACTCATCAATTGACAATGTCACGCTTCCCCCAGTGACACGTCACTCCCACATAGTAATGATAACAAATATAAATTCAATAAAAATAAATGAAGACAAAAATTCAGAGAAGGTTAGCATTGCCAAACCAGTGTTTGAAGAACCTCATCGAGAATATCTGCCAAAAGCCGATGATTTCGTCACATTCCTATTTCTAGGTCATTATTACAGCCTTTACAGTTGGCTGTATAAAATGTAGTTACATTAGAACGTTGGTGTCAAAGTGCATAGATTTTGTATAATTATAATCTCCATTCGATATTACGTATGAAAACGAATATATCTGGCTGATGGAATCTGGAAGTTGTTTGATATTTTCTTAACGATTTCATGAGAAAGGCAATCCGTTTTTCCGGCCAAGGAGAGGTAACGGTGTAATGAATGCGTGCGTATATATATTAACGCATGGCTGAAGGGTTTTGTCATGCGTGTCGAACAAAAAGAAAAATTACAGGGCTCCTTAAAATTCCACGAGCTAGACGAGGGTAAGGCCCCTGGGGCCGAAGATATTAAAAATGAGCCGGACTGACCGGAGATGGATGTTGGGAAGAGGGAACGAAATAAATCTCTTCTACGGTGTCTATCCGGTGGGGATGGACGAGTCATTCAGGGAACGGTCCGTGTAAAATTCCCATGACCTGATCCTACGCTCGTTGGTTGATCCTCCGAAATATTACACTCCAGGGTGGTCCTTAGAGGCTGTGAGGTGGAGGCGCAATCTTCAAGGGTTGTTATGCCACTTTAAATAACTAGGATCACGAAAAGAATGCCTCAGGGTCAAAGGGCAGCAATGGATGATCATGTAGATTACAATCAGTATCATATCTTCGGTCACCATTTAAAACACGTAACTGTGAAATTCCAACAAAAGCAGAGACAAAAAACTTTTAAAAGTAAAAATGCATTATAAACAAATAACCGTCGTAGTCCTTGTTCTAAATACTCTTTTTGTCACTAGAATGTTCAGTAGTACAGGAAAACGAAATAGAATACAACTCCAATCGGAGTGACAGAGTATTTTTTAATTATTTATTTATTTTTTTAGAGAAATTAAGTGCAAATTTCTGTAAATTAAAATGTTAATTTCAAAATTAGACTCAAATTACTTTACATAGTTGGTATTTAAGTTGTTAAATCCATATGGACACACTCCTCAAAAATATCAGGAATCACAAAAAACAACCACATACAATTACTACAAATATTCGATTCAAAATATTGTGACTAGTAACAGAAGCACCTTGGCAATTGACTAAAAAAAAACTTTAATGGTGAATTACACCTACAAACAAGCTACCATTTTTATAATAACTTATAAGGAGAAATCAACAGGCTAGTTCAGTGCCACGATTTACCTCCCTTGTAAAACGAGTAGGATGGGAGATGGAGGAGTTTCTTAACTAACCTAGCCCAATATAAGGTGCTGTTAAGTACCGTCCTTACCATGCCTTGCATGGCATTATTTTCCTATTTAGTCACAAATTTCCTGATTATCTGTTTCCTTTAATGACAAGTGTAAATTGATATTTAAACGGGGAAAAAAAACTTGTAAATTAAGTGTGATTACTGATTACGATACATTCTCAGTTAGTCAAGAATGTAAAATTAATATTCATAAGACATACTCTACAACATTTAATAAAATTGCAATAATAATACTTGTAATTCATGGGCAATAAGGACGATTACCCTGAGGTGTTAGCCGACAGAAGTATGCAGCTGTAGATGTGGAGATAGGAGTGCAGGAGGGGGCTGTCAGCTGATCACTATCCAACTGTCTCACTGATTTAGGGCTTGGTAAACCCAAGGCTCGGTCTATATCTATCACAAGCTCCTAGTTACTTCTTGCACCTGGTTAGTGTCATTGAGTGGGTGCAAGTATGCGCTAGCACTAGAAGCCTGTTAGATTTTGTCAATTTTAAATATTATCACCTCATCCATCCAGTGGTGTACGCAGAGAAAGATCAGGGAATGCATCCCTCTCTCCAAAGTTCTTGAAAAAATAAGATTTTGATATCTATCAAATAAGTTTTGAATTTTTATAACATCTTTTGATCCAATTTTCATTCTTTTTAAAAATTTAAATCCCTCCAAAAATCATTCGGCGTACCCGTTTGAATCCACTAGAGTAGCTGTATATACTGATCATATTAATGTGTAGCTAGCTTACACATTTATTTTAATTTATATTTATCACTTATCAACTATTGTAAATAGGGTAAGCAACTATTCATTTTAAGTTTGCTTGTTGAATTTGTAGCGTGCAAAGTACGTGATAAACGGTTTTTTTCTTGAAATGTCGAAAATTTCACAGTCTGACCCTCTGTAGCGACGTTGTCCTAAGTTTTAGCTTAAAATGTAACTGTACTTTTCTTGTTGGTAATCTTAAGCTGAACAACTTTTGTTTGAAAGTTTTTTGGTTAAAATTCATATTTCATGAAAAAAATAAATTTATGTTTACTAAAACCATAGCTAAGCTACCAATTCCGATTTCCGGGTCTGCACAGCCTACAACAGAAGCTCGTAACCAGTCTCTTGGCTTAAATCACCCGATCAGTAAATCATACGCTTCAACAGCCTAGACAGCACAATCTCAGAAATTAATCAAAACTTTCAATATATGTGTCATCGAAAAAATCGTTTTGCAATTTTTGTTTTATATATTTGAGAATGAATACCGAAATTATAAAAAATATTGAAATGTATTTATTGAAATTTACAACTGTATTACAAATTAAATAAGGAATTGTGCTGTCTAATTAATGAAATTACAGTGGTTCAGAAAGAAGCTACAAATTGGTAGCACTCCAATAACAATACAACGTTAACTGATACCGAGACCATCTTCTTTTCAGAAGCCTCGGAAGATCATCGGGAATTTATTGGGAAGAAACATTTTGGAAATTAGAAACTAATTGATTAGCTTGGTTAGTATGTTGTTTTTAATAAAAGGATTTGCATGTGTCACGGAAAAATTTTGTAAAACATACAATTATAACTTCACAAAGGATTTCGGACTACATGGACTGGCTTCGGGAAGAATTAGATGTTTTAATAGAGCGGCACAAAACAATATGCAAATTAAAGTCGGCCTTAATTATCTAATTTCTTACATGACAGATGCAAATTAATATTTAAAAAACCAAAAAAACTTATAAATTAAGTGAGAACAGGCCATGGGACCTCCCTTCTCTAATAATTTTAAAACCCAAATAGTTGGGAATTTGAGATTTATAGCCTATTACTAACTGCGAAAAAAGTGGTAAAACATTTTACTCAAAGAGTTTGTCAAATTTAAAACCAATACCTTCTTATCCCACAATATTTTAAATGTTATTAAATCATTTGGGATGATGTCAGTGGCGAAACCATGAATGACTGGGCACTAATGCAAACGCTTTTTCTATGCGTTCCTTACCCTAATCCTCTCCTCCCCCTCTTTACAAAAAATAGCAAACTTTATCCTTACCCTACTAGGTACTACTTTATCTCGCAACATCTTTCATACTCAATCCTAAACATATTGAATAGAGCATAATAATGTTCACTTGAGATTATTTAAAAAAAAAGAAATATTCTTAAAAAAAATTGTTTTTTTTCCTTTGGTTGAAATATTTTCCAATATATTCGTTTGAACACTGCACCATCCACCCTGGAAGAAGTATGCTGAAGAAGTTCAACTATTTGGACTGAACTCTGATGTTTTTTTTTTTTAATTTATAGTTTTTAGGCATAAATGTATGATTAATAATTTTCACGCTAAAGACTAATTCCGACTCTGACGGGGACAGGATTCGAAGCAGTCTCCAAGTTACAAATACCAATTTATAATTTATTTTTATCGTATTGTTTAATTACTGTTTTCACATATTTATTATTCAAAAAAAAAAAAAGAAGAAGAAAAAAAGTATTCCTTGGAGATTTTGAAGGGTTGTCAAACGGTTTCGTTTTTCATCGCGGAAGTGTGGCGGCGAGTCAAACGAAGTGTAGAATTGATAACGGCCGGCGTCAAAGTTGACTACTCTTTTAGGAATTTTTCTCCCAACTTGACTCATGATTATTTCCCTCCCCCTATCTTAATAGTATCTTCGGTTTTGGAGGAATTCCAGTTTATCCCCCGTATCGTTAGCCAAATTCGGAAATGGTTAATGTCTAACAGGAATTCTTTCGACTACGTCTTTTTTATGCCAAAAAAGGGACCGAACTGGAAATAACGGAGAGAAAAAACATGACTTTATTTTGTTTTCTATTATTTTAATTTTTTTATTTTTTTTTTATTTAATCTATTACGATCACGATTTCGATTAATTGATGAGGAAACGCTAAAATCGAAATAAGATGAAATTAAATGATTAAAATTATGGAAATGTGGTAGACTGTATTAAACAGTATAATAATATATATTTGCGACGTTTTGTTTCTGACTTACTTACCCCCATTACTCTATCGAATGAAAGTTGGAATCTATTTTACCGTAATCGTACTCAATAACTATTGATCATTATAAGAAGATTCTACATCGTGTACTTTTGCGTTTTTAATAAGTTTCGCTTGATTATTTTAAAATCGCAGAATAATTTAGTATTACAATTAGCACAAGAAAAAAATGAATTTAATACTTGTTGATTATAATAACCAAATCAAGAATGAGTCTCTTCATTGCTAGTGATTGTTGTAACTATCTGATAAATGAGTGAAAATAACTTATTATTCAGTCCCTATATTCACTTATATAATTATATATATTGAATAGTACACTTTTTAACTACCCATTTTATTTTTTTTATATTCTTTCATTACCTACTTTTACAAGTGTCTGACTGACATGTTATTTAGTAAGTTGAAGTAAGCAAAATTTTTAGTATGGAAAGCAATCCTCAATGCTGTTCCTTATCAAAAGATTGAAAACGGAAGGATAATAATTTTTGTTTTACTCTAAAGCGCTGGAAAACTAATCTACCAATTGATGGGCATTGTTGTATGATTGAATGATGTTCTCTGAAGCCATGTTGATTGTTTGGAATAGCTTTTAATATTTCTGAGAATTTTGACAATGAAGAATGATAAGCTCAGATTTGCTTATAGCAAAATACTTTGCAGATGGCAAATTACTGTGTTGTCATAACATATTCTATGTATAAAATAATAATAATTATATTTATTCAATTCAGAAAGAAAAATGTTAACCCTTTTATACTTACACACATTAGATAATATTAAACATTTCGGGCTTATTTGTCCATATTCAAGTGTTTTATCTTCTAAAATAAAATATTATCTTCTAAAATATAAAATATAGAATACTATATTATATTAAAAACATTTAAAATATAAAAATAATATTAAATAGAAGCATAGATTATTTTATAATATTGTAAAATGAAAGAATGAAGTATATAAGAGTCAACTATAAGTCAATATAAGAGTCAGAATATATTATAAGAGTCAGTATAAAAGTCAATTTTTATTCCGAAAAATTTTAAATTACATAATCTTATATACCATTTTAATAAAGCCTATTATTTTAGTTTCATTTTGTTTAATTTTTATCTTAAATACTTTTTAATCAATCTTCTTATTTATTTATTATCGCTACGTATAATTGAGGGGATGAGAAGTCAAGCGATACAAGTGACACTTGTTATCATTATACAATGGTACCAACAGATAAATGGATATAATTTATATTAGCTCAATATTCAATGGGATGACCAGTTGAACTATAATATAAGTAGGTGTACCTATTATAGAAACTTCAACGTTTCATCGAATTTACCTTAATGATGAAATTGTCAATTTTACCTCTAGGGTTCTCATACCTTCAATTTTAAAAAATACACACAAAGATATATTTACATATATACTTATCTTACATTTAATTTTTCCTAGTGCTGCAGCTAAACTATCTTATTAATAATAATTATTATTATTCTATAATGACCGTTATTATTATTTTATAATTATGTTGAGGTCTTGAAGATAGTTTACCTATTTTGGCCAAAATGTCGGCTGACGTATAATAAAAAACGAAAACGACTTGCTTAATTTTTGTATTTTATTTATATTTTCACCTTACTAATCCCCCAAAAAATTAAGAATTTCGGAGAATTTTGAATTAATAAAAAATTGTACCATATTGCTAAACTATTAATTTGGTTTAGGTATTTAAGTTAAGTTAGGTATTCAGTGGTTTCGCCTTAATAACTATTTTATTGTGCAATTAAGTGAAAAATGCAGAATAACCAATCCTGTAGAGGATTAAATTTCCTACAAGATTCGTACAAAATATTTGTAATTACTCTCAACAGACGCCAAGAAATATAGAAATAACAATTTTAGAGAAAGTGGACTTTTTCAGATTTTCCTCAGTAACTCGCTTTCAGTGCATTTTAGGTAAATATTTGGCATAACCAATTCTAAAGAACTTTAATTTCTTGCAAGTTTTGTATATAATATGTTTTAAAATTCGGAACAACTGCTGAGATGCAAGACCGTAAGCATCTCCATGTCACGAAAACGCAAATAGTTGAATATTTAGAGGTTTCTTCTTAATTACTATTTTTTAGTACAATTAATTGCAAAATGCTTAGTAATCAATTTGTAGAGGATTAAATTTCCTACAATATCCATACAAAATATTTGTAATTACTCTCAGCAGACGCCATTGAAATATTAAATAATTTTAGAAAAGAGAAATTGTAATTTCAATATTACTTGGCGTCTGGTGAGAGTAATTACAAATATTTTGTATGGATATCACTAATGAAAATGGGGATTTTGAAAAAAATATATAATAATATTGCTTTGAAAAAAATATTAAATTGATAGAAAAAAGTGTGAAATCTGTCTATAAAAAAAAGTTGTATAGTTTGGAAGTTGCTAGCTAAAGTCTGATCGCCAAGAGAATGCCGGTGGGTAGTGGATTACGACACGAATAAACGAGATAAAACGTTCAAAAATTCTTGGTGAGAATGAAATGTTAAATTAATTTAATACAATTTAATTTAAGATAAGTTGTCTAATTTAAGTTAAATGTCAATGGAAACGAGTGAGATTGATTGTTAGAGACATTTCAGTGGCATTTTCTCAGCGAACCGACTTTAGTAGGTGCTAAATTGCTTGGAGAAATGATAAAGGACAATTGTATTCTATATCGACGAGTACATTTTATAAATTCCTAGGTTTTCTATAAAATTCCTAAAGCTCATACCTGTTAATACCAACTCGCTTACTTTTACCAGCCGGAACAGATGAAGGTACAGTAACCTTATTCCGCGGGCATGACAAGGAGGGCATGAAGTCGTGAGGTTTTATCCTGCCATCGAATCGGCCTCTCAACACATCAGCTTTATTATAAAACTCCGAGGCATGAGTAAATTATTAAAAGCCCTGACCCAAAGAGGCCCTATATAGAGCCGCCAGACCACCATAGTTAGCTCAGATGGTAGGACCATTTCCAATTTTCCCTCAACTTCGTGATCTGACTCAGGCTCATTGGCTATGTATCCGATTCCAACCGGAGCTGAGATCGTGGAATACTCAGCTTTTGTTTCTTCTGTCGGTCGAATTACAATCCACTCCAACCTCTTCCGGAGTGTAAACACTTGTAATGGCTTCTTTATCTGATGAAATATGAATACAATATTGTATTTGCATGGAACTAGAGCGAAATTACGTTTTCATGAATACATATGCAAAATGCATTTGCTCGTTTCAATAATGTTCTGATTATTTTTATTTTGTTTTCAGGTCATTTCGGAATATGGAGCTGCGGGATTGCTTGTTGATCACGGGTTTAATATCACTACTGGTGAGTGGAAACTATTATTTTAATATGCTATTTCCAAGGAGTCAAACGATTGGATCTACTTAAACAATTCCTATCCTAGATTCTAATTATACCTTGCATATTCGATATTTCTATTGCCTAGTAACTCTACAGAGGAGTCTATTTAAAAATGTTCTACAAATTTAATGATATGAGTTCAGATATTTTTTTTAAACAAAGAGAATAAATACATAGCAAAAAAAAATTATCACACCAAATTATCAAATTTCAATAAAGTCCAATAATGAAAAGTACAAATATTTGAAAAAATAACTGATTTGGACACCGCTTGACTTCCTTGTTACTAAACTATAAATCGGTGGCCCAAAAAGTGATCCTGAATTTGGTTACTAGTTTCTGTAGATACAAGTATCTTAATAATGGCACTCATCACGTCTATTGGCGTCTCTCTATTGACACACATCATTATAAACATGTTAAAAACGGTTAATACGGACCCTAAAACGTGCTTATCCATGAAAATCTCGATTTGTGATTTTTAGCATGATTTTTTGGTGATGTTTGGCACGTTTTTTTCCCTTCTAAGAAGGCGGGAGGAAAAAAAAAACAAATAGTTTCAGGTAAAGCACCAATTCCGGCTCACCAATTTTAACTAAAATGTAGTATATTATTTATACTGATACAAGAGTCTAATTTACCAAATTGGAGATGTTTTGCATTATATTTAAATATAATTTTTGAAGAAAGTTTATTATGACCTTCAGTAAAGTACTATTTCCGGTTTTCCAATTTTAACTAAAATCCAGTATGTTATTTATAATAAAATATAAGCCTTTTACACCAAATTTGAGTTTTTCATTATATTTTAATATAATTGTTTCATGAAAATCTATTATGACCTTCAACTAAAGCACCACTTCTGATGATCATGTTGTGACCAAAATGAGTGGTTACCAACTAGATGTTAAAACAATCCCAATTACAAAATTTTAACTTTCTACGACTAACCTTTTTTGAGTTATGGTAGATACGAACGAACATACGTACAGACCTCACGACGAAACTAGTCAAGCTGGATTCAGGAATGCAAATTTTCGCGATTTTCACTACTTCGTTTGCTGCGTACAAGGAATTAAAAAAGAACAAATATTTTATAAAACAGAATTAGAATGAAATACAATATTATTGCCCTTAATTATTTTCTTTACTGTTGAAGTTATTAAAAATTTAACCGAATCAATGATGCATAAGTATTGACATGTTTTAATCCATCTTTGTTTCCATCTGTGTAAATAGAGATGTATTATTTTGGTTCTGAACTGTATAATCAAACATTACCCCATAACAACCATCCCCATAATTATTCCAACAGCAGATTATGATTTTCACTGGTTTTACAACAAATACTTAATTATTTGAACGATTCAATCCTTGCTTAATCAAGCCTTATCAAGTACAGAAGCAAAGAATTTTCACTGGTTCTATTGTTACTGTTTTTCCTAACTCTTTCTTAAATAGTAGTTGATGGAAAAATAACTGCTACAAAAATATCAAAGATTTGAAACTCGAAAGTGTTGAACTGTTTAAAATAACAGTTATGCTTGACTTCTTACATAACACCCTGTTAATTAGAGTTCAGTTATTTCATTTCCAGCCAGAGATATATATGAACTGGCTCCTAAATATGTTAAATCGACTAATAAATATTGATTAATACTAAAGTTTGGTTCGGATTTCAATTAAATTTTAAAAATCAATTTTTTTTGTTAACAAATTATTTTTCGTATTTTGTTTTCCTTAACAAATTATTTATTAATGTGGGAGACTTATTTTCATAAAATAATAAAATACAGACAGTTACTGTATTTCATTTCTAACCTGCTATTTTTGTGAATTTCTTTTAACTGTTATTCAAAATTAGCAAGAATAGAATTTACTAATCTTTAAAATTAAACATTTCTACTCTTTATCACTTTTTAAACTATATTACAAAAAAAAAAAATCGTATCAGACTCAGCTTTAACGGACCGTGTAAAAATGCCCTATAAATATCTTAAGATTGGTCTTTTTTATTCGTAAGTACCGGTAAAATATGAAAATATCAAATATCAAAGTTCAATATCTCACTCTAGCCGAAGTGTTGTATGTTTCAGAAAATAAAATTTATTCGCTTCATTAATTAATTATTTAATTAGTTAGATCTACACTCATTCCCCACCATGCCCTGTTAAATAATTCTCAGTGATCATATTTAAAACTATGTTATAGGCTGCAATACACAATTCTGTAGAGAGAAATAATGAGATAATGTTATTAAAAGTTAATACTTAAGGCAATAATAATTCGTGCAGATACAGAATGTTGATAATTTATTCAACAGAACAGGATGAAAACTTCAATATTAGAACAGAATATAAAGATCATTTTCATGTATTCCCACTTTTCTTTTACCTACTTTACGAACTGAAAAAAACAAAACATAAAAAAACTACCGCTTGATCTCAGTCTTAAGAACTTTGACGGTAATCGTGCGCTCTTGAGAACTTGATATTTTGTGATTGTTTTTCTCTTTCTAACTGTTTAGTTTTTTCTTGTTTTTTTTTTTTAGAAAGGGGCTGTTTCTCCATTAACAATGCATGGGATATCCTCCTTCATTAACACAACATGGTCGGGGAGAAATTATAATTATAGCTTTGAAAACAATTCTACATTTCACGCTTATGAGCCGAACGTTTACAGAGTTAATGATTCCGTTCGGAATGTAATTCTCATTTGCGGATTTTTAAATGATTATGATTGCTAATATCTGATGTGAAAATACAAACCTCATTTCCGTTTTTAGGTAATTAGTTTCATGCTAAATCATTGAACCGACAAAGATCTAGATAATATGCATATTACATTTCAGGGTCACTCATTTTCCTGATTTGGGTTTGATTAATAGGATTGGAACTCATCCAACATTTCTATAAGCTTCTTTACATAGCGTATATTTAAACCACAAATTTGCGATTATTTTAAGAATTACCTTATTGAAATTTCTCTAATCAAAAACTGTATTCTCAGCATCCAAGTTTATGATATATTTGTTATATACAATTTGATACTAAAAATAATAAACATTGTATTGTTCTTGCAAACGCGTGATTGCATCTACAATAAAGTACTTATCACCATGATATTTTGATAAGAAGCTTTTAGTTAATTTAAATACGTATACTTCTAATCAAAATTATCGTGCCACCTTAATTTTGAAGAAAAGAACTTATTTAATAAAAACTAACCCAGTCTCTTCGTATTTATCCGTTTCAATATGATTCAAATCATTCAAGGACTGTTTACAACAAGTATTTTTTTTTAATCCAATTTGAAATGGAATTTGCTAAATATTCGACAATTCTCTTCTGGTTGATTCCCGAGTTACCAGTTGCAATGCACTTGTTTGCAAGAAACCAATTTATTTGCAATATGTTTTAAATTGAAACGTTAAAAATTTGTTAATTTTCTATCTATTCTGGCTTTTTTAAGTTCAGTTTTTCGGTTTGTTGTATTGGATTTCTCCTTTTAATGTTAGATTATTAATTAGTTATTCTACCTAAAAAGAAAATAATCTCCATCCAATTAATTAAATAGAATTTGTGGTGGAATTACAACGTCATAAAGTATCATAAATAGTAAATTGATCTGTCATTTTTAAATCAGACATTTTTATCCTATATATTTTTTTAATATTTGCTTAAATGTACAAATTTATTCAAAATTAGAATAAAGTATGAAGGCGAGTTCTTATTAAAAAATTGAAAAAAAAGGAAATAAAACAAAAATAATCATGAAGATCAGGTGATACGCCGATTTTCATCAGTAGAATTTATTACTATTTATTCAATATAAAAATAGGCTTAATAATTTTTTATTTTTTTTTTTAAATGATTACATCTTTGCTTTATTTTTTTTCCATATAGGTATCCTATTATGAAATATACCTGAAATTATATATTATGTATATATGTATATATGTACCTGATTTTCAAATTATCGTATTATGTATTATTATAAATATGACATCTTTTTTCTGTAATATTGTTACATTATTAGGAGTAGCTGCTTATGCCGATTTAGCTTTTTCATATTCACATTTCATATAAGCTATCAAAGTGTAAAATAACCAATATATAACGAATATAATGACTTATTCGTATGATTACAAATAAAATATTAGTGTGTGAAGGATGAGTAGGAACGGCTAACAAACTAACATATGTTTCAGATACTGTATTATTTCATTTTCTCGTTACAAAAATTGTTATTACTATGCAAAATATTCTATGATAAAATGTGTGAGACATGAGTAGGAATGGCTAACAGACATCCATGTTTTTAAAACATCGATATTTGTCATTGGTGATTTTAGTCCGATGTATCGGTAATATCGATGTTTGTCTTTCGATGTTTTTATGATTTTTTTCGCCATTTGACCAGAAAGAAGAAGAATATGGGAAAATGAATGGACGTTATAACTATTTGTGGCTTGGCATATCATGAAAGATACAAGGCTTACCGATCTAGTATGTCGTGTAAAGGTGTATTGCACCAGCCACTCGTTATTCCTTCCAAACCGATTTTACTTTTATAGACCGTGAACATAGAGGCTTGTCCAGGTTTATTTTTTGTTTACTGTTAAGAAACGAAAGTATTCAATTTTAATGCAATGCTTACCGCGTCTAATCCATTAAATCTAACGTGCTTAGAACATCTCCAAATTAACGGGACCGTTATACCGTATGTAGAACTGAACCTCATGCTCTATTTGACCGTATAATTTAAAGAACGCTTACCCCTCTAGTATTGGGTAACTGTACGCCTAATCGCAGAGCCCATTCTTACTTTCGAAAACATTAAAAAAAATAATAATAAAAAACAAAACCGCACGGCTCCGTAAATCTAATAATAATGATAATTGAGCACTTCCTCGTTGGCAATTAGTCCAAGGGAGCGTGTCGCACCGCTAAGGTGCGATGCACTCAGCGGAGATGGAACATTTGCATCGGGTACTGGCGCCTCGGAGAACTCTGATGACCTGTTCTTCCTCAATGGTACCGCCCCATTCAGGATCTTTCGTTCCGGTTAGGCCATTCCGTCAATGAAGAAACTGCCCAAGAATGGATCAAGAGGATTTGGTCCAGGCTTTCTTGATCCTCCTACCGGATTCTCTTTAGATATCCCTATTATCTTCCCAATCCACAGTTGGTTTATTTTCAAGTAAATAAGTTAAACATTATTATATTTGAACAATGTTTAACTTTTGTTAAATAAATAAATTAATAACAAATAATAGTTTACCTTCTCTAGTTTATCTACCCGCCTTTAAATAAAAAAATATTTTTTTCTTTATTTAAATTCATCCTCTTTAGTGACATTATGATTTGAAGGGTTTCACCATTATTTCAATTATAAATCGTATCATTGATTTATATTTTTACTAATACATGTTTCAGATACTGTTTTATTTCATTTCCTCGTTACAAACATTTTTATTAAATTGTAAAAGGTTCTATTTACGTGATTAGTAACTGTTCTTCTTTCTTACCTTTGTACAGTGATGTGTTTATTTGGTTCAACGTCTTTATGCACTCAATCTAGAGCAAGAAGGGCAGACTATCAGCCTATTCTATCCAACGTGGGAAGGTCGAGATTTATTTTGTCCACGAAATAGAAGTCACAATCCCCCATACAGGCCGGATTCGAACCGGTGCACGGTGGGACGAAATACTAGATTTTCTGGACATTGGTTTTTTACCGAAATATTCCCGTTTATTAATTCCAATGGGGTTCATACTTTATTTATTTTTTCATATCAAATCGAATGGTGAAGACTATTTGGTGGTGGAGTAACGAACGCTTAAGAAGTTTCTGTGGTGCTGCCACGTTCGTACCACGCCTTCATACTGCGATTAATCAATTATAAATATAAATTAATTTTAAAAAAAGTTTACTATATTACTTAGTTATAACAACATGTTAGAAAGAGTCTATCATCATTTAATACGGAAATGCCCAATAGTTTAAATAAATGATTTGCTTCCGAAGAATTAGTATTATTAATTTGTATTGTATTTTATTGAGATTTACTACTATATTTAAAATAGAACATGTAAATGCCCTGACAAGAATTATGGCATGAAAGTGGTCAATGTCGGTTCTATGCTTATCAGTAATAGATTTAGCGGATTGCATTAGGTGTGGATATCAGAATGGGAGGATCTATTTCGAGAAAAATCTGCATCATGAGGGATATTAGGAATGCGAATGATTATATTAGTGACATATTAAGTTACGTTGAAGATTTTATCAAGGATTTGGAACCGTAAGCTTGATAATTGGGGGAGTGGAACTACCAAGAACCATATATCAGAATACGCCCGATTATTGTATTGTCAGCTTACCTTAATAAAATGGATGTTTGTCTAAGAAACGAAGAGCATTTCATTTTACTGTTGCATGTTGTTCACTTATCCTGATGAACTCTTAAATAGCGGATTTTTTAGAAAGATAAGCTAAAATGTTATAAAGGACTGGATGTTTACGACATAAATTAAATGAGATTTCTTCCGATTTATTTTGTTCATCTGGTTTTCACACCATTCTTCAAGGTTTGTTATATGAGAATGAAGAGTTTAGAGTGGAATCAATGAATCATTATTGATTGATAACACATAATTAACCTAAGTTTACGTTTTAATTTAAGAAGTGGGATGGTTCAGTGGGTAAGCCACTGAACTCTTAACTCCCGCTCCCAGTAAACTGGGCACCCATGGATAAAAAACTTCATTAAACTAAAAACTTCATTGGTTTGGGGAATAAACCTTGCGGTTAAGTCTAGATGTTAGCCACGTAAACTCCTTGTGTAACTGGTGATTAAGAAGAAGTACGTCCTGACCAAGTGATGAACCCAAGGACCATGGGATGCAGTGGTACAGACAGGCACGGCGCGTGGCGGCGCGTCAAGCACGCTGGCGCCGCAGTGGTTAATAGGCGGAAAACTCTATTTTTCAAGGCATTCGAAAAATGATTCTGTTTTACTTTTGATAAATAGAATAGCTTTTAACCCTATTTACTCTACCTATTTAATCGGAAATATTTTAATTATTGCAATTAAAATAACAATATTAATATATTAGCAACATTAACAATATATAATATTTTTATTATATTATATTTATCATATTGGCCTTATTAAATAATTAGTTGTTGAAAATAGAAAAAAAATGGTTAGGTAAATACTCAAAATTTCATCGTATTCAGAACCTGAATTTTCCGGTAAATAACCCAAAATAAACAAAACCGTCAACCATCTCTCAATTTAGGTAGTTTATAGAGGTGAGGCCATTAATAGAGGTGAGGCCATCAATAGAGGTGAGGCCATCAATAGAGGTGAGGCCATCAATAGAGGTGAGGCCATCAATAGTGGTGAGGCCATCAATAGAGGTGAGGCCATTAATAGAGGTGAGGCCATTAATAGAGGTGAGGCCATTAATAGAGTTGAGGCCATTAAATGCAGTTTTTTTTTTCGGAATCGACATCTCAAAATTTTGTCAAAAGTCTATACATATTTGTGATAACAACTTTTGAAAGCCTACATCTTAATCCAAATTTCGTTGTGATTATTATGGTATCAAAATTATTTTTTTGCTGCTCGCAGATCGGGCTTGAAAGGGCTCTCCATTTTCAACCACTGTGCGCTGTAATTAAATAGGCACCGTAAATCCTTAGAAAAAAATAATGAATTAACAGATAAAGAAAATAAAGACATCGCAACAGAATAACTAAGAATTGAGCTGAAATTGTCTCGAAAAATTAAAAGCATTAATACGCCAGAGAAGGTTTTTGTAGGTTAATAATAACCTAGAATAATTTTTCCCAAATATACTGACTCTACATGTTTTTGTTGCTATGAGTACGAGAACTTTTTTCAAATTGAAAATAATTAAGAATTAAGTGCGATCAATCTGAATGAGGAAAAAAGTTTATCGTTTGGCAATTATTTCAATAGAAAATGATGTTGCGCAATCAATTAATTAATTAATTGACTGCAGGTAGCATTCGCCAAAATAAAAGTCCGACGCTTTTCTTTTATATACTATTACTAATGTGGTTTTGTAAATAAGCAATTTTATAAAATTAAATGTAAATTGTATAATGAAAATTTCATGTCAACATAAAAAATGAATAAATAGATAAAACAAAAGATATTTACATAACAATAAAATAAAACTAAATATATCATCTTAAAAACGCCTATATATATATATATATATATATATATATATATATATATATATATATATATATATATATATATATATAAGAATATCTATATATCACATAGACACCACTAAAAATACCTCCCTGCCTATCCATCGATATATTTCTCAACAGGAATTAATACGTGAAGTTTAGAATTTACTGTTTGCAATAGCTCAAGTAATGATATTCAGGAGATAGGGATCGGCGCAGCGAAACATAGCTTATGCAGCCGTGAAGAGAGTTAGGCAGATTACCCAGGCACAGCTTTTACAGCATAAGTAATAAACGAGATGGTGAACAGATAACAACAACTGTGCTCATTATAAATACCTGACACTCCGACCATAATCCAAAATGTCCCGATATCCATCTACGTCTCAAGATGACTTCATGGCAATATTCACAGATAATTTCCGGTTTCGCACGTTCTCATCGGAGAACTTCGTTAACAATCCTGTGCTAAAGGATGATCGTCACCCACAGCGAATTCAAAATCGTATTTATTGATATTTTGAGAACTTTTTGTTTACTTTTGGCTGTGCGATCCAAAATGTAGAAAAATAATTTAATTAAAAAAAAAAAAAACTGATCTCAAACATTTTTAAAACATAAATAACCTCCTGAGATGGTTTTAAATAATTAACCATTACTATTTATTTTTTTAATATGTACTTCAAAAAAATCTTTTTCCGTTCTTAAACTACTTGTCAACCAACTTCCGCGATCAGTCATTTCAATTATTATTTAAACTAGATTTTAAATCAATTAAATTATGTTTATGAATAAATATGTTTTTTTAATTTATACTGTTAATATTTTTTTCTGTATCTAAATTGCTATGGTTGATCACAGGACGTAATTTAAATTTTAAATGTACTGAAAATAAAATAACTGACAAAATAAAAAAGAACGTAAATGATATCAATACGAACCAGGATAAATATTATCATACGCCATATTTATTTTTCATACAATATTTTTCAACAAATCTTTGAAGCTTTTAAAATATATATTATAATGATTTATTATAAATAATTCCACGATTTTTTATGAATTTAATAGGATTACAAAAATAAAAAATAAATTAAAATGCCACAAAGCACTAAATTCCTAGAAAATCTAAATATTTATCAAAATGATACAAGTTTGGATATTTCATATCGCTTTTTTCATGTTAAATATGTTACTAAAAAATTTCTTTCGGTTGATGTTTTGGGAAATGTGTTAAGGAACGATTCAAATAAATGATAAAAAAAAAATTACTTTTTTTTAAATATATTTTTTTTTATCAACTTTTAACATTTTAAGGCAACAACCATTCCTGATTTACTCATTAATATAATATTTTATATATTATATCGATATCTCGATCTATCTATCTCTCTCTTTTGGTTTTGGCATTGCCTCCCCGATTGATCCAGTGTGCTGTGTAATTTGGCAAATCAATTCAGTTGAGCAGCAACTCGCAATTTTTCGTGATTTTCCTTATTCCAAAAGTATTCCATGCGTGTAGTTTTAGGAAAAATGAATTCCATTTTATATATTTATTTCTCTTATCGTTTCCAAAAGCAATTGACATATTTCAGAAGTTTTTTAAAAATTGTCGTTTTAATCTCTTATTTCTGAAGAAGTAATCTGAAATGTGTGAACGAAATATCAGGAAGAAGATAGATAAAGCCAGAAGAAAAAAATCAGACTAATTGATACGACAAACACAGAAGAATCTTATATAATACCTACTTATAAATAATAAAACGATCATATATAATTACCATGGGCGTTTGCTCGAAACAGAATAGGGTAGAGGGTCAATTTTCTAAATTTAAATTCGTTCATGTAGAGACGAAGGGGTCCTTGGTTTCATACAATAATTTACTTTAACATTCATAAGAACACAATTTTTTTTTTCAAAAACTTAATTCTTAAACAATAATCAGCGAGGAATAGCTCGCAACTGCACCACCTTGCCTCTCCCCTCACCTTGACTTTCATAAAATCTAAGTATGTTGTCTATTGGATTTTTTAGTAAAAGAAATATTTCCCGTTCTTAGGAAATTTCGAACTAAAGACAAACATGAGATAAAAATATATAATCCGTAATGTTATTAAGAACATTTCAATTTTAATTACCTTACTATTTTTAAGCATAAGTTACCGGTTATATTGAGAATTTATGTATATAGGGTTTGAAAGGAAATGCGTTAAAAAAAAAAAGAATAATTGAAATTATTTATTAATAGATTATTGTAGAAGCGTTTTGACCGTAACACGGTTTAACGTTATATGATCTCATTGCTGAATGTGTATTTTAACAACAGTTTTTACAATGATAAAAATATTTTTTAACCTTAAAGGTTTCCGAAGATGGCAGTATCTCAAAACGTTTAACGTCTCACATCGCGACGTTTATTGGCGTCGGCTACTCAAGTACCACTTACGGTAGCCAATTTTAACCAAAATCAATAATGTTATTTATATTTATATTTTATATACCAAATTTGAGAAGTTTTTCATTATAGTTTAATATAATTTTTTTATGAAAATCAATTATAACCTTGAAGAAAAATACCACTTTCAGTGAACAAGTAGGGGAGGTGCAAAACCAGATGTTACAGCAGTCTCAAATACAAAATTTCAACTTTCTACGGCTAACCGAATTTGAATATACGTGATACGTAGGAGTGTACATACAGACCTCATGACAAAACTAATCAAGATGGATTTAGCGATGTCCAAAATGGATATTTCTGTTGAAATTTCAAAGTCGAACATTTTCGCGTACAAGTAAGTCCAAAATGGTCCGTATGTCTACCGTTGTTAGTATGTATGCATGCATTTAGGATGTAAAGTTAATTTATTTTATTTAATATTGTAATAATAATATTTTAAAAAATCTACGTATATTGTCTGTTGTTGTCCATGAGGTAATATTCTCTGTTCTGAGAAAATTAAAAATTACTTAATACACCTGAAGCAATGCATATTATGATCTGGAACATGATGTCCTGCATGCAGCTACAATAATTGAAAAAAGACGCGGTGCCCCGAGCTGGGTATAATGTACACGGGGTAGCCAACTTATGTAACTGTTCCTTGTCACTCGAGATCCGCGAGAGCCATCGTATTTCACTACATAGCCGGTACGTCCAGTCTCCGAAATACTCTGCCACTTAAATCGTATTCTGGACCATTCATGTCAGTGCCGTCGGGGAATCGACTGCAAATGGATGTATAAGCTTGGAATATTGTGGAATAACTAAGACACAGGGAAAATGCACATAGAAAGGTAAAGCATCGGAAAGGAATTGAGTAAACAAACACAAAATTGAGGTCACTGAGGAAAAATTTAGGTTGTACCACAATCCCTCATCCTGTTATGAACTGCTTATCAAATTGGAAACATGTTTAGATTCTTGCATATATTAGTAGTATGTAATCTGATACATAATTTATTATCAAGTTATAACTAACTTCAATCCAATATATGTACTCAAAGGAACTGCAGGTTCCATGTCCATTTTAAAAGACTATTGTGATAATTTAGAAAATCATATTTAATGAATATTTATTTATTTGATAGGAGTTTAAAAAAAAAATAATAAATCTAGAAACATTGATACTTTTTCTGTGTCCTAAGCAACCCACGTTAATTGGTTAGCATCAATTTATTATTTAGTAGATGGAACTTACTAATATTTTCTTATCGTATACGTTGTACGTTTTCAATACTTTTCTATTGTTCAACTCCTAACATATTCAAATAAAGTAAGTAAGGTGTTTTGTTTAAAACTCAATAAATTTTCCGAATTCTCATCTAATTTACACATTTTATGGTCAAAGCCGTTAAAGTTTATTTTTATCAAATTTTGTTCTTAAATTGTTGACCTTGTAATCTTCTTCTGTTTCTAAGCACTCTATTCTCCACTGTACTGTAATTTCAGAAATAAGATCGAACACGATGAGTTTCAATCAAGAAAAAATTGTTGGGGAAAATCTATGATAGTCACTATTCAATCCCTTTCATAGTAATAAGCCATAACCGATCTTATGTGACTTGAACAATTTTTTTGTTTGTTGTATATGGATTAAAAGTATTCGTGGTTAAATGTTGACTCCCCCCTCAGATATCTATTTGATTTTTTTTGTGTCATAAATGAGTCTAAACTTCTCCATGTATTAGCTTATATAATTTTTCGGGATCCCATTCAACATTAAAGAACGTTTTAATCGATGTGAAATTTAACAGAATGCCCGCAGACATTTTTTAAAGTATGTATTTTTTTCTTAAATTTTTAAGGATTTTTTTATTGCGAAGAAATAAAAGAAATAAGGCAGTACATTAAAATTGATTTATTTTTTAAATTATTTAAAAAAATAAATAAATTAAAATTCGAATTTTTAAAATTTTATGAATCAATTCGAAATAATATTTGACTTATTATTATACAGCATACCAGTTTCTGAAAGTTATTAAAACCATCTTACTTATTTTTTCTTTATTTTTACATCTTTTTACGATGTTTCTTACGCTTTTTGTCCATTATCAAGCTTTTATTCCTTTAACCTTAAAGTTATCTATTGCCCAATTTAATAGCATGCATTAACCAACTCGGTTTATTTGTCATTTCTTAATTATAGATATTATTGGCATAGTAATATTCAATTTAATTTTTGCTTATTCACAGACTGTTATCTACTGATAGATATCATTATATAGACAATAGTAAATAACAGTATGTATAAGCAAACATTATAATGAATATAGCCATGCCAATAATAATTTGTGATTAAGAATTAAGAAATAATGAAAAATAAACGAAGTTGGTTTATGCAATTGCATTGATTTGGGTAACAGAAAAATTGAAGATTATACGAATTAAAGCTAGATTATGGGCAAAAGGATTCAGAAACTTCGTAAAAAAAATGTAAAAATTAAGAAAAAAGAAGTAAGATGGTTTTAATAACTTTCAGAAACTGGTATTCTGTATAAGAAGCTATAGTTATGTTATTGAACTGTTTACGCATAATTTTATGTGTCTTTTTTTATGATTAGACTTTACAAGTCTGTAAGGAATCGTGAACAAACCATTTTATTTTCAAATCAAATTTATCAATAATTTTCTTTGTTCTGTAAAATATAATTAACATCAGTAAAAAAATCATTGTATTTATTATAGTATAAATCTTAACTAAGTCCAGTTTTTTAATTTTTCATTGATGCAAGACGATAACCTACTAATCCCATTCCAAGTGAACTTTATTCAGAAATTACCGCTAATTGGTAAAATAATCAGTTTTGTATTGCATAATTTTTCGATCAAGTTGTCGACGTATAATTTAACACATTCATTTGAGAAAGGAAATGGAAAAAGTAATGGAAAAAATATGATAAGAAGTACATTAAAAATATGCGAATCTTCATCGCCTAATAAGCTCGGGGAAGAACTGAAGACAGAATTATCAGATAAGAGATATTATCGGGCTTCCACTATAAGCGTTAGTCATTAGAGGACAGTACAAACAAAGTTACTTCTAAGTATATTTTATTAATATTATCTTGAACATTTCGTGTATACTTTTATTTTATTTTTTCATTCATAACTCACTACTGTCTTCCAAATTGGAATTCCGTATTCAGAAACCGTCTTTTAAGAAATTTTTTTTATCTTCAAGTACTTCTACAGTACTTATGCAGAATGGAATAGAATACAGATTAGATTATATATGTATGTATGTATAAATGTATCATTTAATATTTTACATGGTTATTTTAAGAATAATGGGTACTAACTGTCATTCATGCCAAATTAATACTATTTGCACGATAAATATATTAATAACGGCATACGATAAACATATCAATAACGATAAATATATTAAAATGGTATACTTTTTAGCATAAAACTTCAATATTGAAGAAACCAATTAAAAAAATATTCTCACAATTCTCTGACCCCAACATAATCTATGGCTGACTGTGCCACATAACCACATCACGTGACCAAAATAGAACTCCCCATTAGCTGAGAGGAGAATGAGAGTTTTGAACTAGAATGTTATTTTTACTTCAAGACGATTTTCAACATTAAATTTAATCAGAATACAGGGGGTTTTGATGGTTTAAGCCTTCAGAATAAGATGGATCTCAATTTGAAAAATAATAATATATCAGAATAAAATAATTAATAATAAATAACAATATAAATAATAATATAATACAAAGAAAAATAATAATATATATGAATAACTCATAATCCATAAAAGGTGGAGAATGTGACTTTTTCAGTTAGGCCCTTTTGATAAATAGTACAATATCATTTCATCAGTATTATGTAGTGAATTTTTTATTGTTATTTGTTTTTTATTTCGTTTTTTTAATGTGGTTTTTTTTCTGAATACAATCCCCCACCTTTCATTATCTCAATTAACACCCATAAATCTGTTTATGAATTAAATTAAGATAACATTAATTTATAAATATGAACTAAAACCAATCTAGTAATTAAAATTTTAGCTAAAATATTAAGTTTAATAAAAAACAAATAAATAAAACTCTATAATAGTAACCGATTCCCTCATTAATAATGAAATATTTATAAAATTAGAATACAATTTAAAAAATATTCATATAAATAAAATACATAATTAATAAATAAACAGCAATATATATAAACGCTATCTCATTCAATCCCTTTTCATTACCTTAGTTCCTGCACATGTAGCGCAGTAGAGATAGCTCAAAAAAGAGGTTGGCTTACAAAAGAAACGTAAACCCCCACTTTACTCACCTTCATTTTATCCAATCATAAAAAATCCAAGTTTTCGTCCTCCTCCTCGTTTTTCGCCATCTTGAAAAACCGCTAAGAAAAACCTTGTTTCCAAAATCATTCGCTTTCAGTGCTTTTAAGGTAAAAATTTGTCATTATCAATTTTAAAGAACATTTGTATATAATACTTTTGAACATTCGGAATAGCTACTGATATACGGGGCGCTTAAAATCTGCAAAAATGTCCAAAATATTCAAGTTGAATATTAAGAGGTTTCGCCTCAGTAACTATTTTTCAGTGCACATTAATGCAAAATGTATAATAACCAATCTGGTAGAGGATTACATTTCCTGAAATATCCATTCAAAATATTTGTAACTTTCAAAAGATGCCAAGTAATATTGAAATAATAAATAATTTTAGAGAAAGGGAAATTGTTATTTCGCATTAGATCTGATTTATTTCAACTGCACATAAAACTACAGACACTCCAGATACTAAAAAACATTGTCTGTCGGCATTAGGAGGGGGCGGGTTTCAAAATGATGACCAAAAAAACTCGAAAGTTTAGGACTTCTTTTGGCTTTTCACTTACAATTCCTAAACGGAGTAATCTATCGAAAAAGTTATCCTATGTTAAATTAAAGAGCATCAAATTATACGGAGAAAAAAGTTTTATCTCAGTGGTTTTTCAAGATGGCGAAAAACGTACCAGAAGGAAAGGTCGAAAACTTGTATTTTTCACAAAAGGGGCAATACATACAACATACCTGAAAATTAAAATTACTCCATTTCTTGCAAAGCAAAATAACATCTCTGGAGGACTAAAATGCCAATTACCGGATATTGGATGATTGCCAATTTCGAGAGGTGTTCTTGGCCGAATTTAAAAATGTTTGTGCTCAATGGTCAAAGAATTTGATGCTTACTGACATTTATAATATGTGTTTTTCTCTTTTAGTATTCATTTCCAAGCTGTTGACTCATATATACTCTGTCTCTGTCTTTAACCAAATCGTCGTATTTAACTGTCGTTTTCGACCGCACGAGTTATCCAAACTATTACGTTATGGTACTCCTTAGACGCAGAATTCGATGTTCTTTAATTTAATATACAAAACTTTTTCGATAGAATGCAGCGTCTAGGAATTATAGGTGAAAACTCAAAAATAGTCCTGAAGTTTATATAATATTATATATATATATATTTTATATATATATATATATATATATATATATATATATATATATATATATATATAAGTTGGGGTACATCAAGCAAAATATATATATTATATTTTGCTTGATGTACCCAACTGCTATTAAAATCAGTAGATAATGCTTGCTGTCTATAAATGGAAAAAAAAGTAGTCATAGAGGCACTTTCATGAGGAATTTATAAAAGAGCTTTTAAATATAATTGTGGGCAGGCTAAAAGGTAGGCCTTTTCTTGGCAGACTGATTTCTTAGAACGCCCGGCAAACAATCCGGAAATTGCAGGAATACCAACAGCGTTAAAGAAGCAGCGCGATACAAACTAATTACCCGTCGCTCAAACCGCTTTTATTATTGTTTTAATTGGATTAATGAAAGGTTGTAGAAGAACAGCCAGAGCCGTCAATTTGATATTGTATATTAATAAGACTACGATCACTTTTATAAGATAACTTGTACAAGAAAAATGGATCATCTGCTAATTATGGTAACAATAAATCATTTGGCAATATAACGAAGGAACAAAACTAATCATTATACTATAGCAACAAGAGCTATTATATATTTTTTTATGCAAACGTAAGTCTCCGTTGGAAACTCAGCGATAGATTAGATTTTATAGTTCCACCCTTTTTTCCGCCATCTTGAAAAACCGCCTTGAGAAAAAACACTGCAAGCAAAAAGTTATTCCTTAGTAATCGCTTCCACTGCATTTAAGATGTAAATGCATCATTACAAATTTTAAATAAAGTTAAATATTCTGTACGTTTCATGTGTAATACAGCTTTGTTCCTTCTAATTATCATACTTCTACCTTACGTTGGGAACATTATTTAAATAAGACATTATTCAATAACGAATCTTAGTTAATTAATTAGTAATAAAATTAGATATTATTTGTTACCGGTATGATTTTATTATTATTCATTTAAAGGTATTCTTCTATTTGTAAAATGAATATGTTATTTATTAGGCACAAGATGAGGAAGGGCACAGTCAGTGGGTCACCGATTTGAACAAAACTTTTTTTGGCGATTCTACTACATCCAAAAATATTGGATATATTATATATTTTATATATATATATTTATTTATTATTTTTCGCGACAAAGGCCAGCTAAGGACCACGCGTATATCATTTCATTTAATGGCTTTCATTTTTCTCTCAGCCCACACCTTCCTCATCTTTTCCCCCATTTCCCTTCTACGCTCCTCTGTCCACCTTCCCTCCCCTCTTCTCCCCCTACCCACCGCAAGGACCTTCTTTCCATCTATCATCCTTCTAAATTTCTCTCTGTCCTGGTAATCCTCTTCTCTGATCCCCAGTCTCTCTATTTCTTCCTTTATCTGCTCGGGGTATCCTTTGATGTTTTTAAGTTTCATCACCATGTCAAAGATCTGCTTGTTCAATCTGTCTTTGTCCATCCTCTTCATGTGGCCGTAAAATTTCAATCTCAATATAAATATATATATATATATATATATATATATATATATATATATATATATATATATATATATATATATATATATATATAAATAAAATAAATGAAATATATTACTATATATAAAAAACTTTATTAAAAAAAAATAGTTTACTTTTAAATCATTCACTTTTTTATTATTATATCACGTTTTTTATTAATATATCACGTATATTTATTATATCACGGGTCGTAAACCGTGGTAACATTAGGACTTATTTTAGTTATTTTCTGGTATCACTCTGATCAGAAATTTTCGATTTAAGCGAAATATTCTAAGTTAACTTTAAATTACTCTACAATACTCGAATTCTTCAGATATCTGTAACAGGGAGAGAGAGAGATGGGATTGTTTCCGTCTTTATTACACCCCGCCATCCAGAGTTTACATTAGGACAAGCATTTTTCTCATTTTACGGAAAAAAGGGTTGGTCTGAGAAAATCCTAAAGGAAAAAATTGTAGAGCATAATGTTTTCTTCCGGTTTCAAGAACAAAATACATGAGTCCGAGGTATTTTTATACCGCCTTTTTAATAAAAATATAATCGAACCGGTAAGGACAGTTTCTTTCTAATGAATGCAAATTAATTAATTAAAAATAATTAAAGATATAAAAAATTCGGTTTGCAATATACGTTTTCACTTTTATTAACCTTTAAAATGATGTGCATAAAGGGATCATCTTATTTTAGTTATTTTCTGGCATCACTCTGATCAGAAATTTTCGACTTTATTTAAAACTCGCTTTAAGTACCAATCCCATTACAAACAGATCTTATGCTAACATCTTAGATATTGGGTTGTTAGTAATATGTGCAAAAGAACATATTCTTTCAAGCGGCGCTCATGAAAGAAATGGAAATCTAGCGAACAATTTCCTAATATGTTTATAATTATTTAGCATACCCACATCCTCAACAGTATTGCCAAGATGCTGTCACATTTCTAGTTCTGCTCTGGTCTCCACATTTCTTATGGATGTAGATAGACTCATCCAACCTAAAATCAAAAACGTCATTCGGTTCTGAAATCCTCTTCAGTTTTCATTTCTGTTATTTGGGCATGTTTGAATTGCGAAAGTATCTCATTTTGTCTGCTGGAATCAACAGAATGTAACCAATTATTTTTGAATTTTGGATATGATAAAGCAGCTCAACCTGCATTATGGGGTTGTGAACTTGGGAAACAATAAAAGTTATCAAACCGTGTAGTGAGACTAGTTAGGAGATTCTGTGCCAATTGGCTTACCATATCTTCAGTCTTTCTGAAGCAGCAAGTTTAGCTTTCTTCTTAAAATAATAAGGCAAGAGAGCATCATTCCATAATAAATTTTTTTATCACTCTGCAATAAATAAATAAATAAATTCAGAAATTCTGAAGTATAAAAAAATCATTTTCATAAAATATTTCATTAAATGATAAAGCTCTTCAAGATCAGAACACTTCTCTTAAATGTTATAAATTTGTTATAAATTAATTAATTAATTTGTTAGTAATTGTTTTAAATTATCTTATAGGAAATTCCACCGAATTGCTCTCATCTTATTAAAAACAATTTCAGCTGATTTGTTTGTTGTTGCCCGGCACAGTGTTGGGCACTGTTGAAAAAAATTTTAGTCGAATAAAAATTTCAATAATTTTTAGTCATAAATACTTTTTCTTATGAGCTTTATGAGATTTATTTTTTGAATTATTCATTATTCGTCATTGTTGTCAAATACAATTTTTTTTTTTATGAATTTATAGCCTTAATTAGAAATGGGCAGAGCTCGAATACTAATCATGATTTGAACACTTTTCAAAGAAAAATGTACTCAGTATCCATTATCGATTTATTGAAGTCGTTTTTGAAAGTGCTATTGATTTTAAGATCGCGCGATCGCTTAACTATTTATTTTAACTTTTCAGATTTCTTCGATATAAAGTTCCATTATTATGTTATTGAGGCCTTCCTCTTAACTCTAGAACACACACATCTCATTGACAAACATCTGGCAATTTCAATGACAATAATGCCTAACTGGTATTAAAAACCATTTAATTATACATTAATATTAATCAAAATCATTAATCAAAAGTGGCACTTTACGTTGATCGATTTTGATGAAAAATTCGCTGTTACATTCCAAGTAAGCACATACCTAGCTTAAATACTTAATTTCAGTTTAGTTCCACTTTTCGTATTTATGTTAGACTTGCCAAATACCTACATATATACATATGCGCGCACACACACACATACACACACACACACACACACACACACACACACACACACACACACACGCGCGCGCGCGCGCGCGCGCACACACACATACAGACCATTTTGCGAGACTTGGTTATTAAGACTCAGGGGACCTTATAATGTGTATTTCCATTGAAAACTCGGATTCGAAATTTTTCACGATCACAATACTTTCCTTCACTATGTATTTCATATCTATATAAGTAAAGTAAAAAAACTAATTAACTATATTTAGCTTACCCTAGATAAGGTAATTATAAGATATTTGTACTTATTAAACTGAGTCGTCAAACTATCTAAATCAAATGCTAGAATTAAAAGAAAAGAAACCAAAGAAATTGTTTAATTAAAATAACAAAGTTAATTCGGTTAAAATTGTTTACCGTTAGTAACAGCTAGGACAATATACAAAATTATTAAATGCTTAACATGCAATATAATTCCGAGTAAAGGTGGCTTCTTCGCGCTTTTCAATGACAATATTCATTTCCTTGGTGTTAAAATTAAAATTATGTTAATTAATTTTAATCCTCACTTATCCATTCCCCTTCTATTTCAAAACAAAAATCCGCCCAACTTTCTTATCCCTTAGAACCAACACTCCCCGTTATCTTCTTAATTGTTTCATTCCGTGTTCCTTTTTCCACTCCTTGAATGCAAGATCAAAACCTAGATTTGTAAACTACTTTTATTATCGAATCCGTCATTTTGTTCTACCTTATTCTGGAACCCCTAGCCTTTTTCTATCTGTAAATCCTCCTCTACAGCTCCCTTTAACTATCAATTATTCCTTTACCTCCTTAGTTATCAATATAACGCATCCTTTTAAATATTCATTGATGTTTATTTATGTTCAAGCAATTATCTCTTATAATCAACTATTTATAATTAATCTACAATTAACAAATAACTATATGCAAATATAGCCAGAAAAATACAAACATGGCTGATGCAGATATGTTATTTTCCAGAGGGACAGTAAGTTTCAAAATAATAGTTGCTTTTCAGTTCAACGATTAGTCAACTTCCGCCCAAAACCATTAAGACATCGATTTCTTCTAGTGTTGTGTTTGGAATAACTTAATGATGTGCTTTCTTCGAGGATCATCTATATTCATACGTTTTCCAAAGTCTTTTTTTTTGTTCTACGTTGTGTACAAATGAAAAAAAATATAATATGTAGTTAACTTATTTTTTGGACTAAGAACCAGACTTTGATCCAAGTTGTAATCTAATAAGCGGTATAATTCATTAAGTTCCGTGTCATAAGTGAAAGGGTCCACACATCAATTTCTTATTCGAGACGATAATCCGAAATAAGGTCCAAGCAAGGGGCTGTTACCGTTTGCAGTAGCTACGCCCTAATGAGGAAGACTAGCTTGCCGCTAATTTTCAAGTCAGTTTAGTGTTTAGAAATTACAGGCATTAGTAGTGCGTGGTAATGACCATGCTAACAGCAAATGGTTCAGGACAGGAGAGGAGGAGCAGTAATGTATCTAGTAATACAATAGTTAGTGACACACAATGGGATCTCGGTCAGGAGTGTAAATTGCATGCAATTTGCTGTAGGTGGGAGTCAATTTGCACCAGGAGCAGTCGGCAATTACACTAGCCGGTCTTCCATTGTGGAAGGCGTTATACTAACCGGCAATTCAATCTGCATTTCTACCCGCGCTCACAGCTATCTTGATCTCCAATAACGAGTCCCCTTCCTGTTTTTACGCGTCTGCATCCGCTCTTATCTCCGGCTAACATCTGCAAACATTCGATCTACACGAGATATCTGGACCAGGGTGAAGGGGACTGGCTATAGGGTGTCCGATCATCCGTGCTTACCGTTCTTTTCTCGGATAAAGACAGTAGAGGAGAGCTAGGATTTGGTAGAGAAATGTTTTTCACACTACAGATATATATTACGCTTTAAATCCTTCCATAACAACGTAGTGTTTAAAAAAAATTGTGAAATAAATATTATAACGCATATTTACAATTTTGTGTCAAAACCTAAGGGCCCATTCTATCGTTTTGTAATTTATTTAAAGAGTAGCATAAAACTGAATACATAAGTATATAGCTAATATTGAATAGTGGAATTCAAAATATTCCTTAAAATATAGCTTAGTTACAGTAAAAGAACTCTTTTTATAAAATATAGTCACTTAAGGTTAATAGAAATCCCTTTTTATAGAAGGAGTTGTGAACATAAAACTGTAGTTGTGAAAATAAAAATATAGTTTGCTAGTATATTATGAAGTGCTAGAAGACATTGAAAGCGTCTGTCTACAACTTTATCCGTATTAAATTAAATAAAACATAAAAATAGTATAATTATTTATTATTGTCATTCATAAAAAAAAAAAAAATTCTGTATTATATGAAAATAGTTAATCTGTCTATCTAGACATTGCAATAATCTGTCTACACCTTTATCCCTAAGGAATTAAAACACATAAAAATGGTGCAATTATTTATGATTGTTATTCATAAAAAAAATGTTCATCTTACTTACATGAAAATAGTTTATTTTAACGATTAATTCTTTATTCAATTCAAAAGAATCAGTTCAGATTATTCAAATAATTAATTATTTAAACCAATTTAGCTGACAATCATTCGATTTCCAATGAAGGTTTATCAGTAATTACAAGTTGTTATTGTGTTTACAAATTGTTACAACTTTATCCTTAATAATGTTTTACAATACAATGTTTTTGCAATTTTAGCTGCATTTATTTTTTATTTGCATTACACCACAGCCTGGAATCTTTAGCAATGCAATAAGTAGCTGAGAAATGGATTGTAGCAAAAATACATAAAAGAAGAATTATTCTTCATACAAAAAAAGGAATATATTAAACATATCGAAGTCGTTTTTGAAAAAGGCTTGGGGCGTAAAAACTACCTCTATCGATTCTCGCACACGAAATATCGAAAAAAAAAAATTTAGAATGGTCTAAAAATTGACTATTGCTGACGTAAGCACCAAATAATGGACGGCCTTCAGTCGTCACTCTTGCCTTGGCCAGTGGTAGAAACCTTAAAAGATGTTGTTGTTATAAATGTTTTGCCACCTTAATAAACCCCTACTGTACATAATAAACAATAAAATTAAAAAAAAAATTGTTATTTGTGGAAAAACTCTTTCATGTGTTTCTTGTAATGCTTGGTAAAGTGTAAAGCCATTTGGCGCTTACGCCTTTTTCAAAAAACGATGTAGATATGAAGGAGAAAGAAAACAGGCAAAACATAAGAAATCAAGTCAATCAGTGGTTCAAGATATGAAAGCAGAAGATGCGTAAACAAACAAGAATATGTAGATACGACACATGCTCCATTCAAGAGATTGGAATATAGTTCCGGAGTAGACTAGTAAAACTGCCCTAGTGCCAGCCACAAAAATAAATTTATTTAAAAAATAACTAAAATAAGTTTGTAACAATTTTTCATTGGTTGAAATGTTTATTTTCATAGTAAACATATTAATTATGAAACCTATAAAATACCATAAAACTTTGAACAAGTAATGAAAGACATGCCTACCAGACTGTAAGGCTCCACGAACTCCTACTTCGTTTAGCTCCCTATTATTTTATCCAGCCTTTCATTTCCTTTCTCTACAGACTCAATCCTCTCTATTTTAGCGGTGTTAGCATAACCCATAGAAAGTCTTCTTCAAAATACTTTGTGATTAACACTTCTCCTTGACAGTTTTTTATTTTTTAAGCGCTTGTCCTTAGTCACCCAGCAAAGCATGGCAGTAAGGGCAAGTGCAGATCTCTGTTGAGTGACAAGTGTGCATGGTGTGCACATATCCTTACTATCATGTTTTGTCGAGACAAATATGGACTAGCGCATCAAAACAAAAATTATTTTTTTGCAATACATTTATTCAATTATATTCCACATCCCACTTTCATAACTCAATGAAGATTGCAAAATGTAAATATCAGACAAGCTTTAGCTTTTTTCAGTTATTACATCTGGACAATAATTTCCCGGAAACTGAACTACTTTGCACTTGCCCCAAAACCACTCCTACTTGAATGAAGAGTCTTCCAGATACGTGGTACGCAATTGCCCCTGCCTTAAATTTAATAATCAATCTGAATAAACGTGATTGTAGTGCTTAATAGTTTGAATGTAATATTTAAACATAATCTGGTAACATTTTTATTTTTTTGCTTTATGGTATTCAGCGGACATTTTAATATCAATGTCCTTGGAATACTCTCGGGTAATGAAAGGAAGTTTAGATTCTATATATATCATTATTGTACTGTATATATTGTATTTGAAATCAACTAGAAAAAAGAAAAAAAAAAAGAAGAAATTAAACATTATCGTCTAAGGAACATTTTTTAAAACAGAGAAAAAATCTAACTTCAAAAATAAAAAAAAATACAATCATTTAAAGTCGAATCTTGTAAAATCTAGTGCGCACTTACCCCACATTACCTCATATTCTTATACCATATTACCTTGTTTCTTTTGGAGTGACAAGTTTCTATACAGGTTATTTTCAAACCACACCTCCCTTATTTACTTAATGTTTTAAAAATGGGACAAGAAAGTTCACTAACAACATATTTATTTTTCGTACAAAATAAATCAGCTCAAACCATGCTGGTCTGTATAATTGGTCTCTGAGGACGCAGACAGCTATTACGGAACATTTTCGATTGTCCAGGACATCTTGAAAGGAATCGTGACAAAGATAAAAAAGGAAGACGGGGCATGGGAAAAATTTTTGTTACACGGCAACATTGATGATGACATGAGTCCTACTCCCCTCGGCAAAAGATACAATACGTCATCGTTCGTGTAGACTTGGAAGAATATATGCACCTTCTTTGCATTAACGTATTTCTTCCACATACTTGCATTGTTGTTATATCTGCATGAGAAAATGAAAATATTGTGGATTTTAAAAGCAGTAAAAGCCATCAGTAGTGATGAAATAAAAATAATTTATTAAAAACTTCAATAATTCAAATATATTTTAAGCTAATTTCTATTTTATTTATTTAGTCATTGCATCTATCCCTAAGCGTCATATTCAAAATTGCTTTGAAATATATTCTCTTATTGAAATTGATTTGATCAGCGTCAACACAGTGCCTTCAACGTCCTCTAGAGTATCTTCAAGGCTGTATTTCATTCCTAGATTTGTATGAATTAAGGTAATTTCTGATTACCCGAGAATCTTCACCGGCCGGAGCCTCAAGATCTCTCAAAAGGTAACCGTGTGAAAATTCGCTATGTCCCATTCGAACTCTACAAAAAATGACCTCTTCTTATCTAGAACTACGACAGCTTGTGCTCCATTTCTATTTTAACAGCAATAAAAAGTTTAATGTAGTCACATTTAGTTCAGAAGTTAATAATATTGGCTGAGCATAATTTGAATAATTATACTTTTCATAACCTTTATATCCTTTCTGTTTTCCGACAAATTAATAAATATTACGAATCAGGCGAAATCTAGATATCCGTCCAACCATGATGAACTATCATTTCACATCATTCCATATCCAAAACGATTCTTGAAAAGCATAGAGCAATTAATCTTTTCTTTTTATATAATAGGAAAATTATCACTTTAAATTATTATGTATATGATTACATGATATAAATCTGGCTTGACTGCAGCATTATTATACTACCCATCCAAATATGTTAGCTTAACCAAAGAGATCTTACAGAGACATATTCATCGAATTATAATTGTCCTAAATTTATGTGAACCGCAATACAATATTTCCAGATATAAATTTAGTCGCAATATGTATATTGAAGGGTTTACCTGATCGGCTGACTATCCGGCAACCTATGAGAACCATTTCCATCATATTTGGAAATATACTTTAAAAGAATATCGTCATTGCCATAGAAATTTTCCAGTTCTAACGAGAAACAGATTTATAAGCTATGTTATAAAATATAATTTTATAATTATAAACATTTCAGCATGGCAAGGTAAATAACTGTGAAACCAATTATTTAAAGTCTGCCTTGGGAATGTCTCATGGTTGATTTCTAGCGGCAACAGCTTGCGAATGCGATAAACACGAATAATAGGAGGATTCCTTTTGGTCAATTTAAATCATGTTACGACTTTTTTAAGACATGGGTGCTTTTCATCAGCACTTAGATGATAAAATATTTTTTCTAATAAGATAACATAATTGATTTTTGATCAGATAGCAGGCGGCAATGATGATATACTTTAAATTATATAGGTTTCAATAAATAAGGCGGTAGTGGCGCGACTATTATGAGGCAGAACCTCTACATTATAAAGTCAGAAGCGGCGCTGGCTCGAGCACGACTTGGGAAAATTTGTACAAATATGCCCATTTGGGGCGAACTAAATTATCTTACTGCCCTCGATAAAACTGTCTTGATTTTAAACAACAATAGTCGTATATCTTTATGCATATGTGTATCGTTAGTTATATCTCATTTCATTTGTCAAAAACTGAAGAAGCAAAGCTTCAATGGCTATAAAACTTTGGTCTAAAAATATCGATGTCTGTCACCTCGGCTTTTGTACCGAGTACCTATGCATATGAAGGTGAATAGCCTGTAGGCTTGTAACCCAGATATAACTATAAACGATTACAGCAAAAAGGTTTCCTTCTCGATTTTCGTCAAGTGAGCAGTAGCAATGGGATAAAATACGATCGAGAAAGCCCGGTGTAATAAGACGTAAGAGGAGGGAAGTGAACTGGTCTACGAGATGTTCTCAGAAAGCGTTAGACTGTTAAGGGCTTAGGATAATTAGGTTGTCGGTCACGTCGGCGAAGCGGAATCAGGGTAGGGCACCGGCCACTCCGGTAATCGTTACGACACCAGATGGTCAATGGTTCGGTCAAGTTCGCCTCGATAACGGTAGTGGTCTCTTGACCGTCTGTCTGTCGCCGCTCCTCGTCTCGTATGTGTAGGCCGCTTTATGGGATCTCTGGAGTGGAGTAAGTCAGCGGGGAATATGCCACGAAATGTGTCTGAGAATGGAGTATTCCGCAGGGTCGACTAACAACACTGGTTGGAGGTCGCAAAAAAAGTCTTCCGTAGTCCGACTAACATTTAGAGAAGGGATTCAACGATACTCGCCATGCTATCTGCAAAGACTTGACTTGATGATTAACAAAAACCCAATCTGACCAGTCATATGAAGGGTTTGACTTCAAATGTCACATTCTAGAATTTAGCAAATTTTATTAAAAACATCAACACCTCAACATCAAACACCTCTAATTTCAGAAAGTCGAGATTTTTAAACTTGCAATTGTTTTTTTGAAAATGTAATGTCACACAGTGTGGTTTGTAACGCTGTTTCAAATCTTACATTAAACACAACTGAGATTACTTTATAATACTTTGGTTCAAACCTTTATTTAATGAAGAAACAAATTTAAAAAATAGCCTCATAATAATCATGTCCAATCATACCATCCAGCTGGCATTGTCACATGAACATATCACGTGACCAAAGTAGAGCCCCTCATTGGCTAAGAGGATAATGTGAGTTTTAACTTATTATTTTGAAATGGAGCCCTCGGTGGAGAAAGTAACTTTTGCTTCAGATCGTGATTTTCAAAAATTAAATTTAAAACGGATATTGTCAGTTTTGATGGTTTAAACCTCTAGAATAGAGTACATTTCAATTTGAAAAATAATAAAATATCAATAATTCATTTTCTCCAAAAAGGAGAGAATTATTTATAATTAAAATTATTAAATTTAGAATAATTTAAATATGATAGGAATACTGTTTTATTTAAAATTATGAGACCGTAAGTTTGTTTTGGAGAGAAAGAAAATTATTTCTTACTCATGCCTGAAGGTCCTATAATTACGCAATATCTATGGATGTATAATTATTTTATTATTTATCATATATATATATATATATATATATATATATATATATATATATATATATATATATATATATATATGTATATATATATATATATATATATATATATATATATATATATATATATATATATATATATATATATATATATATGTATATATAAACGTTATTTATCTGAATGATAGAATTTGTTTCCTTTTTTTCCAACTTTTAATAACTTATAATTAAAGTATATACTTTGCTAAAATTTATTTAAACACGCATCTTACATTATTTTATTTTAAATTATTATTGATGAAAAAAATGTCTAATAGCTACCTGAAATTCTAGATTTTTAATAAGATTTGTAGAAATCACATATCTTTATTTATTGGAACTTTTGACCGTTTTTTTTTAGATCAACAAAAATTGATTAAATTTTGTTTAATATTTATCCCTGCAGTAAATCATAATGTGATTCACAAAGTAATTAATTATTATAATCATATATTATATTATCATATATTTTTTTTTATTCACTGTCCGAAAGAAGGGGCAGCATACTCAATTGATGTAAATTCAATATTTAAAAGTACCATTTTTTAAATCTACGAGTTATTTCTTTATAAGGATGAACCATTTATTCTGCCTATATATGAATAATTTTAGTATGTACTGCGTTGTAAAAAATGTATTGGTAGTCATTGGGGAATACAACTACCTTTAGTGGACTGTGAATACAAAGGAAAAAAAAACTATTACAATAATAAATGGCTTGTCGCAAGAGATTAATAGTAACAAAAAAACTAATACACTTGCCTTCGAATAGTAATGATAAAATAAAAAATATCTTTTCTTAATGTACCAGAATAACGTTTTGAAGTTGATCAAAAGCTGTGCATAAGTAGTTTCTCATCGTTCTATATATGAAAAATACTGACTCAAAACAAAAAAAGCGTCATAAATATTTTATAAGCAACAGTCCTTTTAATAGGTAGGATTGTTGTCAACGCTAGATTATTGGAAGGACGAATATCGGGCACCTTAATTTATAATCGTAGCATTAATAATATATTATATTCTGAGGTTAACATTCTCTCCATAAAAATTCATGAGATAAAAATTCTGATTTTAAACTAGATACTAAAATATTGTATATCCGAATGATAAAACCTCTTTTTATTCCAAATAAAGAAATATTTAGACGTGAAGTGGTGACGGAGAACCAAGCATGAAATTTTGTTATTTATATAAATTTGGTAGACCTAATTTTACTATGCTAACTTTAAAATATATTATTATTTATGTTTATATTATACTATGTTATAATATATTAATATAGATCATTATTCTCCATTTCATAAAACATAATATTTTTAAATAATGCATAAATAAATAAGTTCATATTTAAAAATAAAATTTAAAGTCAGCATTGGTTTTAGAATAATTCCTGGGGCTGTTGAAGAAATGAATCGAAAGAGGATTTTCAGAATAATAATAAAAGTTTTCTGTAAGGCTTTAATTCTTTTTTTTCAAATGAACTTTCTGATTAATATTTGCTTTTGTATAAGGTGCTCCCTATTTATGTACTCATTCGCTTTCTATTTAGGTATGGTGTTTTTATGGATCTTCCAATGGTTTATATATAAAAATTTGGCATTTTATTTCAATACTAATCAATGATTAATTGTTAAAATATATTTGAACATATGCATCTCACCTACATTATTTTATTTTAAATTATTTTGGACAAATAAAACAATTTATTATAGATGTCTAAAGGTCAGTAGGTTTTAAATGAAAATCTTTAGAAATTACTTATCCTTATTTATTAAACTTTTTTACCGGATTTATGGCAATTATAAAAAATTGATTAGGTTTTTTGTTACTATTAATATCTTAAGGCAAGTCATTTACAATTGTAATAGTTTGTTTCCTTTGTATACACTGTCCACTAAAGGGGTTTGTTTTCCCCGATCAACTACCAATACAATTTTTAAAAACGTCATTTTTTTACGCAGTGCGAACTAAAATTATTCATATATAAACAGGATAACTGGTTCATCATTATGTAAGAGTCTGAAGAACAAGAAAATGAACTTATTTCATTACTATTTGCATTTAACCAGAAATACCTAATCGATATAATTGAATATGAAACAAAATATCTGTAATGGAAGCAAGTTAATATGTAACTGAGATACCGATGTATTTATGATTTATTTAATGTGTTAATTTTATAGACTTTTATTTAGGTTTGACAGATTTTTAATTTGACGTAAGGAATCCCTTTTCCCTGCTTTGCACAACAAGAGGCCCGCTCCTGGTAATGTATTATTCATGTACACTAATAAAGGATGTAGCGTAGGCTCGAATCGGTTCAAGACTCTTTTGTCAGCTTCTATTGTTTTAATGCTCTCTTTTTCAACACCTCCATTTCCATTCGGGGCGATTCTGACCACCTTCGAATAATGCTCAATTATAGAAAAATGGTCTAATAATCGTAAACATTAAAAAAATTAATTCCCATTCTCCATGATGGCTCGCTGTAAAAGCCTACCAATATGTTCCTATTGATAGCCTTCCCATTTCCATTTATATTAGATTCATAGCTCTTAAAAGATCAACGGGTATTTAGCTATTATTTATTTTTAATTGACTCGAAGGCTATTAAAAACAATTAAAAACAAATTATTTAATATAGCAATTTGTTAGGTAATGTTTTCAGAGGTTATTTCGGGATATATATACATATATATTTTTTTTAAGCCGATCGAAGAAGGAAATTTACAATTTTCATTTCTAATAAATTATTATTATTTTATTTTTTTTCATTCCGGGTTTAAAATCATTGAGTACCTCAAACAGGGGTGTCGATTTTTGCGCTTCAATTAAAACTGATCGGTTTTAACCGATGCAAATAACCGGTTTTTGGAAAAACACAGGCAAAAAAAAAACTTAAATTTAATAACTTTCCATCAAAATATTTTTTTACTAATGACAGTTAATGGAATTGTTAACTCTCTTCAATTAAAGGAAGTCACACATTGATCTTCAATAAATAACCTAAAAAACCTTTACACTAGAATACAAATAGCTAAAACCATGGAAATGAGTGATTATTAGAAAAACCTATGATAGTACTTGGTTTGCCTTACCAAAATCACTTACTTGGGCCTGTGAGAATGATAGTGGGATCAAGTTTCCTTTATTAAAAATTAATGTTTTGTAAATTTTCTTATTAAATATTACGCGAGCAAGATAAAATGGAATATGTTTCAGTTCTAGTCAACAATACCTTTGAGTTTGAAAAAAAAGTTGTGCAAGTTTTAATCTTTATTTAATAAATTGTTCCAATGAGCTCAAATGCATTACGCCACTTTCATTCTTAAGCACGATAAAAAGGCCGATGAGAATCACAGTAGTGTAAATCAAGTTTCAGTCAATTTTAAGAAAATTACTGTTTTGCTAATTTTCTTTTTAAGCATTACTCAAGTGAGATAAAATGGAATAATGGCTCTATTCCAGCCAATGTAGCTTTAAAGTTTAATAAAACTGGTTGTGTAAGTTTAGTTGTTAATTTTTTCACGTTTTCAGTTCGGCAATTTTAAGTAATTTTTTTTTTAAGGGGTCAGAGATTTTCAATTTTCAGCAATTTTTCTTCTTTTAAGTTCAGTAATTTTAAGAATTTTTTTTAAGGCCGCAGAACTAGGATTTTTTTTCAATGGATGTATTTCGCGTTGTTTAATTTTTAAGAAACTAACAAAGTGGCAGGCCTGAGAAATTGTTGTTGATGAGATAGAGTAAAAAAATGAATATAAATTATAATAAACTAAAAAATTATCTGTAAACCTCAAAACCGCTACTATGTTACTGGTGACCATGAAATATGAAATGGAAATATAGTTGTAGTTTTAGTCCATGTAACGGTGTGACTTTACCTGGTATAAGCACTAGGAGGTAGGCAGGTGGGTATAAGGTAGGATGTTTATTTCGTATTTTTTGCTCAACAGGTTTCTTTTTTACTAAATTTGTTTTCAATCAGTTTTTTTGTTCGGGTTTTGGTATTAAAGAACAATAACAACCGGTTGTAGTGTAAAAAAAAACAAGGTTATTCGATACAAAAAAAAGGTTATCCGTTATAACCGATAGGTTATTAACATCCCTAACCTCAACCAGGATAATGGCCAAAGCCTCCCTTATTCAAACTACACAAAAAAAAAAGGAAAAAAAGATTTGAGTAGATTTGACTTGAAGAGTACCTACTCATACATTAAATTCCCTAACGCTAACTTCCCTCCAAAAAAGATAGAAGAGGATGGCTGTTTCGATGTGATTGAATTTAAAGATCAAATTTTCTAGTCAAAGATATTTGTAATTTTTTATTTTAGGAAATTTGGAAAGAAGATTATATATTTTTAAATGTCAATTATAATACACTACGTAGTATTTGATATTATACTATATATTTTATTGTTATATTATTTTATATATTGACGTCGTTTTTTGAAAAAGATGTATGCTCCATTTAGCAAACTTAACAGGAAATATGTGAAACGTTTTTTCTCCTAATATCAATGTAAATATATTTTTTTATTTTATTCTTTATTATGTTCAGAGGGAGTTTATTATAGTAAAACCTTTATTATTACAATTTTTTTAAATACTTTAGCACTGGTCAAGGGCAATCGACTGAGAGTCGTCAGTATTTGGTGCTCACGTCATCAATAGTCGATTTTTAGACCATTTCCAATTATTTTTTTGTCGATATGTAGTGAGTAGGAATCGATAGAGGTGATGTTTAGGTCCTATAATAATTGAAACTTAAATTTCGAATTTTTGGCACTTAAGTCTTATTAAAAACAAATATGAAATACTAGAATAACGTTAGGATAAAAATATAACATTTTAGTTCTTTAAATGTTCAGTATTTTATATAGGAATACGTCATTATTAAGAAAAGAAAATATTTAAAGAAATTATTTTAAACGTGTTTGGACATTTAAAAGATTATCTTTCTGGCTATACTCACCCCAGCCTTTAAATATGTGAGTTTGTATTAAAAAAAGACGTGTCAATGACTATTTTAATGGACAATCGTCGTTCTCACGGTAAACTTGAATGTGAAAACCACAACTTTTCAGGAGAGCAAAAAATCTTTTACAATCTTATACACGGAAATAAGAGTCGATTTCGATTATTTTAAATTTTTTTATTGGTGTTCTTTTATCTCATAGTTTCATGTGTATTTATTGTTTTACCTTTAAAATGATATGCATATTCGTTATTTTAACGTGGAAACTTCAGACCGTCAGACGTTATTCATAAAAATGTAACTGCGATTTCTGCACAAAGTAATAACTTTACTGCTGGCTGTATCGACCGAAATACTATCGACAAACAACAAAAACAAAAAATCGACTTTTTCACATTCGTAGGTTTAACATGAGACCGACGATATGTTGCTCTCTCATACACACACAGTCCAAAAAATCTGAAAATAAAATAAATATAACTTAAAAGTTACTGTAAATCATCACGTAAAAGGTTTTTTTTTTTTTAATCGAGCGGTGCGTGTGCAGCAAAAAAACCCTGATTGTGGCCATTCTAATCTCTGGTTGTTCTGAAATATAGGGATCTGTCCTGAAGATGGGAAAATACCCCGATAAGTTGACAACAAAAATTTAAAGAAATAGGTACATATACTTATTTATGTCTACTTCTGTTTTTCTTTTATCTTATTTTGCTTAGGCCTTATGAAGGTCTACGACTTAGGCAATAAAACATAATATTGCTTTACTGTTTGTATAATTTCCGACTGCATCTCCAACTATAACCATATTTTTTTTTTTTTTTTTGGTCAATTTCGAAAGTCGATATCGTTTGGATATCAAACGTTAAAAAGAATTAAGATTCACGTTGAAGAGAAGAAGCTAGCTGCTGGTATAAACAGTGCGCTACCAGTAGCCGGCTAGGCAGACCGCTACGGCACTAACGGAGAGGCCTAACCTCATTAGAGCACCCATAATTTGTCCTCATCCTAGCAACTATTCCCATTACTCCATTTATCTGATTCACATCATTTGCATCCATTTAGGATTATAATTCTATAGTCCCCTTAATGCATTTATAATAGGGGCATCGCTACTAGTGAATGCAGTCAGAAATGCAGCGCGGGATAGTATCGCGTAGTTCCCGAGCTTTCGTCAAAGGCAAATATTTTACACGACTAAAACTGTTTGATAATTCCAAAAAAAAAAAGAAGATAAATAAAAGAATAAAACTAAGTACAGATTCCATCCGATGTCTTCAAGAATGCTGGTTCATTCTCAAAATACTTCTAATGTGGGATTAAGTATGAAATCGCAATAAAATGCCACATATTTTCCGAATCACAACCTATTATTTTAATAAAATAGTCTGGAATTTCAGTCGAGTTAGATACCAAGAGATGGTTTACAATACTACGCAAAAAATTAGGCAGTTTTGTGTTATTGTTTAGAATTGAAGAACTGAGTAGAAGAATATGATGTGATACAAAAATTTGATTATGAGAAAAAATATAATTTAATTTTTTATTTGTTTTATTTATTTTCTATTTTAGACCGAATCAACTTCTAAAACTGCCACAATTTAAGATTAAGAATTTTAACTAGTTTCTGTATAGAAAGGATTATTTAAAGTATTCTTTCCAGTAAAATTCTCTATATTTCCAAAAATGTCACAAAAAATTTTATTTTACTTATTATTCGCTCTTCAATTCAGAACTTTAGACGGTTAATACTTCACCAGTGATTATTGGACACAGAACATCAGATCTAAAAACTTAATAATCATAGGAAAGAATTATTAATAATTTAGTAGCGATAGAATGTTTAGCTTTTGTATGCCTTGATGTTTAGCAATTCTGCCATTAAATTTTGTGTAAAGTTTGATATTTATCATCAGTAGCAGAGATAACTTTATACTAAAGATAACTGAATACTAGAGATAACTCCTCTTAAACTTTATTAGTTACATTTTTACTTAAATTTCAGTGATTATAGAGCAAAGACGCAACTTTCAATAACTCAGCATCTAAACCAATGAATCGCATATTAAAAACGATATTAAAGGCATAGCACGACAAGAATATTCCATACATTTCTTTGATGAATGTTTCGAAATGTTCGGTATCAGAAAATTGAAAATTTCTGAAGTAGAAATTTCTACAAAAAATTATCCACTTAAATTTTCGGATAGGTTGTTATAAACTATTTCTAAATTGCGACTCTTAAAAAGTTAAAAAAAAAAAAAGTGTTGATGCTTTAAGATCCTATCACGAAAAATTTACACCTCGGAAGATCTTAAAAAAATAAATAATGCACCATTATGATACTTCATATAACTATACGTTTCGACTTACACTAGCTACTTTTTTTCAGAACTTACTCGCTTGACGGATGACCTTGACTGACAACAAATTTGAATTAGAATCCATTTCTCATGCTATTTTTTTTTTCCATTTTTATTCCACGTCAGTAATTGCCTTAACAGGTTTTATTAATAATCGAAGTAAGAAAAAGAAAAAGTATGAGAAACATTTTACTCTGGAAAGGCATAATAATGAAGAACATAACATCATCGTAAGTGCAAAACCGGACAAATTAGGGCATCACAGTAAAAATAAAATAATTCTATGCAACGAGTATGACATGAATAAACGCTTAAAAATTGTTTAATATATCAAAGATTATTAAAAAATACTAAAAACCTCATCTCTGTAATTAACTCCTAATTTTTTAATAGCCTATTATTATGAAAGATTTCATTTAGAGGTAGCTGTGCTCCGTTTGTGAATGCCCCTAAATGAAATTTCTTATAATAACAAGCTATGTTTCAATTTTAAACAATTTTTTCATATTTTACTTTGGGGAACATCTTCCCGATACCTTATAGAAGATGTAATCTTATAAATCCCAGCATTTATAATAGTTGATAATGATTCTCTTTAATAACTACTCGATATTATTAAAAAAACCGAGCTGTCAGTGTAACTGGAAAGCATAGAATTTTGTAAATATTTAATAATTATAAAACCTGTTCTTGATACATTGCACCTATAAATAACAGAATAATAATTATATTTAACCATAAAAATACAAAAAATTAATATTTTAAATAATAGATTTCTTTAAAATATAGTCATCAAAGCATGATTTTTATTCCAAGCTTTTAAAACTAGCATTTTATTCTATTTACCTATAAGGAATATGTAACGGCGAATAAGATAATAGTATCCCTTAAGATGTCATTTTCCGTAAGACAGTTGTCGAAAAAATTAGAAAAGATCTGGACAGCTGTATACAGTGACGTATGCAGAGGAAGAATCAGAGGTATATATCTCCTATATCATTTTTTGTTAATTTTAACATTAGTTTTTGATCCAATTTTCATGTTTATCCTTAAAACTTACACCAAATTTGGCGATTATTGGCATTTATGTGATTATCTGCCTTCTTAATATTAAATCCCCCAACCCGAAAAAAATTCTGCGTCGGAAATGTTAAGAGTTTCTCTTTGTAATATCATGCAATTGGTTGATGGCATCAGACACATCGGTTTTACCCAAGAGCAAGAACTGTCAGAAAATATATATGTATTATGATGTGTGTATATATATATATATATATATATATATATATATATATATATATATATATGAAAATTCTTAACAAAAGTAAAACTTATCACATAGCCGATGGATAAGTTTAACATAATTTATCATCGATAAAAATTGCCAGTTATTCAGAGTGAATGTTCGAACGCCAGTATACATAAATATAAAGGAATATACAATGTAAGATGTCTCTTTGATACAAGATCCTTGATATTGATCTTATCAGATCTCACCGTTTATGTTGATAAGTAAGCACTTCTTAAATCTCTTTTGCCTCTAAAAGGCCTTGCATAGGCTCGATCGCTCTCCATACATTCCGCTGGATTACTAACACTTAATAGTAAGTGGTCTCTTCATATTATCTGCTAACTACTTCTCGTTATTATCCTATATCAATGGAAACGGAACTAAGAGTTCTGATGTTACTTGCACGGATGTTGAAGAAACTTAGTTGAGGAAATTAAGACATGGATATGGAAGGTTTTATTAATACGTCACAGGGGCGAACATTCGATAGAGTTGGTACTCACAGCAGGTAGAAGAGTTCGTTCTTTTAATGGGATGCGATTATATATTTAAGAACATAGAGTACAAGGGCTTTTAGCTCATTATGATAGAGTATTAACAAAAAAAAACCTAACGTTTTTATAACTATTAGGCAGATTTGTTGGCCACCAAGGATGTTAAATTTATTTTAAATTATTTCTATTTTGAACATAAATCAATAAAAATTTTTATTTTCAATTTCAATTCAAACAAAACAAGGCTTCTTTTAATTATATAAATAAATCACAAAAATGAAATTCTATATATATAGGCGTGTTTGTGTGTGTGTCGTCTTTGTTCCGATTTTCAATTTCATAAATAAAGAGCAATATTAAGACTTCCAGTGTAATTACTAACGTTACGTATCCTTTATGTATAGTCTCTTGTGTATATATATATATATATATATATATATATATATATATATATATATATATATATATATATATATATATATACGTAAATGTTACATGCTTTTAAAACATAGTTTTATACTATTTTTTAAATTTTGGTTTGGGACACTCTCCTGTAAATAGATAGGTGCCTAAACCAGTTAATAACTTTTATTTATACAATAAAACTTACATAAAAGAACTTGGAATTGATTTTTTTTATTTATTTAAAAATCTACTGACCGACCGTGTGCCAATTCCAACTCCTCCCCTCCACATTTTGGCTCCCCAACACATGTCTTGGGTTGGGCACCCCTGCAATAGATCAAGAGAATGTAGAGCCAGGAGAGCGGGGAACTTTCTTCTCTCTCCCTCCCACCCTCTCTCTCTCTCTCTCTCTCTCTCTCTCTCTCTCTCTCTCTCTCTCTCTCTCTCACACACACACACACACACACTCTATCCCTCTCTCTAATATATTAATATATTAACAATAATATAAAAATTATATTATTTTTCTGGTCGAATCGCGACCACTCAGCTATCCTATTTCGATATAAATATGTTTGAATATTTAGTTATCCATAATAATTTTATTAATTAAAATTGTGGTTATTTAAGCTACTTGTCCAAGCATTTTTAATATTAGTTTATTATTGGACGATTTTTAACAAATGCTTCTATTCTTTCAAGTAGTAGTAAATTACTAACCTTTGAACTTTTCACCAATAAGGACAATCTTCAAGAATGAAAACCTAGCACAGTTAATTATGTGATGTCATCAACATAACATCTAGTTTTGACCGACATAAGCCAATAGCACTGAAAGAACACTGACCCAATACAAACGATTATACGATTAATTTGAAGGAAATATCAACAGAATCATAAAATGCATAGTAAAACTCGCAGAAAGCTGAAAACGAGTTGGATTAAGGACATTCTTGCCTGACAGAATATTTTAATCACAAGCGAAGAGGTAGTGTCATCCGGTAATGATATGTCTGATGCCTCTCATGTTATTCGTTTCTCTTCTTATTTCATGTCAATATTTATTTGATTTGATATGTTTTAATAAATCAGAGAACAAAAAGATTGAGAAACAGAACACTAGAAATACATACAGTTGCTGTCTAGCGTCATGGTAAGTGTGAAACCCCACAAATTAGTGAACAAAAACTTTTGTTTTCGATTTCTTGTCATAATTTTTTTTCTTTGATCACTTTTTAAGCCGGATAAAGCCACCTACCCGGACCAAGGTCAAGAGACAGTTTTGCCAATAATGAAAAGTTTTCTTACGATACTCGCGGTATCCCAACAATCCTTTTTTTCGTAGATTATTCTTAATAATAATTATAATAATATATAATTATAATATAATAATAATAACAACAAATTTTTAACCCATCTCAAAATTTAAGGTTTTACGTTTAAAGATTCGTAAAATTCAAACATCGAATAAAAAAAATCCGTCCGTCCGCCGCACAGTGGGGCAAAGGCGACAAAAATTCAAAAAATAGAAGTGCTTTTTTTACTAATCAAATGATAGATTCTTGTAGATAAATTGCAAATTATAATTCAAATATATTTTGATTACTGGGATTCCATCGCACAATTAGTGGACCTTGTCTTTTTTTAGTGGGTGACTCTCGTGGCTAAAAAGGGTTTTCTATATTTTAAAGTACCTATAAAATCGAAAAATTGTATAGCTCGCAAACTAAGTTATGTTATGCACTCTTTGGCACTTTCCGTATTACGTATCTAGGGCTTTATATATATATATATATATATATATATATATATATATATATAAAAAAAATATATATATATATATATATATATATATATATATATATATATATATATATATATATATATATATATATATATATATATATTTTTTTTTTTTTTTTTTTTTCATGATTTCGAAAGTTTTTTTGAGAATGACCTGCACGTCATCCACAGCTTATCTCTGAGACTAGTAGACCGAGTTTCTTTTATTTGCCACCATCGTCACTGGTCACCCCAGAATGATCCACGGAACTCGACATTACCATACGCCATTTCGATTCTAAATTGCGACCGACTGATGGTTTTATAAGCTCGTATCTTGGTAATTTATGAAGATCGAGAAAAATATGAAGAGTTTTGGAATTATTACACCAAAGCCCTTAAAGAAATACCTAAATCTTTTTTTTTTTTTTAATAGGAAATATTAAACCATGGTGCAATGATGTGCAGCGTTTTTTTTTTTTTTTCAGCTGCCCGAATTTTCCGGACTTAATTGATAACACGCCTTACTAACAATGTTAAATGCATTAATGTAGATTTTCAATTCGGGGCCTTATGCTCATTTTAGTTACTACAGTCCTCTGATTAACCTCTCCCACCAATGCCACCAAGCAGTGGAAGAAGCTAGAGATGCAAGGATAGAAGGCAAATGAGTGAGCTGGGGCCATTAAGTGGTAGACAGTGCGAAATTCTGTAACCATTGCGGTGGCTTATAAACGAGCCGACCTCCAGAAAGGACGGGGGTAATATTAATTCAGTCACTTACAAAGACCATTTGCCATAGGAGGTCAGCAACAGTGACATGGAGTAAGTCTTATCTATTCCTAAGAACTCCGTTTCTTAGGCCACTAATGTCTCCTCCTCCTATCTCCGATGCCTCAGCAGTCGTTTTAGGCAAAGAGCTATAGGACCGTCTGGTAGTATGTCCTTAGTCAGAAGCTGGTTCAGTGCACTTCACCTTCGAGCGCCACCATTACAAGATCCTTGTGCGCTGTGTTAAATTCTGTTTTGAAAGCTTTCTCGGGCTTTCCTGTCCTTCCCCTGACAAATTGAAATAACTCTTGAAATAATTAAGACCGAAACAGCAACAGATGAAACAAGAAAAAAATTATCTTCTGATAAAGAAAATAAAAAGTTTAATAAAACAAAACTAATCATATATATTCTGTAAGCTCGCATATTTGACACAATTTACCAAGCTACCAGAACGCAATTAAGAGCAAAATGCATAATAACCAATCTTGAAGAGGATTTAATTTCTTACAAGATTCATACAAAATATTCAACAGACGCCAAGTGATATTGAAATAACAATCTTAGAGAAAGGAATATTTTTATTAAACAATGCGCCGGGAAATAGCATCTGTTGAGAGTAAATCACAAATATTTTGTGTGAATCTTGTAGGAAATTCAATGCTTTACAAGAATGGTTTTGATGCATAGTGGATAAAAGGCATTGCACTTACAAATAGTTATTACGGCGAAACCAATGAATATAAAATTTTTGCGTTATAATAATAAAAAATTATAACAATCTTTCAATTACTATTTAAATTATAAATGGAAAATTTAAATAAAAAACTACCGCTACAATCCAGGAAGTGTCTTGGGGTCAGTAGTTGGTAAGGAAGTACTGTTTCTTCAGCAACGATCATGTGCCCAGAATTAGGCTCAACCGCCTGGTATTTTCCTAAACCACTAGAGGACTATGTCTTCCGACCCCAGAATCGATTCACAACTGAAATATGAGAAAAATCCAGTGCCTTAAAAAAAAAAAATTAGAGTCCAGTGCCTTACCCACTATGTTACCCCGCGCAAATAATTTATATTTTTTTTAAATGTTCAAAAAAATAAATTAATCAAAAATAAAGGTCCCAAAAAAAAGTATAATATCAGATCTAGCAAATGTATAATGAATATCAAATTTTTAATAAGATGAAATATTCTAATTTTTTTAATAAATGGAACGATGGCTATGTTCAGTGTCGTTTATGTTCTTAGAGTTAAAACCGTTAATCTGCTGTATTTTTAATGCTACAAAAATTATGTTTTTCCCAATTAAAAAATGTGTCGTCTAAATCGTCGGAATAAGAAGCCTGTCAATAAGGTCTTATCACTCGCCATTTATTCCAGACAAGCTCAAACGAAATTCATAAACAACTTTATTTATTTCCCGTATCTTGTCATGCTTACAAAAAATACGTGTAGCAAATCAACGATTTAAACTGAGACATTTGAGGACGAGGAATCACTGTGCCACTGTACGGCCATTATAACTGCAATTTTTCCCTTGGCGCAGTTCAGAAGTGGCGCAAAGCCTGAGTTGAGGCCGTAGCTCGCGGTGCCATTGAGGCGTGGATAATACGCTGTTGGGACTCGGAGGATTTATGTCGACAGTACCGCATTAAAATATAAATACGCCGACATATTTCCGATGCAATTTCTCAACACTTGTAAAGTCAGAGTTAATCTGCTGAGCGCTTATTTAAGCCCTAGGGGAACAGTTTTAGGAGAGCGATAGATTTTCGAAAGGATGGGATGTCCGACAGAAAAAATATTATTAACAGGATTGGAATTAATGAATAGTTGAACCACATTTAGTAGAGAATAATTAAAAGATGTGAAGAAAATAAATAAATGAATAAAATAAATTATGTGATTATAACATACAACCAAATCTGTAGAACCGAAACCTATTTTATAAGGTTATAAAATAAGTTGTAAATTTTTGTTAAATAAAAAAAAAAATTAGGTTTTCAATAACCGCGAAATTATTCCTCTTATTACATATTTTAAATATCAATCAGAAGTGTTAGTTTATACGAAGCTGGAGTTTAATTTAAATAGGTACGCTTACACGGACGGGGGGTGGGGAAACTTCTGAATAAATGTACTGTCAGATTAGTCAAAATCTAATCAACTAGAGGACTTGTTTAAATTGGTACTAAAAAAATGTGCTACGTTTAATTTTGGAGTAAATTAGTTAATCTCATTCTTGAGGTCAAACCAGTTTGGTCCAAAACTGGAGAATAGATTTAGAGACTAGAACTATTCCTGCAACCGATCTTTGCTTGAAGCAGTCGTTCACACCAAACGCTTCACTATATTTGACCTATTCGGTTGTTGAAAATGACCATTTAAAATAATCATAAAACCTTCGCTTTTCATTACAATAATCAATACAAACAAAGCTTAAAACAAAGAAAGAGAAACAAAAACATGATTAAGCTATTATATAATGATTCCAATCAAACTCTTAAGTCTCTTAAATTACATTAAACTAACCTGTCAACGTTTCGCCAATTTAGGCATTACTACAGCTACTTATCGTCTCTACCATGTCCAACTATCGAATATTTAAAAATAGGATTTTCGTATTCGTCACATTGAAACGTTCTAGTTGATGTTCTTTGATACGTTCTAATTGTGGTAAAGTCTTGAATTGCTAATCCTAAGGGTTGACGCATTGTGCCTTTTGGAGATTACGAATTGAAGACTTTACTGCAATGCGTTCCTCAACTAGCACATTTTGAAATGGCAAATATGAAAATCCAATTTTTGCATATTCGATAGTTGGGCATGGTAGTGACGATATGTCCACACTATTCAACTTTCGATTCGACGAATTTAATTGTACATCTAGGCCTTAGCCAAGCCAGCTTTTCGACTTTTTCTGAATTTTCTGGTTTTAGTTAACATATTTTATTGTTTCCTGTAGATAATTTCTAATTGATTTTTATTATACTTTTCTTTTTGTAAATTGTTGCACATTGTTGCAATTACTGGGAGGGGCGAAATGATACTCTCACCCCCTCTAAGTCTACGCCTATGACTACTTTTATTATATGAATATCTGTTGAACTGTTTACTAGTTATAGACTAATTATTACAGAGAAACTGGCCAAAGAGAGATAGAGTTTACACTGGTTATTTCATGTTAGACCACTGGAGTGAGATATGCTATCTCTGGTCTGCATCAGTGTGGCTTCGCGTTTTTCACTGATGATTTCTGAATTAACGAAGCGTTCACCGCTCAGTAATGAACTGTTTTATTGAGAGACTCGATGCTTTGCTTATTCCATTATTGATTCTCCATTATCCAATTCATGATCATATTTAAACTATTTTAAACATGATCACAAACATGTTCTTCAAATTACATTGCCGCTGAGCACCCAGTTAAGCATCTTCAAAACAACAGCCTACAGATGGAAATTCCCTTGTACGCCCTGCAGATGTGTTCTTTAGATTACATTGCCGCTGACCACCCGGTGAAGCATCTTCAAAACGATAGCTTAAATATGGAAATTCCCTTGTACACCCTGCAGATGTGTGACGATTTACAAAGGAACGAAACGTGGAACCGTCTTGAGCAGAGTTGAGAATCACTAAGCGTTGAGCACTCACTAATGAAGAGAACAAACAAAGCTTTTAGAGGAGGCTTTGTTGTTGGCCAGGAAGCGGCTATTTCCAAAGCAAATACACACAACGGTACACACTCGGCTCCTCTCAACTCACGTTTCTGTTAGTCAACTGTCAAATCCGGCAGGCTAATGAAAGAGTAATATTCCGGCTTCTCTCCAATGGAAAATTACTACCATGTGTAGATGGAATATGTCGGATGGATCAAGTAGGGGGCCGTTCCATTGCTTGGATATATAGTATTCGCTTCTTCTTCTTTTTTTTTTTTTAGAGCATACTTAAGGACAATAAAGTGACCCAATATTTAGTGACCCAAGACACCTTGAAAGATAGTACGCATATTGAAATAGAAACTCGGTTGCCGTGTAGAAGTTATATCATATAGAGTCAATTAGTTGATTGCTCTTTTGAATCAGCCGATTGAATGCGATGATGACAACCGAAACCTCTTTTATTCTTCATTTTCAAAATACGTTAGAAAATATGATTTCACCTCAAAAATCTGATCTAATACTATCAAAAGCGGATTAGTCGTACTGCCGCCCACAGGCATGGCAGACAATGCCGCCCTCCCCAGCCGCTGTTATTTCCTATCTTTTGCATAGAGATATAGCTAAAAACTAACTGGAGATCATTTATAAATTTGAAAGTGCTTCATTGAGCTGTTTTTTAACCGATTCAAAAAAGGAGATGACCAGTTTGACTTAATGCTTTATGTATGCCCGCTCACCGCTTCGTCATTCTTAAACCGATTTCTATTATTAAATTTTTAAAGCTTTTTTTGAATGTAGGTTCACTCATACCTTCGCTATTCGCAATTACACTTACAAATTCATTTGAATCTAAATATATAATTTTATTCAAATTTTCCCCCAAAATTATGGCTTCCCAATTGCCGCTCCTGACAAGTTCTTAGTCTGTCTTTGAGTGAATCCTATACTGAGAATTGAAACAGTGGAAGATTTTTGGAACGAGTCCATCCAGAAATTTACATCAGTTCACCTAATCTCCCCTACAAATCTATCATTGGTTATATGTAACAAAGTAGGCTTCCAAAATTATTTTCTGTATAAATTATTTAGTCATCTGACGTTTAGGAACTTAATTCCGGTCTTCAGAACATATGTGGTATGTACCTGTTCTCATTCCTACCTGCTCTTATATATATACATATAAGAAAAAATAATAAAACGAAATAAAAAAAGAGCGATGGAATCAGTCCATCTGTTCGCGAGTTATTCGTTGTATAGACATTAACACAGAACAATGACTGAAATGAGTTTTTTTTGCTTACGGGGTCTGAAACGTAATGACCTGTTGAAAACCGGATACCGAAAATGAAACCCGACTACAATTCCTTTCTTACTTAGCCACCTCTAGCGGCGTGAAGGGAAGTAAATAGATATATAGACTCAAATGAAATATTTTTAAGCCTTTGGGATAGCAAAGGTGTTCCTGCGACGCTCCATGTTACACTGATTTAACCTTCATTTTCATAATTTATGCTAAGGTACTTTGTCGACTTTTCTCTTTTCAAAATCCCGTTGTACTAATGTGAAGTTTTCAGGTGCTGCATGAATTCATACGCCAAGTTTTCAACATCTTTGTAGGTCATGGAATAAATCGCTAGAAATCAAAAAAGGAAAAAAAATCCAATACCATTAAAACCACAGTCAAAGACAAACGACTCTATAAAATAAGGACTGCCGAAGAGAACCTCCTTCAGCCACTTCATATATTCTCTATTACATGCAGTACATAATCCAAACCATGATAAATTCACTTGCAAGATTAGCTGGTGCAGTATTAATTAGCATAATAGTCAGGGGAATTATCGAAGACATTATCTAAACATATGCTAACAGACTAAGGTCATAACCATTTGGACCATACAAGATAAGTTGTGAAAATTATCGGTGATATGTCAATAAACAGGATCTAATAATTAATTTATAGGATAAAGTTATAGATTTTTTTTTTAAACAGGGGAAGTCTTTGCTAAGGATACGGTCAGATAAAGTGAATAAGTCAACAAGTTTTACCTAGATTCTTTATGAGGGAGGTCCTTAGTCGCTGGTATTTGAAAAAAAAAATCAGATTGATTATTATTCTTTTAGAATTTCATTCACGACAGGCCTACGATATAAAAGGTAAAATAAAAACGGCATTCATAACAAAACAAAAATTGTGTTTATTAAAAAATATTACTATTAGTTGCGTTATAAAAAGTTAAACAACTAAGTTTTTTTACAGTCTGAAACACTTTTAAATATAGGAAACTAAAATTTAAAAAATAACAAATTTTCTTAATTCAATATAGAAATGTAACACGAATAATTTTAAAATTTTCAAGTTATTTTAAGTGTTCGTATAGAAGTTAGAAATTAATCCGATGACGGATAAATAGTAAAAAGAGTATACGTGAATCTAATTTTCAGTGTAATTAACAATGGATCGTTATTTTTTCTCTGAAATAGGTCTGTTTTCTGTTCACAAGTTATTGTTTTTTTTTTCGCAGCCATTTAATATGAAATAATTTTATTTGAATAAAAACCAAATGATTTTCACAATTAAAAACAAAAGAAAGGATATAATGGATATTAGTCCCGAAATAAAAAAGGACTGTTTCTTGAACAATGATTATAGCAGGAGGTGATGTGTTCAGCTTTCAAGCCATACCGATATGTTTTCCCCCAAATCTCGGGATGAACCGTCGTCACCAAACAGAGGCCGGGTGAGCCTCAGCCCGAGAATCGTTCAACGGGTAAAAATAATTTCTACTATAGCTGGACTCGAATCTGGACAGGGGAATTGGCAATATCTATTGCTTTCAAGAATTATTAATTTTTTTTTAATTACCTTGATGAGATCTTAATTACGGCTATGAGGTCTGATTGGCTATGGATTTGGACATATTAAATGGACATAATTACTATAATTTTCAATAGAAAAAGAGAACGATTGAATGTATTCACACTTATTCGAAATTTAGTATCCATAAGTTGTATTATTTATTCGGAAAGATCGTATTTTGCTATATTTCATCAAAATTATGGATATCAACAAATATCATAACAATGCTCTTATAAATAACGGAATTAATATTGCTAATATATCGTTCGCTTGGAAAAAGAGTGACAATACGATAAAGTAGAATTTTATAGAAACGTTTGAAGTTTGCAACTTTAGGTTTCTCGCTGTCCTTCAAGCCACAGACAAAACATCAAGTCGGACATTTTTGTAGTCAATACAACTTACCTTATTTGTTTAAAAAAATATCTGATGTGGACAACACATGACTTCCTTGTACGCCTATTAAACTATAAATCGATGGCTCAAAAAGTGATCCTGAATTTGGTTACTAGTTTCCGAAGATCGCAATATCTCAATAACAACACTCGGCGTCACGACATCCATCTATTGACAAACACACAAATAGGGAGGAAAACCAGTATTTTACACTAAATTTTAACACTTAAAATAAGTAATAAAAATGTTTAATTGGATTGGAAACCAAATTGCGATTGTAACCTTTATTACCGAAACATATGATTTATGTATTTAATTTAAATATAATTTTTGACAGCTTATTATGACCTTCAAGTAAAGTACCCTTTTCGGCTCACCAAAATATAGTAAATACATTCACATCAATATAAAAGTCCTATTTACCAAATTTGAGATGTTTTACATTATATTTTAATATAATTTTTGAAGAGTCTAATATGACCTTCAAGTGAAATATCACTTCCGGTTTTCCAATTTAGACCAAAATGTAATATGTTATTTAAATCAATATATAAGTTATAAATTTGAGAAATTTTGTATTTCAATATAATTTTTGATGGAAATCAATTATGACCTTCAAGTAAAGTACCACTTCCGGTGATTAAGCAGTGACCAAAAAGGGAGGTTCACAGCTAGATTTTGCAACTATTCTAAATACAAAATTTCAACTTTCTACGACTAACCGTTTTTGAGTTATGCGAAATACGAACGAACGTACGTACAGACGCCACGACGAAACTAGTCAAAATGCCTAGTCCATTTGATGGTCAAAATCGATATTTCCGTTGAAATCTGAAAACTGAAAATTTTCGCGATTACAATACTTCCTTTAAAGGGAGAAGTTGATCGGGGGTGCGGTCAAAGAAATAGACTTAATAAGTTTGGTCTTATATAAGACCAAACTTATTAAGTCTATTTCTTTGACCGCACCCCCGATCAACTTCTCCCTTTAAATATAAATATACGGTCAACAATAACTCCCTCCATTATGAATACTTCCTTTACTTCGAACAAGGAAGTAAAAAATGATTAAATGAATCATTAATTGTATAATAGTACAAATTAAATTTTAAAGACCTTATATTTAATAAAGTAATATAGATAATAAACTTTTTACTAAACAATAAATTAATTTAGAAATAAAAAAAAATATTTTATTTAATTTATTGAAATACTACATAATATTATTAATATTGATAATGAGGTTTTCAAATACCTGTAATACAGAAGCCAAATAGATACCATTTGGAGACGATGCAAATAGCAGCATAAAATTATTACAATATTAAAAATGATTCATTATTATTTTTATAAACTGAGGCTTCATAAAGTTATTTCTAATTACAGTTAGAAGGGATTCATCTTGTTTGACTCGTAGAGAGACCAACACTTTATTCACACAGTATAGTTTATATCTTATCAGACAATTTTTAAAGCTTTTAATAAATATATAAATTTAAATCTATCCATAATACATAATAGAAATATATGTTTTTATTTCATTGCAAAAAGATTTGACATTTATTGCAATGAAATATACGTCAGTGGAATCATTCCAAGCAAAACATAAAATGTAAATCCTTTTCGTATTGTGCCACTCTTCTTCCAAATGATCGAATATTATAATTTAATTAAGATTTGATTGTCCTATAATCCAAAATTAAGATTGGACGTCGATCATTTTGCAACAAACTAACAGAGTGCTTTTGATACGCTTTGTCCAGTTAAAGAAATGCCTTGTCACGTGTTTTGGTAATTTTATGAATATTAATATTAATATAGATATATAGATATAATATATTAATATAGAGTTGGAATAATCTGTTCTCTGAGAAAACCACTAAAATATGGAGATAAAGGTTGGAAAAATACACGTAAGATCTAAAGCTTCTTTGGTCATATATCAAAGCTATTGGTGGCAAAGATTTAATGAAGTCAAATGCCAGGTACTACTCGGCTATTTATGAGAACCAATTTATACCTGAGAAATCTATTTCCTTTGATATATCTTGGGAATTTAAAACCGGGTATTTCTAAGGTCAGATGTAGTATACGATCCTTATAAGTTGCGTAATTTTGTATATATATAATATATAGTCAACGTTATATTTCTCACATATATTTCTGTATATTTTTATCACGAACCTATCGAAGTTCTCACAATATTGAAGTTCCAGGACTAGATATTAGCATTATCTTAAACCTAAGGGCTTGCAAGATTTAGTAGTAATTTGCCTTTATCTGATGCATTCAATAACAAAATAAGTTCAAGATGGTCAGGTTTATGGATAATGAAGATATAATACTTAGAAATATTAATTTAAATTATAACTTTTTATTATAGAGGCTTGAATAAATGAAATATTATTAATATTTGTATTTACAATTGAATAAATGATTCTAAATAATGATTAATCCTTAAAATGTCTACGGAGTCTCCGAGACTCTTTCTATATTTTAAATTATTTTGGGATGTACCTAGTATGGGAATTTACATCATTACATCTCCCTCCCACTTTACAAGACTGTTTCTATAATTTTTCCTGTGTTATCAAGTAAAAAAAAAATAGCAATGTTATTAAATTTCCATTTTAAGTTAATAACCGATCATTTTCAGCTAGCATCGATTGAAAGTGCATGCAAAGTTATGAATGATAAAAATGTGGTAAAATTAAAGTTAAAAAAAATAAATGAATATATAAAGATTAATTTTGAAAAATTAAGGAATAAAAAAAAGTTAAGCCAACAGTAAAATATATATTAAGTAATAATATTCGAAAGAAAGACAGCTTTTAATCTATTTTGTTTTGGAGTCCCTCAGACTCTGTAGTCCCTGATAGTGACAAAAAGAAGCAGCAAATGTAAGGGTTCAAAAAAGACCTTAAAGGATATTGAACCACATTTCAAAAAATTCTCTTAATGAATCGTCTCGTTAACTAATGATTCATTTTAAAAGAGAGGAATCACTTGAGAACAAAATGAAAATTTGGAACTATTTAAACATAGTTACATCTTAAAAATTTGATTAGATGTGCATTAGCACTTATTTTCTAATTAGTTCAATAGTTTTCTTAGTGAAAAAAGGACAGATAATAACATGAAAGAAGGATTACAGCATTTCATTTCAATTAGGATTATAAAATTATGTGTATTATTAAGAAAAAAAGGTGTATATTTTTAATGGGCATTTTATTTCAAGGATCCTGTTCATATTTGACTCCACGATATTACCCAATTATTCATATTAACCAATAGATTTCAGATTGCGGAACAACCTATAAACATATGTTATATGGAACTGAAAAAATCAGTTAATGAACGAAATGTTAACTATCAATAGATTTAGGAAAGTAAAATTTAACTACAGATTATTCTGTTATTTAAGTTTTTTGTTTTCTCATAGATTGTTCAGTAGGTAATTACAGCATCTGGCACAGATTCAAGCCCGGCTTTAAAAGAAAATTTATTATCTCCACCATTGGCCACGGTTTGACCCTGGTGTCGGGAGACACACCTGGAGTATAAAAGTGGAATAAGCCACTCTTTTCATACGGAAGATCAGAATGACTCACCCTCGCTCTTTTTCTTGATCTACCTCGAGCTTTGGGCCAGGGTCTGGAGGTCGCTTGAGGAAACTTAAACCTTCAATCATACGTAATCAATCCAACGTAAACCTTCCATCGGTTGAGGAAATAATCTGGGGTTAGACGCGAATGGTGACCACATCAAGTAATATAACCCTTGGTTAAGAAACAGTACGTCCATACCAAGTACGGAATCCAAGCTTCATGATGCGTTTTATTTATTTATTTTGTTATATAAGTTACAGTATATATCAAGTGTCTACCAGTAATAGTGAATCATGGTTTTATCGTGGTTTACCCTCAATAACGAAAGCTTAACCAGATTATCAGTATATTCCTTAGCATTAATAAATGCCATAATAGTAGAAAGTTTCCAAACGGAAAATTACTGACCTAAATAAAAAAATAATAAAACGGTATCATAAAGCATACGTAACATCATAAACTGCTTCCATGTATCAATGAAAGAAAGATCTGACATCAAGTCCAGAGAACCCGGACAAGGAAGGATGAACCAATGATGGACTGTATTGACGGTCGTGGCTCTAATGAAAGGTTTGTGCAGTAATAGCAGCCTCCACATCTTCTGCTAACTGAATGCTAACCTGTCCACCCTTCCTCATCCCGTCTTGCGTCTTATTTCCTTCGCCACTCCATTGAGCTTAGGATTGCTGTCCTTTTTAGAATCTCTAAAGAGGAAATAAGGCCAACGATTTCGATTTTCGTCGGCATAAGTTTTAGAAATTTCTCCATGATTGAAGGAAAAATAGAATTATTAGGTTACGTTTCCTTTAAAACCAAACTTAATCACACTTACCAACTTATTCCTAAGCTAGATTAAAAAAAAAAAATGATAAATATAATTTTTAAAATCATACCATAAATATTATGATAACCATTTTTTTGTTTGTTGTTGTTTAACAATTGTTCGTATTCCCATTTTCAATGCAAAATGGACTAAATAATCCTTTACGATTACTTTATGTGGAAATGTTGAATAAACTTGAGATTCGTTAAAAAAAGTGAAACATTAATCTTCGGCGCGTTCGATGTGATAAATATTACACTCAGATTTGTTGCTCGTGTTCATTATTGGATTCAAGATTATTTAATAATTAATTTACTTTTAAGCAAATTTACTTATTCTTTATTTTTTAATGGGTTTTATCATATAAGGATAAAAACAATTATGGGCAGCAAATAACTATTTTAAAATAATTATTCTCAAATTCAATTATTTCAGTGGTGAAAAACTATTTTTCAATGTGAAATACAAAAACGTAAATTCTTATATCTTTTTTGAGACCTTATGCACATCTTAATAAGTCTCACATCTTAGTTTAATATTATGAAGTTGTCATTTTATGAAAAAATAAAGTAAAAACAAACAATACGACGAGATGAGATAGCTCAGAAAAGTATATTAAAGTTAAAAACTAATGAATCAGTACAATATTAAGTTAACAAGCCAGTTCTTCCAACAATAAAATGATAATTAGAAAGTTATTTTAAAAAAGAAAAAGATATTTTGCATTGGAAATCAAATACTAGTCAATTTATTAAAAAATCTGTCACGATAATTCGGCATACTTATCTATAGAATAATGTGATATGCATTACAATACGGTATGATTCCTGATTTCAAAATTAATCAACTTTTGAATAAAAGGTGAAAATAAGTATGTTGGTGGGGGAAAAATGCTAGCGTTTATGAAAAGTTTGTACATTGTGCTGGGTGTTCGTGACACCCCTGAAAGTGGCATCGAATTTATTGCTTTGAAATGGGTTCAAAAGTAATAAAATATTATGGCTAATATTTTGATGATTAACAGTAATAGGTGATTTCAACCGTCATTTTGTATATACTGATAAAGACTTTCTTAACGCTCTCGGAAGCCATGCAGATTTTTTTCAGTTCCTTGTACAAAGCACAGCTCAATATAAAATCTGTATATTGTAATCGGTACGATGAGTATTTTATTGCAATCGAAAAAATCATTGATTTAGTGCACCTTAATAATCATTAGCGTGCGCAGAATGCTTTGTTAAGAAGCTGCACGAACCATACTCGTATCACCGGGCGGAGTCTGGGGATATTCTTTACTCCTCTGGAAGAGTTATTTAAGAATATACTGTCTAAAACGTATTTTAAATATTTTTTATGTCAAAATTAAATCAAACTTTAACACTTGGGCTACAAATTAGTTTCAGTAGAAGTTTTCTAACTTTAGTTCTGAGCAACATGATTTTTTAAAAGTTTAATCTTAAAAATCTACTGTTTTATAAGAAAAAAATATAACTTTTATTTATTTATTTAAATATAACTTATTAGCATGTGCCTGAGCGCTTGTTGTACACTCCTTGCGCACACCTATGTTGATAATTAATAATTTATGAAATTATAAAGGTTAATATTTTAATAATATTTATTTATTAAATTACATTACTACATTATTATTAAATTATTTGTAATGATTTAATTAATTATTTATTAAATTATCATATAATTTATTAATAATCAATAATTTATTTATATACCACATTTTTTAAATTACAAATGTGTAATGCTAAATACTTTAATTTATTAAATTATAAATAAAGTATTTAATAAGTTCTTAAATTATTTAATAATTTATTAAATTTTTATAATTATATGATATTTAATTATAAATTATTACAATTTATTAAATGATGAATAAATAATTTACTTATTAATGTATTTCGTATTGCTATATCTATGGAAATAAAAGAATCAATAATGCTACCAATTTAGCTCTGTATCAAACTGCTCCAAAAACCATAATAATCCGGAATATTCCAAGGGAAGCCGTTACGTTAAATAGATACTGAATACGTTAAATTAATACTTTCTTTGGGAAAAAAAAATGAAAGAGAAATGGGGAATGAGTATTGTAAAATTAAGAAAGCCGTTAATAATTAAATTAATTTGTCAGTCAATTAATTATACGCATTCTACGTGACTGAAAAAATTGATAGCCCATGAAGACAAAACCCTAAACCAGAACTCACCTCGCGTTGTAGAGTTCATCATCTAAGCTTGTTCTTTGGAAGGTCTTAAAAAAATATTTAATAAAAATCAGTAGCGTCTAGAACCGCTAACACTCTAAAATTTGAATGAAGTGAAATGACTTGGTTCAATTAATTAAGAAAAAAAAATACCGAGAAAGAATCATTTTTTGGGGGGTTTTGCAACTTTTAAGTCTGTACGTTCATTTAATAATAACATGTAATTAGATTCTGGTATGGAATCATTGCTCAGTCATGGCTAGAATCATGGTGTCAGCCCAGCGATGAGCTATTCTTTGGTAGGCTAAAGAGCTAATTTAGAGTTAGCTGACCAGGCACCTGCTCATTGTCTAAAGCTAATTGGGCTCTCAGCTAGCTGCAGGCAATTAACGAGCTATTCCTCTCAGAAGGAATTAGCAAGCTAAATCACTGCATTTTTGGCTAAACCCTCCACTTAGCACCGTGAGAATAGGAACCCGCTTTCGGAAGTAACACTTTCCCATACTCTTTTTCGCATCGCTTACCGATTTCAGATGCGTGCATTTGGACCGTTGTAACGCAATTTGATTTTCGTTAGAAGCATAATAGAAAATCTATGCACAACACGGATTATAAAAATAGGTCATCCTCTTGTTAAACCTAAGTATGACATTGTGCTTGTTTGATAAATCCAGATATTCCCAAAACATAAGGAAGTAACAAATATCATTCTGTAAGTGTAACTTAATTGTGGCATATCGTAATTTAATTTTTATTTTATTTTTATTATGTTGGATAATTGGTCAGTATCACTTAAACTTTATAATTTTAAAATTTTATTAAAAACATATTAAACTCATGAACAGATCGGTCACCACTTGGATGGGTAAGTACAGCTAAAACTTCCCAATTTGAAAACTTGAGTCAACAAATGGCTGGAAGCATGGAGAGCAAAATTTAATCAAATAATTTTCTGTAATTTATTTTAAAATGTTTATTCTACTTATTTTTGTATTTCTTGGGTGCGTATATTGCCTGTTATCTTCATCTCGCATCTTAGTGTAATAAGTGCCCTAATGCACGCTTAAATAATGCAGATACGCATACAAAAATTAAAAATAGTAAAATAAATCTGTATCTCTATGTGCATGAAAGGTCTTGTGTTCAGTATTTGGTAGGGTTCCTGTATTTTTGGCCACGTACAAGGAGATGATTCGGTTAGCATTCACCCTCAATCGTCAGGTTATTCCAACCCAATGAAGGAGAGATGCCCACTTTGTAGAGGCTTGGGCGCCTTGAAAGTCTCCTGATCTCAGAGTAGATCCACGGCTGAGGTAGATTTTCTGCCATTTTTACTTCCTTGTACGAAGTATTGTAAAGGAAGTATTGCAATCGCTAAAATTTTCGGTTTTCAGATTTCGACGGAAATATCCATTTTGACCATCCCTGAATCCATTTCCATCGTGGCGTCGGTACGTACGTTCGTACTTCGCATAACTCATAAACAGCCATAGAAAGTTGAAATTTTGTATTTAGGATTGTTGTAAAATCTTTTTGGTCACTGCTTGATCACCAGAAGTAGTACTTTACTTGAAGGTCATAATTGATTTCCATCAAAAATTATATTAAAATACTATGAAAAACTTCTCAAATTTAGTATTTATTATTTATATATTGAAGGTCATATTAGACTTTCGTCAAAAAATATATCAAAATATAATGTAAAACATCTCAAATTTGGTAAATAGGACTTTTATATCGATATAAATGTATTTACTAGATTTTGGTTAAGATTCGTGAGTGGGAAAAATCATTACTTGAAGGTCATAATAAGCTTACATCAAAAATTATATTTAAATCAAAAGAGAAATCATATGTTTCGGTAATAAAGGTTACAAACGCAATTTGGTTTCCAATCCAATTAAACATTTTTATTACTTGTTTTAAGTGTTAAAATTGAGTCTAAAATACTAGTTTTCCTCCCCATTTGTGAGATCAACAAGTCTTCATCATGAGAAAAAGATATTAGTTAAGTGTGTTTTTCCGCTTAAAATGTCGAAACTGTCCATTTCTAATACAGTCCATTGATATTGACAGTTTTATTGTTGTCATGGAACATGTAGAAATATCTTGGAAACTAGTTACCTACTGAAGGAAAACGACATATAATAACGGAATGAGACCTCCAGTGACAAGAGTGTGTGTTTGTCAATAGATAGATGACGGGACGCCGATTGTTGTTTTTACTGCAATCTTCGGAAACTAGTAACCAAATTCAGTATCACTTTTTGAGTCACGGATTTATAATTTAATAGGCGTACAAGGAAGTCATGTGTTGCCCACATTAGATATTTTTTTTTCTACTCGGACAAGTAGCCGGAAGTTAAGAGCGCAGTGCTTTAATCACTGAGCTATCCCACTCCTGTTATTTTATTCCATGATATTTGTTTTATTCTATTTAAATAAAAATAAATAAAAAAATAAAATTAAATAAAAAGGCTGAAGCCTATCCAGTATCGCTACTAACCTTACTTAAACTAAACCCTAAATATATCATGATATGAAATATCATTCTTGGTTTAAACTTACGTGTTGCAATTACTTAAATTATTTTTTTTTTAATTTATTGCTTGACAAATTATCAGCATTACTGCCTCTTATAGCGTTTCAAATCAAAGTTTTTTTCTTACTTAAAACCATAATTTAATTTGTTTTAATTATAAATGGAAGGAAATGATTGAGTTACCTAGTATATTTCGTTTACACATTTGGAATTATGACTATAGTTGTTACTCATAAATATGCTGGTCGTTAGTTAACTGAAGTAAAACGGATTCCATATTTTGACGGGAATAATTAATTTTTTTTTCTACTTTAACTTCACCTGGAATTTTTCTTCAATCCATAATTTTTTATAAAATTAATTTCTTAAAAATTATTTTTTACATAATTTTTTTTTTGTACCAATTTTCTATCAAAACATCGTTATTTTATCTGTAACTACTCAATTGAAAATTGTTGGATAGAAGGAGTTTTAAAGGAAAAATAAATTAATAATTTATTCAATAAAATAATTGAATTATCAAAAACAAAAATAAGTTTTCAGCTACAGTGGGTCTTATGCCTGGAAGTTCACCGCCTAACCCACTGGGCTACCCTTTTTCATTATTAATGTATAAATGCCGATAAAAATAACCCACGTCTCATCAGATACGAAACATATTGCACGAGGTGATCATAATATTGGGTTAACACGCTGTTATTAATTGCTATCCAAAGTCCATCTATAAATTTTTAATATGTACAAGTTGATCTTAGATGCGAGTTTAATTGTTTTACAAGACTTTTTAAATTAAAAAATCCGCTCGGAGCGGGTATGACATAAGGAGGTTGCTAAGTGATTTAAGCCAGAGTTCAGGCACGTACTGAGCCATGACCCCATAACAGTTTTCGTGACTTCCATCCTTTCGAGAATCAGATACATGCAACTGAACCATTTCACGGATAATCTGTTCAGATTCGAGAGTAAAAATGAAAGAGATGAAAGAATACACACGACCCCGTAACTGATGACTCACCTGATCGGAATCATCAATTCTGCCTGTCCGTTATTGCTAATTTTTTGTGGCCTATTAAATGGGGAAAAAACCTTTGATACGCCGAAGGAGTTGATAAAAAAAACACTTGCTTCAATTAGAGTTGATGAATTGATGAAAAATAAATTTCCGATATCAAGCTATAGCGGTTAAAGATAAATCGAAGGCGGTCGAGTTTAGTCACAAGCACGTGATCTCATTTAATTGTAACATTTAAATTTAAGTTTTAAAAACTTCCAAAAGTTCTACTAATAAGGATTTCAGAATCTGAAGACTTTAATCTTGACTGTTAACGTACTTTGACCGGGAAGGAGATATGATATCATCCCATTCAGATTCCCGAAATGGTATCCTCAAACCTACAAAGACATCTCTCCCTGATGGAGCAGTGGTGTATCAAAGTTAATGAATCTAAGTGTAATCATGTCACATTCACCCTCCCACGTAGGTCTGGCCCACCAGTCCATTTTAATTAGGAATGGGATATCGAAAGCAAAATATCGATATTGATACCGATATTGAAAGCAAAATATCGATATTGATATCGATATCACGATATTACCTGCATAATAGTATCGCTATTTAAAAATATCGTCAATATTTTTATTTAAAAAAAAAAAATCTAAGCAAATAGGAAGGACATTAGGCGATGATCTGTTTCTTAATATTTAAATCCTGCAGTAAATGAACTTGATAAAAACATAATTACATAGGCAGAAATATCGATAATCAAAAATATCATTAATATTTTTATTAATAGATATTTTATTGGCTTTGACTTCTCTAATTATATTTATTTTTATTTTTTTTAAATGTGTTATCGATAATATCGTTAATAAAATATTGATATTACAATATTGAATATCGAAGGAAAAATTTCAATAATTATATCCCATCCCTATCCATAATTTTAACTCCATACTGCTTCCCTTTTTCGACACAGCACGGTATCTTGGCTTTCTTCTAGACAAAAAATTGACAAGGAATCCTCATACTAGACTTAAAATACAAGATCGAGATATGGCCAGTTATACAGACTAATGAACAGCACATCTCACCTATCAATTGACAACAAAATATTAAGGACAGCAAAACTTTTGAACATCAAACGTACCCAATCATTTCAGTCTAAAGTCCTCCGAACAATAGTCAATGCCCCATATTATGTTACAAATAAAACCTTAAACCATGCCCATAATATCCCATATGTTCTTCACCTTATTCTATAAAAAATGTCCTTATCTCATCGAAACCTTACTCATCATCCTAACCCATTAGCACAATGTCTTTCTAGCTCCATCCATCCCTATAACCCTCCTCGAAGGTTGAAAAGGCAGTGGCCCCGAGACCTTTTGTTATCGGAATCCTGGAAATGAATGGGCAGCTTCTCCACTCACTGACGTCCTGAGCGTCTGTGACTCTTATGTTCTAAGTCGCTCTCTACTGGCATTCAATACCAGTGAGGCGGCCGAGTATGAAGCGATGTGATCTCCTGAAGCCCTTCTTTGCCATCTGCATGTGGAGAGCAAAGATTAGTTCGGAGTTCCTTGGGAAGATTGAAAATGTTTTTATAGGCATGAATGTGTTCAACATGGTTTATTTCATTTTCACTTAGCATAAATTTCTTTGTCTTGGTTGTTTACTTATTTTTTTAATATTTAATTTTTTATCTATTTACTTCCATTTGTGATGTACATATTGTTTTATTTTATTATATTTATTTTTAATTTTATTTTTTCACTTTGTATATATGGTATGAATGGATTCTTACAACCCTAATACCTATTGCTCTTGAGTGTGACAGGTTGTATTATATTTCGATTAAAAACTTTTATCTCTAAAAAAGCGGGGAAGGAGCATTATAGTCCAAGGTGTAATATAATTCTAAATATGCATTTTATAGGATCTTGACTTTTTGTAAAAATAAAGATTAATTTTTAAATATGGCTTATAAACGTAACAGTTTGTGGATATCTAGTTACTTTCAGTTCTGACGAAAGTAAAGAAATTATAAAGATGTGAAAAATTTAAGGAGCTAGAGGGATAGTAATGAAAATCAAGAGAAATTTTCTTATTACCTCGATATTAAATTTTTTAAAATGACTCTTTGGGGGATAAAGATTAGTAAAAACTGCGTTGTTACTAAGCAGATCAATATAGTTTTCAATTAAAATAGATAAATACATTTTAAAATTATTCTTTAATTTTAATGCTAATGTTTCAATTGAGATGAATATGATGATGGATACCGAAAGATCCTCATATTATTCAATATAAAATAAATAAGATGAATTGAGACTGTCTTGTGGAATCCAATCTTAATTATAAATAATAGTAACATAATATACAGTATAAGTCAAGTTTTACAGGAGAAACTTGCTCTACGAACAGAAAAGTTGAGAAAATATTACTGTTAGAGTTTAATATATCTTGTAAAATCTTGGATATCTTGTAAAATTTCAAAGCTTTATCACCCAACTCAGAAATCAAAAAAAGAGTTAGACTAAAACTGATTGTACTGTACTGGATTAATATAAATAACTTTGTTGGCTTAGTCATATGAAGAAAGAGAACAGGAAGGCCGGATTATCTTATTTTATTATCTAATCACTGTATATTATGTTTGTTCCTCATCCATTAAATATGCACATATCAAAAATGCCGTATATTTTGGGACTTTTATTCTTTAATCCCGATCTATGATGAAGGTCGTTTTATTAGCCTGGCATCATCAAAAATCTGTTTGTCTCGCAGTCACGACCAAATTTGTCATGATATTCCTTGAAGGCATTTATTTTGGTTTTAATTTTATTTTTAATAATGATTGACTTGGATAATGTAGGAGAAATAAAATGAGATAATTAAAATAATATTGATGAGATAAAAAAAAAATTAATGAAGAAAATTGATCAATTTTCATGGTTTCTGTGATTATTAATGAATTGTCTTTGATATCTGGAGCTTGATTGTTGTAAAACCCAGGCGATTTTTTGACATTGAGAATTTAAATTATATTACTGATATCTATATTAAAAGAGGGCAATGTAAACTGAGGCGGCAGAGACTTATGCATATAGTCTCATTCGTATTTAGCAGATTTACGTTGTAATTGGAATAGATGAATACAAGATAAAATAAAAATACCTAAATTGGTTCGTGAGATAATTTTAATAATTCCAATGAATACGAATTTTACAATTGAATTCAAAGAAAACAGTTTGTTAGATCAAATGGTGCTAGGGAGCGCTAGTGCAGCGATCGCTACTGATTAGGTAATCTTATCCGAGAAGTTGTATCGGCATCTCCCAATATTTTATTCAATAGCTCTAAAAACAAATTGAATTTAAAGCAATTTTTCTCTAATAAATTAGAAAATTAATTATATATTTGATTCATTTTATTAATTTTTGTCTAGATTCATTCAGTAATGCACAGATATGTATACATATATATATATATATATATATATATATATATATATATATATATATATATATATATATATATATGTGCATTACTGAATGAATCTAGACAAAAATTAATAAAATGAATCAAATATATAATTAATTTTATATATATATATATATATATATATATATATATAAATATATAGCTGAGTAAAGATATGCAAACGATCGGCTAGTTCCCATGTTAATCAAATATCTCTAATTTATTATATGTATATATGTATATATATATATATATATATATATATATATATATATATATATATATATATATATATATATATACATATAATAAATTAGAGATATTTGATTAACATGGGAACTAGCCGATCGTTTGCATATCTTTACTCAGCTCGTATTCGCAACGCACTCCCAACAAGGTATCTGATAAATTTAGTGGGAATAAACTGTTACTCGATGCTAAAATGCAATAACCGCTTGGAGGGAACATCTAAGAGCAGGCCGACAGTGCGTATACTAAATGGGATGCGGGCCAGAGGGAGGCTATGTAAATTTCGCATTCCTCGAGTGACCCAGATCCGCAGGTGGGTTGAAGCCCGGGCGGCCCACCTCTTGCCAGTCACTTAGAATTTCATCCCTGATTTGGATTGATACGTTTATCCATTCAATATACCTCGAGAATATTAAACCGTATAAGTTCAATTACAAAACAATGCGCCAGGCTCAATTTTATTCATCATGACTTGTCACGGCTGTTACCCGCTTCGGCTATTAATTTATTCATTGTCACTTTGAATAATTCGCGAATTTTAAATGTGGTATAAATTATTGATGATAATAAAAATTGGCTGCGCTGATCTTTTGAATCATTCTTCCCAAGGTGTTGTTTTTATTATGTTTTAAAATTAGTTCTAATCAGGACTGCCTCAGCTGAACCAGGCAAAATAATACTGCGGGCCACCTCCCACTTTATATTTCATTCGTTTTATTTTTGTCAATAATATTAATATATGGATTCAGATAATATGAAAACGAAACTTATTACTACATTATAATAACAAGAGTTTATTGTTTTACATATAATATTTCTTGTTATACACAATATTTCTACAAAATTACAGAGATAATTTAATAATGATTACTTAAGTAAAGTGTTCATATTAGTAGAGCTTAACTATTTTTAATTTTCAAAAACAATTTTAAACATATGCCGTGCTAATGCTGTTGACTGCAATTTCACCAATTTTATTTATTTCGATGCAAATATTCGGCTTACAAGCAATCCTCGGGCATCTCTGTAAAAGGTCCTTATTTAGTTTAATTTATAACACACCAACAGGACATAATAATTCATTGACGGAAAATAGAATATTGAGCGTGGATGACAATGGAACTAATCAAAATAATAAGTTCAACTACTATTCATTAACCCGCATAGATGGATTGATTAACTCACTATCCGAAGCATTAAAAAAATATGACATTACTGATCTGAAATTTGGTAAGAAATCAATGAATAAGTTACAATCCATATATACCAATAACAAAGATAAAATAAGAAAAGAAGATAAAACAAATATTATATATCAGATTGCATTGAGTGTAGAAATATTAATGAAAACAGTGATAATAATATACTGACTCGTAGGGCAAAGTAAACAAAATTTGAAAAATAGAATTGGCCAACACAGAAGTAATTCTAATTAGAAAATTAAAAAGTATAATAAAGCCACTGGCCTTTCCACTCATAGCCTTGAAGACAAGCATAATTTTGATTTTAATAATACAAAGATTATTGCAACAAAAAATAATAATCATAAAAGAAAAATACTTGAGTCCTATACATAACAAAAAATTTGAATTAAGCGTGAAATTTTAAATCTGATACCAATGGTTTGAATAGCACATATGCTAATATAATTACTAAATTAAAAGTTTAATTAATTTAAATTAATATGAATATTAGATTTATAAATTAATAGATTGTATTTTTGGGTTTAAATGTATGTAGATTAATTGTTGCATAATTATTAATGATTGCTTAGTAAATTATTTTGGTTGTCATTATTGGCTGTAACATTGCATTGCCTTCTTCTTTGGAGTTTCACCTATGATGGGTGTGATGACTAAGATGGCTCCCTTGTTCTTATTTTATGTTTGAATTTGTAAGTGTTTTATCGATATTAATAACTTAATAGGATTTTTGAATTTTAAACTGTAATGAAATCTGATCCAACCTCAATTTTGATATTGTGTTTTTATTATAATTATTTATTTTTTTGTGACGCTGTATATTTGGATTTGGTCCGGATTGCACTTAAATAGGGCATTAAATGCATTTTAAATACTTTTTTAGTATGTGTATGGTTATTTATTGGAATATTTTAATATATTTAACTCTGTGGTGTGTTATAAATTAAACTAAATAAGGGCCTTTTACAGAGATGCCTGAGGATGGCTTGTACGCCGAATATTTGCATCGAAATAAATAAAATTGGTGAAATAGTAACAGCCCGCATTTATTCTTATATATATATATATATATATATATATATATATATATATATATATATATATATATATATATATATAATATATATATATATATATACACACATATATATTGGAGGAATCACCCTTTGGATATTTTATAATTTATTAAATAATTTATTTTTAGACATAAACGTTGAACACATGCATTATTATCATCATGACGAATCAGAGAATCCGGGATTGTTATCGTTGAGGTGATGTCCCAAACAGAAATGATAAAGTGTCGTTGATCTCTAATTATTTAACGTGTGAATAATTTTCTTTACCTAGTAATAAAAATAAATAAAATAAAATGACATTTTTATAGGTTATTCTATCAGTAACATTTTGTTTTTTGTTTTTTTTTCCTATTTTCTACATTATCTTTCATAATACTGATTTTATTTAGTAATTAGTTATTATAATAGCCCAAAATAATTTGTTATGTTAACAATTTACCTATCTCTTTTATAATTATTTATTTTATTTTATTTATAATTCATCACTTTAACTACAAATTATTTTATGTGCTTTATATTTGCATACATATGTTACAATTAGGAATGAATTATCAAGATAAGTATTGACCTACATTGCTAGACATTATATATCAAACTGATAAGATCAGTCAACGTGGCACACTGTGATACATTATTTACTAAAGTAATATACAATGTATTATTTATCCTGATACAGTTTCTAAGTGTATAGCGTTGTACAAGTTGTTTATCAGTGATATATTTGTTCGCAGAGGAGCATATCGTGCGGGGAGATCTGGCCACTGGAGAGACCGGAGGGGATGCCGGCGATCCAGTCGTTGGAGGTGATGTGCGGGAAGGATCACATGGACGTCCATCTTAGCTTCACCCAGCCCTTCGAAGGGATCGTATCATCCAAGGGACAGTACGCGGACCCTCGCTGCGTCTACGTACCTCCCTCCACCGGCAAAACATTCTTCTCCTTCAGGATAGCTTACGCTAGATGCGGAACGAAGCCGGATCTCAACGGACAGTTCTACGAAAATACGGTGAGTTTGTCTACTGTTAAATGTCATTTAGAATGCTATTAGAAGATTCCTAAACTAAAGTAAGTCTTTAAAAAATAAGTAAGTAAGTCTTTAAAAAATCATAATAACTAAACACTCGATATTTCGCCCAATCATAAATTGAATGGGCGAAACGTTGAATAGCTACTTATTTACTTGTATTTAAGAGACTGAAGGCTTTGTTTTTTAATCATCCGATAATATCCAAACAGTTGTTTCTGTCCCTTTTGTTGAGTTTTTCTGTCCTTTAATGGTGAAAGTAAAACAAATTCAGAGAATTAAAATAATGGTGAGGATATTAAATTATATTTTGAATGAAAAAATAAAATAAAACTGAGAGCATCTTGACAAAGGTCGTATTTCAAATCATATTTAATAATAACTAAAATACAATGTGAGAAAAAATTTGAGACCCCCAAAAGGCAGTCGCATACAAACTTTCAACCTCTCATTGCCAATGAATATGTGGATCTGAGATGTACATACTGCATTTTGTTCTTTTTATTCCTTTTTTTCTTTATTTTATTTTTTCTTTCTCTCCTTCTGTCTTGATGATGCGTGAATTGGCGAAATATCGATATATATATATATATCGTTATAACTTATAATAATCATTACAGTTACTAATATTGCCCATAAATATTGAAACATATTCTTAATATATTTCAGTCTACGTTGAGCTGTTAAGAGTGATGTCCTATTTCTATTTGGTTAGTCTGCTTTAGATGATAGGAGTGAGATGTACTATTTCTGGTCTGCTTTAATGTGATTTTGTGTTTTCCATTACCATTTATATGTGAATTGGTAACAAGTAACAGAATGTATTATAAACAAGTACCATATTAGATTTAGTTTTAACGCTTGCAGTGTCTACAGATAGGAGTCTCTGAGACTCCTACTCTGCTTTAAAGCGGTGAGGATACATAATAAAAGGGGGTCTGGCTGGAACCTTCAGTACCCTCCTGTCTACGTGAAAAGACAGACTTTAAGATATAATAATCCCATTTTACAAGACTATCTGCAAATTTTTGTGATGTAAAATAAAGAATAATAAATAATATATAAATGCATATCAATGAATTGTGAAAAATTTAGAAATAAAACAATTTAAACCAACAGTAAAGTACTTATTTAGTTATAATATTCGAAAGGTTTACCTATCTAATCTCAGTTAATATATTTTCATTAGGGAATTCGGAAAAAATAGACCACGACTTACCGTAAACTAGAGTAACTTTAAGACAATCACTATTTCAAATTTGAACTTTTTAAGTGGGCTCATTGCTATCGCCTTTCGTTTAGTTTCAGATTTTAGTTTGTATGTTTCAAAATGCGTGCCAGAAAATGGACCCGCTTAAAAATTTCAAATTAGAAATATCTATTGTCTTGTAGTTACCCCGTCAATATTAAAGTTACCCCAGTTTGCGGTACTGCTACTAAGTACAGGGAGAGGGAAGAGGTTAATCAACAACAGAACGAAGACAAAATTTAATCACATTTTTGTACTCAGGTTTCTCGGAAACATGGTAATTAGGTGGGATCTCGGAAAATTTGCTGTGCCATGTTTCCTCTACGCAGAAGGAAAACTATACTTAAATTGCCCCGACTCGTTGAGGGATGGGCAATTAGTAGCTGGGATGAGTCGGTCATTTTTTAATTAAGTTTCTATTCGTCGCGGATCCGGAGCTCATAGGATACATCGCAATAGTTATACTGACATTGACTAATATACTGACCATAACAACTTAGCCCGTCTTTCTTTAAGGAGCTATATTGAAATGAAAGCGGATGTGAAGTACGTAGCGAGACGGATGAGGGAATGCATTGTATTCTATTACTCGGCCTCACAGGTTGATGTCTAATACCGAGTCGTGAACACGTCTCATCGTGACGAGAGTTCATATATGTTCAACATTTTAATATAGGTCTTATTTGACGTGCATTATTTATATTTTTAACATCAATATTCCTGATCTAAATTAAATTCATGTAGGTCAAGGGTTCCTAGCCTTTATGCCACTGTGTAACACTTCCACTTTTCAGATAACGTTTCAGGGAACACACCTCGATCTTATATTATTAATAATAAAGATTCCTCTTCATGAAAAAGAAAGCATATTGATCAGGGGCGTAGACAGAATTTTTTTGGGGGGAAGATTTAAATTGTTTTTCGGAGGAATGAGGATTTAATAAGAAGAAGCCAAATAAATTTCTATAACCGCCAAATTGGGCCTAAGTTTTAAGGATAAGCATTGAAAATCAGATCAAAATTAATTTTTTTAAATTATCAGTAATATTACTTAAAATACAAACTTTATATTGTATATGAATAATATGGTAAGAAAATCATATTTTTTTGTTCATTTAGGAAGGGAGAGGATGTATTCCCCCGACCTCTCCCCCTGCGTACAACACTAATAGTATAGAAATACATAACATATATAGATATATGGAAACAAAACTAACCAAAAACAAGCCAAATAAAAATGAACATAAATAAAATAGGATAGAATTATTGAAGAGGTTATAGGTAAGCTTGATTTTCAGTCAGCTACTTTTAAATATTCATTAAATATTTTATTGCTAGTTGGAGACTTTAAAAATCGATTTGTAACCTTTGCCTTATGGTTAGGTTGGAGAAGTTCAAATCAAGTTTCACTGAAATAATAAAATCGATTTTTAAAGTCCCCAACTAGCAATAAAATATTTAATAAATATTCACAAGTAACTGACTCTGTAAATGAAAACCAAGGTTACCTATAACCTCTTGAATAATTATCAACCATGGAGGTAGGGCGCCAATAGGTAGATATTTTTAGCTATTATCTAGTACACAAATTTACATATATATATATATATATATATATATACAAAAATTTAATATATAAATGTTTAAATAACAAACTAAAAAATATATTTATGTTACAGTAAATTTGCTTAAAAAAATAATAAATTAAAAATTAAGTAATCAAAGTTCAAAAATCAAAAAAAGCTTACCAATTTCTCATAACAAAGGCAACATTAAGATTCAAATAGCGACACCAAAAATTCTGCAAATAAAACTGTAACACTCCCTCAAAATGTGAGGTTTTACGTTTCAAGATACGATATAGCTTATTGAACTTTGTAAACCAACTCTCCGGCGCACAGGTCAGCGTGATCCTTGGCCTCCTGAGTTATGAATTGCAGGCTCCCAGCTTCCTCGCATCTCTCTCTACTTCATCCTTCCTTGGATTCTTTCTCCAGCTTCTTGGTCTTCCTTTTTTATTTTCTCACTGAAGTGCGCCTCCAACATTTTCCTCTTTTCCATTTCACTCTCAGTTCTGATTAAATGTCCTTCCCATCTTTCATGCACTCTCAGTCTGTGGAAATCATCTTGGGACAGCAGTCAAGCTTCTGTTATATAGGTGCCTCTATTGGTTTTATAAGAGATTTACATGATTGTATTTTCGTTATATTAGACAACAGTTGAGACGAGAAGTTTCAGGTTTGCATAGTAGGCCCCCCGTTTGATAACTTGAAAACGTTAAATCTTCCGAATCATTCCAAATGCTCATTTGAAAGATAATCTAATTGTCTGTACTCTAAACTAAAACGATAAGGAAAGTTATGTGAATTATTGAGACACCAGATATAACTATTTGGAAATAATAGACCATTGTGTAATAATTTGCAGCGTTTTTCAATTGAAAGCATAATGTTGTTTATTTCCGAGTACAGGAATAGCATCAATGTTAGTTATGATGGAGCTTAGCTGGATTCTTAAGTCCTCTTTAATACTGAGTGCTTTCGCCTTTACTTCGGCAATTATTTTTATTAATTGTAGATCGAGTTTTTTTCATCTTATAATTGATGCATTCAATAACATTTTTAAAAATTGCTATCCCTCATTGAACGTGCTAGAAAGATGATTTTATCCATGACTTTAATTTGCTTGTCCTCGCACTACCTAAAACGTCCTTGCGTTCCACGGTCTGAGAAATCCTATAGTCGAGTCAAAAATGAGGAAAGTTAAAACCCAATAAATTTCTATTTTCTGTAAACCAAAAATGTTAGTCGGTGTAAGTTTTAAAATATTTGATAACACATAGATCACAAAAACTTTAACCATACACATAGATATATATTGCGGATATTCCACAGTGGTGTATGTTTGGTGCAACTCCCGAATAAGGTAAAAAATACCTTCATGGTCGAAATCTCAAAGACACCCCAGTGTTCTCACCACATAGGTTAGGGCTGTTAGGAAAATATGTTTTCTCTATTTAAAATAAAAATATAGCAACCATTTGTTACCAAGTTTCATATCGACGTTTTGTATTTATCCTTTTCAGCCCCTTTTTTTTCAATTATCATACTAAACTTTAATGCACCTATTTACGAGACAAAGAATTGCACTATTGAAATCGTTCTGGAATTGAATTACGATACACCTGAAAAAAAGTGATTTTATGCATTTTTTTTAGAATTAGCGCCTTTCCGATCATTGTAGCATCAATATTTTCACTAATATAACATCACTTTAGAATTTGATTTCTTAAAGGAATCCCTCACAAAATATACCCCATTCTATTTAAAATTCCGGAGTTATGTGCGCTAGAGAATGTTAGGGCATTGAATATGAGCTCAAAAGAAATTTCAGGCGACATAGTTAAGCTCCGTCAATTTTCATCCCTAAATTCCAAAAATTGCGAATTTCAAGGGGAACAGAAGGACAACCGAGTCTTGAACACTCTGTATAGACTAAATATAATATTTATTTTAAATATTATATATTTCAGATTTACCATTGGAAATACTTTCGGTCGATATGAAATTTGGTAACAAATGGTTGCTACATTTATTTTTTTAAATAGAGAAAACATATTTTCCTAAGTGTCCTAACCATGTGGTGATAACACTGGGGTGTCAAAGATTTAAAAAAAAAAATGCTTCTGCATTGATACATTGCAAAATAAGGGACTGAAGTCTCTTTGCGCACACGAAGTTTCGGTCACTGAAAACAAACTTGCTTCACAATTTATTTTACCATCTCCTCTCTCGAAGTTGGATTTGGATTCGATAAGTTGGATTCATTATCGATAAGGATGTTGGAAATAAGACAGCAATTCTACATTAATATTGCGAAATTGATTACGAATTTAACAAATCGAAGAGTGGTACAAATTAAATAGGTGCCCAAAACTAATTGCTTCAGTCTAGCAGGAGAAGGCTTTGTAATGAGGGCCGTTGATGATTTGAATAATATTTGCTAACCGTAGCAAGAATGAACCAGTTGGCCCACTTGGCGGGGGGAGGAAAGCAAAAATTGCCCCCGCGATTCGAGCAATTTAACTGTTCCCCACCCGAACCGGTTACAACAAAAATTCTTACATTTTGTACATCGCTACTACATTCTTTCGTCTTCTTCTCTTTTCTTTCGATCCTTTTATTTTTAATTTGGCAATCACCTTCAAGCCTCTGTCACGAAACCCTAACCATCTTTTATCTAATTTACCAACTTTCAGAAAATTGTCAAAATGAATATTTAATTATAATGATCAGCTAGTCAACTGCTCAGAGGAGAGGTCTTCGTAGACTTAGTAGTTTGTAGGAAGTCACTTTTTTTCTATAGTACCATGTAAAGATGGTTGTCCAACAGGTCGCAACGACGCCAAGTGCACCAGGGGTAGTTTCAAAAATCATGAATACACGACTTTTTTTAAAACATTATTTTGCCAAACCAAATATGTTGCCTTATTCTAATATGGATTGCAAAATTAAATATACCTTAATACTTAAAAATTACAAAAACAGCTCAGCAGTTTGGAGAAAGGTTTGGCTAATTTGGTATGATGATGAAAAAAGAAGAGAATTTAAAGAAATTAGATTTTTTATGTTCTGGGCTAAAATAAGTATAAGTACCAAAACCTCCAAAAAAATTGTTTTAATCTACTATCATTGGTGTTAAAGTATTAAGGTAGAAGAAGAAAGTAAGAAATTGATTAGATATATCATGTTTTAATTTTTAAAAATTTGGATTCGCCTCTTATGTATATATGATTAATTAGTTTCTTCCTAATCCTAACTTTGATGGATCTTATCTTGATATAATAGATTAAATTCATATAGACTCTTACTTTTACCAAACTTAGGTACAGAACATAGCTTCTAGTCATGCCAAGCTCATCCATTTTCCTGAATGGAAACTAATCTCCTGATAAGTTTTTATGCAATTCAATTAATACTATTAATTTCAGGTGGTAGTACAATACGACAAAGACCTCCTTGAAGTATGGGATGAAGCTAAGCGTTTGAGGTGTGAATGGTATAATGATTATGAGAAGACAGCGTCAAAACCTCCCATGGTGATCGCTGATCTAGATGTAATACAACTTGATTTTAGAGGTTTGTTATACACATGTATTGCTTTATTAGAAAAATAGAATTTAATGTATTAAATTATCCATATTATGTTTAAAATGGTAGCAGTAGAATCATTTCATGGAACATGACTATTGCATTTAACAGTGCATAACAATTAAATATTATCGAGTACTCTAGCATTGATACAAACTGACATAAATGAAACTGGGTTGGACAGACTGACTTCAACAGGGGCCAGTTTATAAAGTAACATTAACACAAGCTTATACAATAAAACAGATCAAATATACTACTCTTATATCATGTACATTAAATATAAATGTGAAGCAAGTTGGCCGAAGGAATATTATCATTTTTTCACTGCTCCCACTAATAGCTACTCAGAATTAATTTTTATTTGAGAAATTGAACTAAAAATAAATCACTTGTGGATTCTTAAAAAACATTGATCAACAGAATTACTGGTGGAGAATGTAAATATCAAATCCAATCAGAAAAAAATTAGTTGTTGTACTACTTCAACTAGGAACATCACCTCAGACCGAACAAAATTAATTTAATACAGTTGAGTCTCTATAGTCCGATATTCGTCTATCCGGCACATCCAGTAGTCCGACACTGTGCTGGTTGGTGCCTGAATCTTTCATATTACTGCATGTCAAAAGAAAGTTATACTGTTTCAGTCTCTAATCATCTGTTACAAATGAATTATTACTTTCCACTGTAAAACATATTTTTTGATTTCTTTCAGTTTTTGTAGTGCTTGAAGTTCCTACTTACAGTTTAATTATGTCAGCCCGGTGAAAATGAAAAAAAAAAAAATTAACGCTGGTAGAAAAAATTAATAAATAATAAATTATTAAGTAATAAATTATTGCTAATAAAATACTAATAACAATTTACTTATAATAAAAATAAAAGATAATTTTTTTTTATAACCCAATATATTTATTTTCATACTGTTTTCTATTTAATATTATTTTATTTCTATTTTCTCTTTGTTTGTTTGTTTCTTTTATTTTTATTTCTGTATAATTGTTAGATTTTTATTTTTTTAAACTATTTTTTTTTTTTTATATAGTCCATTTTTATTCACTGAAATTCATGCACTGCAGAATACTATAATGAGCACTTTACTTTTTGTACATTGAATAAAGTCTTCCTCTAAGTAATCTTATTTCTCACACAATTAGTAAAAACAGGTTATTTGAACGCCACTAATATCAAAGTTAGCTTTTAATTAATGTTATTAAATAATATTTTTGTAATAAAAGCTCTGTTATAAAACATGGTGATATATTTTTGTCTTACCAGGAGATAACGTTGATTGTTGGATGGAAATACAACATGGGAAAGGTCCATGGGCACCTCCTGTTTCTGGAATAGTTCCTTTAGGATCAACCTTGACACTTGTTGTTGCTATTAATGATAATAGAGGTAATAATACTATATATTCTTTAAACATTAAGATTTACGTATATTGTAACTGCTTTGATATCATTATTTCAATAAAGAGTGCCAAATGTGCACTGATTAGTGTTACCTTGTTATAGGAGAGTTCGACATGAGGGTGAAGTCTTGTGCTGCTTCAGATGGTGGGGGTCATATTATACAGTTGAGTGACGAGTTTGGTTGTGTTTTGCGACCAAAAATGATATCACGCTTCTTGAAAGCACGCATTGCAGATGAAAGAGCCTCTGTTATCACATATGCTTTCTTCCATGCTTTCAAATTCCCAGATGCTTTAAGTGTTCACATAAAATGCAAAGTGGAAATTTGTAGACATGGCTGCTTGGACCATTGCCAAGCTGCAGGTGAGCCACAGATTGGTTACAGAGATGGAATATTAGATAGAAAAGACTCTCCGACTTCACCTCCACCAAAAGAAGTGATATATGATGAATCAATAGATGAGGAATTCCCAGATAATGATAAATCCAGTCCTTCTCTCCCACAGGCCCAAGCTCAACAGCCTCCTTCTCAAAAACAGACTCAACAGCCACCGCCTGTTACTGAAGAAGTTGATGATGACCAGCCTAAGCCATTCCAGGTAAAAAAAAAAATTAAATTTCCAGAGATAAAATACTAGATAAATAATAAAATAAATAAAGTAATAAAATAAAGTATTCAATCAAGCATTTAAAATCAATTAACATTTTTGAAGAGTCCTCACTAATTCATCTGAATTCTGTAATAAGCTGAAACAGTTTTATATACTTACAGAAGATTTAATATGGATAGTCAATAATCCCTTTTTATATGCATATCTAATAATATGCTACGAAATAATTTGAAAGTACCACGTATCAAAGACTAAACCATAAAGCTTATAAACTTTCATGTTAGGCCCTGCAACAAAAAAAAAAAAAATAAAACTCATGAGCACAGAGACTTTCATTGATAAATATTTTGACAACACACTTTTGTTACTGAAGAGACACAGGCTGAGAGACACTAATTCCATTGTCTCCTTGACACTTTATCAATTTATTTTTTTGTTCATTTCATTCTAATTTAAAAAGCAAATTATTTTTTAATAATAATATGAATTTAAACTTTCTACCATGGCAACTCATACGATCATCCAATCAGCGCGTTTTCCTCCTTCTTCAAAAGGGCGGTCATTGGTGCTTGCCTCGGAATGTAAGGAAAGTCAACCTAGTTATTCCACACGAACTTTCATCCCTTATATAAAATGGTAAACATATCCGAGAAATGTACTTTTTCTAATATACTATTTTTTTTTTTAAATTTATTTCCGTTCTAAGTAAACATGTCTACCTACCTATTTCGAAACAAAATTTGAATCCTTAATTTATATATATATATATATATATATATATATATATATATATATATATATATATATATATATATATATCCACGCGTAGGAGTGATGACCCTACCCTGTGTATTTAAATTGTGAATCGCATTGTAGTTTTCCAAGACTTAAAATAGCCTCCCGGAGGTATAGTCCATGGACTGTCTGCTTCGGGGAAAGAAATATAGGTCCTTGTGCGTCTGCTGACCCCGAGCAGCCATAATTCATAGCTCTTGACCAATTTGTCGCTGTCCTTGAGCCCGAGTGAGTCGGTGGGAAGGACACTGCCGCATTGAGCCCAAAGGGACAGGTTATGGAGCTGTGGATAGTCTGCCGCTGCATCATGGAAACCATGGTTCGTAGCAATATGAGGTTGGTTGACCCCTCCAGGCTATCTGTGCTCCTGCAAGCAATAAATGTCTGTAAGAATACCACATCGTGTGGCCAAAGATCTATAAGGTATATAGTGCCAACTGGAAAAAAAAAAAAAAAATATATATATATATTATTTCTTCTGATTATAGGACGCACCTTCAAGATCAAGTGGAGTAAGGGAGGACCAGCAAGAAAGATTTCCTCATGGGCCAAGGAATTTAGACACTGACAGCCTGCCTCTTGTAACAACACTATCACAGAGAAGAAAGCGAAATGTTGTGGTTTCAGATAGAAAAGTGCGTTCTGCCGATGTTGGAGTGAGTGGCCTTTATGAGGTTATCAGTGAGGCTGATCTAGCTTTCACTCCTGACTCTAGAGGGGAAGCTGTGACAGTATTTCAAGGTAGAATAAGGCAAGAAGTGGTGTATGGAATCTGTCTTCCTGTACCAGGATTCTCAGCACTGTTTGTGTTAGTTGCCTTATCAGCTGTAGTGTCAGCCCTGGTCGCTGCAGCTCTCCTCTATAGGTACCAAAGCCAGGCGGCTGTCAGGAAGGAGGCACAAAGGCGACAGCCTCACACATCCATTGCTTCATGGGTTGCTCTTAGGCTTCTCCGTCCAAGGGCACCACCGCCCAATCGCTGATCCCCAGTCACTAGCCTCAGACAAGTTATTATATTGTGCCAAAGAAGGATTTAGAATTATATTTAAAACAAGTAATAATATTAATATAAAACCCTACATCAGTGTATGACAATGATAATTTCTTGCTGAGATTAATACGGGAATAGAAAAACAAGACAATTGTGAATGTTTTTGGTGCTCCCGAGTAACAGTGTATCAGACACTTGTATGTTATTTTTATAGTGGCATTTTTTTTTTTTTAAATATATAAATTAATATATATTTTTACTCCTTCTTGTACCTTCTTTTACATGTAAGGTCCACGCACCTAATGCGTTGCTCAATGTGTAGACAGTGCCTTTAAAAATTAGTTAGTTTATATATTATATAAATATTGATGTTGACCGGTTTTTAACTATTATAATTTATAAATAGTTTATTCAGGAGAACAGTATTCATATTTAGTTCTTAAATTACATTTAATCTTTTCAAAGTAGAGAAATGTTGAATATAAAAAAAAATTAAAAAAAATTTCTATTTCTCTCACTACCAAATTTTAATAGTATTTCTATTTCATTAGGTTCACAATAATAAAATTTGAGCCTCATAAATATTACATTAATCATTAGGGATCAATGAACATATCAATTTGTTTCTTCTATGTATTATATTTATTTTATATTATACACAAATTTATTTATGTACTGATGATAAGTAGAAAAGAACTTATATTTTGTTCAATTCATAAAATATAAAATGATATAATTTTATCTATGCCAGGAATTCAAATTTAATCATCTTATTTTAAAACAAATACATATAATTAATATATTTTACTGTTTATAAATGATATAATTATTTGTAATTTTTTCTAGTATGCTATTGCAACTGTACTCCTGAAAAAACTTAGTAGTTATAATGTTTATATAGTCTTAAGTTTATTTATTTCTGTTGAGATTTATGGTTTTATGAGCTAGTCTGGATATCTTTAAAGATAGGGCAGGCTTAGAAGAAGAGACAGTGAATGCCATGCACACTGCTTGATATAGCATTCCTCCAAATATGTTTTTCTTGAATTGAGCGATCTTATTTAAGAATTATTGAAAAAATTACTGTCTAACCAATATTCATCGGCCTGCCCATCTACATTATATGTTAATAATATAATGCTCATTAATTAATTATAAATAGATTAATTCATAATCTGAGCTTATTAGTGTATAAAGCAATTCTTCCCATTATAATTTGTACAGCACTTTTTCAGTATTCGAAAGCATATACATGGTGATTCATTTTATCTTGCTTTATTAAAATGGATTAATCTTATTTCAAAGGATGGTGAAGATTCAAAAGATCAGTTTTAACACAGCCTGTGAGTATTCTTCAGTGCATTTTAAAATGAATCACCCAGTATATTAGAAACAAATATACATTTATAAATTTGTAATTAATCTTAGATTACATTGCTTATATGACCATAAGGTTTATAAATATATAAATATGCATATGTAGATTGTTATTTGTAAAAAAAAATGTAATGAAAAAAAGTAAAGTAAGCATGAATAATTTAATCCGAAACATACATAATCCCTGATACATTAGGATTCTGTAAATTTCAGATTGATTTTCTCAATAATGTTTGAGAAAGGAACCAATGAAAATTGTTGATGTAAATTATTTAATTTCTATTTATAATTAATTGTTCTTATTTAGCTATGTTTTTTGTGTAAATATGGACCCTGAACATATTAAGTTTTATTTTAGTAATCTAAAGCATACTTCAATTAAGCATGAATGTAAAATTTCTATAGCGGGACCTTTGGTATTATGGGTGACGGTGAGGCATTACATATTAACATTGTTTAGAATTAGGCTTAAAGATTAGACTTATAAATATGTAAATTATTTTAGATATTTAACCTATTTATATATAAGAGCCATTTTGAAAATATTTATTCCAGGTAACTAGCAATATTTTATATTAAAACACCTTTATACAAATATGTCAACATCGAATCACTTTAGGGCAGAAACTAATGGCTCATATAACACAACAGTACCTCATTCAATTATATAATTAATTTATAAAAGATTTTATTTCTCTATGTAAGGAAAGGCAAATGTCGTAAATATTTCCTTACATTATACAACCTCCAATGATTACAAGATACCTGATATTAAAAAGCATAAGATTATGTAAGATAGTAGAATTCTGAATAATACTTAAAATTATATTTTTGTTGTTTTATATTATTATTTATTGATTTTATGTTAATAGTTATAACTTAATAAATGAACAGGTATATTAATAAACAAATTAATAACATAAATTAATTAACGAATATTCAATGAGTTTTATATGTGTAGTATACTTAAGCTTTGAAAATATTTATTTATTAATTGTTGACTTTGTAGAATAAATGAGACAAAATTTTTTATCATTGTTGCAATAAAAAAAAAAAAATAAACTATTGAACTTATTTTATATTATTTTACATTTATTTTACTGTTCTCATAATACAACTACAAGTAAATTATAAACATAATTTTATCTGACTTAAATTCTGTCTTAGAATTTCTGTGCCTTCTTCCTTTTGAATGGTAAATGCTTATACAATTGGAAACAAAATGTATGATGTTTTATTATATCTTTGGAAAGCTTTGTAAAATTCATGATTAATGATTGCTCTAAATTTTCTAAATGTTTATTAACAAAATAAAGAAATAGTGGAGATTTCATATCACCCCATGCCAAATGAATGAATAGAACTATTTTATTGTATAAATTAAATTAAAAATCTTCTGTATTAAAGAGTAATTAAATTTCTTGTAATTAATAACTTTATTGATCTGAAGTCTGGAATGGCTCATTTTAGAAATGAGATATTGTTCAAGATTGTTTATAGCTCCATTGCAGTCCTCCACTACTCTTGAATGGGTAAGAGAGTTATTAAGTGCCACTATCTTCGTCTGACTGTTGGTTTGAAATCATATGAGTCTACCCTTCAGGCCTTCTACTGACAGAATGTGTAGCTGATAGCAAGTACTTACGATTTAAATACCATGTTATATTTGGTTAAAGCTCTTAAGTTTTAACTACTGTTCTTTTACAGGCCCATAGACACTTGAGTGTTTTATTTGTTATTTTTCCATATATGGTTATGCCATTGTAATTTTTAGTCCCAGAGTAAGCCGCAAATGTTTGGCCTCCTTGGTCAGGTGAATCTGGACCCCATTCAATCATGGCGGTCTAATTACAACATTTTTCTGCTGCGTGAAGATGTAGATATTGACCTTTTGTGAATTAATATTCAGGCCATTGTCTATACACAAATACACCAAGATGTACAATATTCTGAGTAGAACTAAAAGGACATTCGGATACTTAACTCAAATCAGGACAGCAATATCATAAGCATATCCTTGTGTATAAAAACCTGAAGTATTAAGGATTGCCAATAAAGAGTCAACCTCTAAACACAACTGTAGTAAAGATACAATACACCACGCTCTGGGCCTCCGCCTCAAGGCCTAATCCACAGTTTGATGTGTCCTAGTTCTTTTTTTTTTTCCTCTGGAGAGCTCTGGTTCAATATTTCTGTTCCTTAATGTGATAGCAATAATATTCTATATTATGAATTTGTTTCCAATTAATAAAATTTTAATTATATTAGTGATTGCTAAAATCATTACAGCGTTGTGTAGATAGCAGCTGTCGAACTTTCTCTTACCATAGGTGCTCAAAGATTCAGTAAAAATGGTCATCAATGAGGTAGAATGTTTGTCAGTAGAGGATGTAGAACTTTTGAGGGGTGAAGGCTGCTAATAGGGGAGGATCAATACATAATCTTATATCTCTGAAATTCAAGTATCTGTAACCTCAGGACATTTTAACAAGAAACTCTTAGCAATCCAATCAAGCAGCAGATAAAATTTCAAAGTCCTTTAGAAAGTGATAATAAATAGGTATTCTTCACTATGTTGCCTCAAGGTCCCAATAAAACTCAATAGCTTTAATTTATATATTTCTTTGACATTTGAGGGATGCTTTGTCTCCCTCTTCATTATCAAATATCCCAGTAATGCTGGGTGCGTCAATAAATATTATTATATTAATGAGATCAAATATTGAAATTAATTAATAAATAGGTAATGCTTCAAAATAAACTTGGAATTTTAATAAAGTATACAATAGTGAACCATAAAAGAAACTAAAACATTTTAAATAATTTATTAAATTAACAATGGGCTGTAATAAAATACAAAATAATTTAACAATATAGACACAACAGTACAAAAGTTTGTTTTACAATTAGAATATAAAAAAGTATAAGTACCAAGTAAATTATTTAATAATGAGCTTTTATCTCTTCAATATATTATAATATTTTGTTTTCATGCCAAAATAAAATCAAATATAAGAATAACACTGATAAATCACAGAATTGTAACATATATTTTAGGTTCTATAAGAACACAAATAAACTATTCATTAATAAATAATTAAACTCTAACAATAATATTTGATATGTAAACGAATGATTTGTCATCAAATTAAATTAAGCGTATCACTAATTGGAAATACACAATATTTAAATATGTACATAAAAAAAATTGAAAACAAAACAAATATGAACAAATCAATGTCATGGAGTATTTTTAAACATATAATGACCATGGAACATGAAGAAATTAATTTGAATAGAAGAACAAAATTAACATCATTAATTGAATTTGAATACAAAAATTGACAGAAAAAAGAAAACAAATTGTAAGACAAAGTGAGCAATAATATTTATGGTCGACAATAATCATGCAACAAAAAAAAATTATTTATTTTCAATTTTTTTATATTGAATAATAATAATTAACAGTGAAATATTAATTCATGTTTGATTAAAACAGATTATGCACAAGTAATTAAAAATCAGTTACTATTATGTAACAGGAAAATACATGAAAAACAAGAATGTCTTTTTTTTATACTAACCCAGGATGGAATTAACTGGAAACAAAATGGCACAAGAAAGCCATAAGCAGAAGACTAGATTTAAATTCATAAACCAACACTTATCACATAACAAATTTATAAATATACATATATATCCAGTAGAACTTCTGCATATCCAACTTCCATATATAAAAAATCTCTCTCTATATATATGTTTTTTGGAGTAAGGAATTTTTATTGGAAAAAGCTTTCTGTCAATCAAATGAAATTAAACCAGAATTTCTGCATTATAAAACTTACATGTGTTTATATCTAAATAAGAAAGAAATGTATAACAAAAATCTTTCTATTACTAATTGATTATTAAATACATAACTAGAACAACTTTAAAATAAAAATTCCTAAATCACTTAATTTCATTTCTTGAACTCTTAAAAAATTCTTTTCATCCTAAAACTTAACCGTAATTGTTCATAGTTTGCATTACATGCAAATGTAAGTCAAAAATGAAAAATTACAATGTTTCTATATTTTTTTCCAAGTAAATAATTTTCTTAAAGTTTGATATCTAGTGGTTCTGCTCTGTTTATAATAATAATAAATATTAGGTATATGGTGAATAGTAACTCTTGCTATATTCATTTTCCTTTATTGATTTTCATATCATTTTTTCAATGTTTCAGAATATTTTTCCTTCCTCATTTTATGTAATCTCAATAGTTAGAGTACTCCTTGTTAAATATGTAATTTTAAAAACTGTCAAAACATAGCATGAGAGAAATAATATGAAGGATGTAGATGGAAAATGTCCTGATGATGAGGAAAAATACCCCAAAACATTAAAAAAATTATATAAAAAACAATATTATATATATATATATATATATATATATATATATATATATATATATATATATATATATATATAATCTTCCAATGTATGAAAAATTTGAATTGAAACAATTATATAGAAATAAAATCAAAAGCAACAGATAATATAAAGTCTAAGGTTATTCAAATGCCTAATGATTGATAATAAAGTTTAATGGGCTATTGTTTCAAACAATATAACAATTAATTGATTAATGTATGCGATTACATTAGCTAAGGTTAATAATAAGAAAATCAATCACTTTATATATTTTTCCAATAAGATAGATTCAATTCATTCCAAAGGAAGATCATTTTGATTGAAATACTTACAATAAAATGCATATAAAACATGCATTGAACAAGGAAAGTCATGAAGTTGTCAAGCTTTTTACAATTATTGCCTAATGTCATTTTTATAACAAAGACATACAAAAGAATGTCTGTCTCATTTAGAACTAAGTTAGCACTTAGATGGTCAGTTATATTTTTAATGTGATACCAAGATAAATATTTTATCAAATCAAGCATATTTACAAAGACATTTATAAATTTTGTTAAATATAAATCAAATAACAATGACTTACAAGTTTTAAATTAGTGCAACTTAAGTAATTTTATTAGATACAATTGATGGCTGAAATAATTTTAATACAAAACTATCCAGATTGTTATAAAACAATGGAGAATGTTTTGTAAACATCTTTGTGACATTTAAAAATAAATTAAATGATATTAAATAAACATACAAATATCACTCGCATTTATAATGTTTTTTTTTTTTAATTTGGTGTTTCTCATGATTATTATATCCCCATCTTCATGTAAAATTAAAAAAAAAAAATCAACTCCAAATGAAAATCATTAATCAATTGAAATTTTAATTTAAAATAAAAATTTAAATAGGATTATTTAATAGCAACAAGAAAGATGTACTTTTAATAATGTTAGAGGTAGTTATGGTTAAAAAAGCTCAATCAATATTAAATTTGTACTATCCCAGGATGAAAGTTGAGAAAAACAATAACTACATTTTTAACTAGAATCTATTCAGAATGAATTTTTATCAAGTTTTAACTACCTCTATATATTAATTAATTGTAAGTAGTGCGCGATCTGGTGATAATGGCCAGATCACCAACTTGTACGATCGTTGGTCAATAAGCAATACGTTCTAACCAAGGGTTGAGCTTAAGACAGTTCATATTTTAACTAAACTAATTAATAGATTCCAATTATTGACTGTTATAGTTTTAGATACTTACTGAAAATGGAGATATAATCCAAAATGATTTAAAATAAAAAAGTCATAAATGGGAATATCGTTCGTATTGAATTATTTTATCATGGACTTCCCTCAAAAACTTTATCAGTAAATTATATTATTCAAAATATGAAAAATATATTTATAATATTATTTATTATTATTGTGAATATTTTTAATTTTAAAAAATGAATAGAGAACTTCCATCTTTCATAAATATTACAAGAGATGCTAAATGTTGGCCTTTTTTGTGAAATTCATAAAATAATTTGTTATTAGTTTAATTAAAGAACATGCTGCCAAAAGTGGATAAAAAAAATTGCCTTTTTTTGTAAACTTATTTAATTTTAACAATTATGTTAAACGTTTTCTGTTTAATTATTCATTAATAGAAAATATATTATAGTTCCCAAAAATAAATAACAGTTTCAAGTAATAAATAGTAACAAAAGCGTTTTTAAAGTCCATGCATATATTTTAGAAAAATTATGAAATTTTACAATATTGAAAATAATATTGTAAACACTTCCATATGATTTTTAATTAATTGGTATCATTCATTTTTAAAATGACATAACTAATTTAAAAATTTATCATTTTTAAAATGACAGTTTAGAATAATGATAAATTATAAGAAGTCATAATGTGATCCTTCATAGGGGTTTTCAATGTGCTTTATCAGCCTTACATATATGAAGTTTTAATAAAAAGTCAGGAACGCAGAACAATTATGTTTCATTGTTCTAGAATATAACCTGAACTTACAAAAGAATAACTTTTCATTTAAATAATCAAATAAATATATTTAAATACAATAATTAACTTTTAATAACAGAATAATTTCAATTGATAGCCTAACGAATCCACCATAAAGACTATTTGATAGTCTTTATTAAAATTAAAACAATTTATTAAAATAAATTAATTTTTTGAAAACAATCCAGCCCCAACTTCAAAAAATCAGTTAGATATATATAATATATTATCTATAATTTGAGTTAGGAGTTAATTAATGTAAACAGCCATAAAAGGTAATCTATCACCAAAAAAATATGATTATCTTTGGTTAATGAGGTACACTAAAAAGGCACTCTAATCTAAACCGTGACTAATCACATTGCATTAACAGCAGACCCCGGTGTAAAATGATAATGGAACAGCATCAAATAACAACACATGGAAGCCTCGCAAAAGTATAAGAGCAGAATTTTAAACCACATGTAAGTAATACAGATCTAACCCCAATAAGGTAAGGAGATTTTATATCAAAAGTGATTGGCTTTCTGAAACCATCGCAAACCGAAACCATAATGGCATGGAAGCAATTCAAGATTCTTTTGTCGTTTTTCATGTCTGAAATCATAGGATGCGTGGATTCTGGAAAAGAATAAAAAAATAAATTAGTGAGGTATGATATAATGATTAAATTAAATTAGCAAGCAGACATGTATTTTTTAGGCTATAAACTGTAAAACAGATTATAATATTTTTATAAAAACTATGTCCATTCCTAAAAGTAATATAAAGCACCATTGAAGCTTAAACTAGTATTAAAAATTTAGTTTTAGTGTTTAATAAAATGTTTCTTGATCACTTGAAACTCCAACTCTATTTTTTATTTTAAAGAACAAACAAAAAGAAAAAAACCCTGTACCACTATGAGACCCATGAAGAATCTTGGGTTCAATACTTGCTAAGGACAATATCTTTTAAAGAACAATATCTATAAAAGTGGCAACCCTATCTTAATTTTAAAGGACTGACAATAAAAACATAGGCAGCCTTCAGCTTTCGCACATTCTACTTTTGAGCATTTTTAAAAATTCAACTTTATAATTATTTTTTCGATATAAAAAAAAAAAATTGCTTCTATGCAAAATGCTCATACATTAAAATCATGAATGAAATATTATATTATAAAAATATATATTATAAATCATTATTATAAATATTATAAAATAAGTGATTGATGAAATGGAAAATATTATAGATTTATGATCATCAAAATAATGTCCATCTGAGTTTTTCAATCATTCAAGCTTAAGATCATAAGCTACCCATTTATGGTTCAACTTAGTAGGACTACAGTTGGATTCATTTGTCTACTCATGTTCCTACAAAGGATCCGATCCACTATTCTAACCTGTACTCATCGCTTATCAATGTTTTAAAAAATAGAAAAATGTCGGCAATTTGTCTTGCTATGGCGTTATTGGAAAAAAGGAAAAGGGAAGTTCGGACAAAAAAAACTGTTAATTAGCCAAATAAATTACAGTGATTTGAAAATGTTAAATGAAATTGATAGGTAGGATTATAAAAATTGCTTAAGAATGCATGACAAAATTATCCCTCCAGTATAAGATAATGATAAAAAATGTAATTAAGGTTTATATTTGTTTTATACATTTTTATTTAAAAGGTTTACACATTTTCATATTACTTTAATTCCATAGTACTTAAATTAGTTATATTAGTTGAAAGATCGGATCACATTACTGATTACAAGCAAACTTAAAACAAGATAAATTACACAAAAATAGGATCCCATCATTATTAGTTCAAAATTGTCACCATTCATGTTTAATCACATTATTTATTTAATATTTTAATTCAGTCCCAACAATAGAAAGTCACAGTGACATTATAATAAGAGCTTTTGGACATGAGAACATATTTTTATTAGCTTATTACACTGTATGTTTTGGAAATACCTGTAAAATAAAGTAATAAAAAAAAAAACTGAAAATATATTTTCAAACCAATTTGTTTCTTATCATTATAATTAATAGTTTCTAATTAAATAAAAATGATGACCACAAAAAAAACAGAGACTAAAAGAACCTAATCTAGAAAACTCCAACCTAGCAGTTGTTGACTAATATTAAACAAATATTGATAACAATTAATGACGTAGAAGTAAACAAGTGGAGTTTGTAGGACGACAACCCTACTCACGATCTAATGTGGTAGGATGTTAAGGGGGAGGAATGCTTGTAGGACGATTGGAGAAGCCTACAAACATCCTACACGATCTATGTAGTCCTACAACCCAATCACAATTCAATGGTAATCCAATATCTAGAGTAGTCTTACAAAGTAGTCCTACATATAGGACCATGAATGGTTGGCTTTAGTTAATAAGAAGATTGGAAGGCTAGATTAAATTATGATTCGAACATGAGGTTTAAAGAAATTTAAGGCTGGTCCAAAAAATTTAAAACGAGATATTCGATACATATTGTTAAACTCTTTGGAGAGAAGGTGATAAGAAAGTCAAGATTGACAATTAAAAATAGCAATGGAACCTTAATGCATCTATACAAATTTTTGACTATAATCGAAGAATGTATATCTCAGGTACATAGGACGATTTAGAATGGCACAGCACCTTACAGAAATCTTTATCAAGAACAGAATAAAAGGTTGGTATTCAACTAACTCTTGACAAGTTTATAAATAAAAGACCCGAAAGCAAATAAACACACCTGTTCAATATATATATATATATATATATATATATATATATATATATATATATATATATATATATATATATATATATATATATATATCAATATATACATATTGATAAATAAATACTTTAAAACACAGTTCCAATTTTTTTACATCTCTCTACTTCCAAACATTCAACATTCGCACACATTATCAGGAACCACTTATGTACGAAAATCAATGGCAGCCTCAATATATAAACATCTGGATATAAGAACCACATAAATCTAATTTATAAGATTTTAACTGTTAATCAACACAATCAGAGTTACTTTTATAAATTTTACAAGAAATAAATAATTTGTGTTCTATATGTAATTATAAAAGCACTTTTTAAATACAGTAAATTTTTTTCATACGTGAAAAGAACTTGTAGATATGTTCCATATCCAGCCATACAATGCCACCAGCCATGTAGCTGAGTTAGTGGGTCAAATGCTGAAGGAATTTTCATTCTTAATGATCTGAAATTATAAAAACACAAAACTATAAAATATAATACATAATTTTGTGAGTAAGTAATATAAATATACAAATGTAAAAGTACAATCGCACACATTCATACATATATGTAAGGTCAAAAAGTTATCAACAGAGCTCAAAGAGCTGTTCTACATTAAATTAGCAATAAAAAGTGCTCAATTTGAGCAATTCAACACATTTGTTTTGAAGTCATTTGATTTTTTTTAGGTATTTCAAATTTAATTTGTATGGTGATATAGATGTTTGAAAAAACTTGCATGATCCATGAAATTTTAAATTTTAGGAGCTATAGTTTTTTAAATGCAGATAGTGTCCATAGCAAAAGTTGAATTAATAGAAGTATATGAGGAAAAAAGTAGGTTTAATTGTAAAACAGTGAGCAATTCTAGTTTTTTAATGTCTTCACCATATCACCATAGTGAAAAATCCAAATTTCCATCACCAATTATGCACACACTATGAAGCGCCGAAATCCCAACCAGTATCTAAGTTTGTCAAGTTTTTCAGTCATATCTTTTCAACACCATTTGATACAGACAAAAAATGTCCATGTATGTTGTAGAGAATACAAATTTATAAAATTTGTTTATAAAAGGTTTTTTTAAAGACAGATTTCTCAAATTGTATGTGCTAGATTGAATTAGATGCACCAACATTCTTAACATTAACATTTTAAAGATGAGAATAGAATTTTTGGGCATTCAAATTCAGGGCTGGTAGAGAGTGTCAGTACATCCAATTCAATCAAGCGTTCATATTACAGGATTGTTTACCTCAGATTTAAATCCAGCAACCCAAAAAATCACTAAGCATTGGTTAAAGTTTAATTAGAAATTTGAATTAATTATGAAATTATCTATTACCATAATTAATCTGCCATTTTTGGTAACTAAAATTTGATATGAGAATCAGATAAAGAGAGTTAAAAAATTCGTGTACAGGAAAGCAGGAGAAACATTCAGCCTGGCAACTGCGAGAATTCGACATCCACTCCAAGCCATATATTAGATGTCTCGGTAAGTAGATTGACACCAGACTTCAGTTTGATGAATATCTGCACCTAGAAGCAAAGCAACACTGGCTCGGATCATGCCTATTAACGATGAATCTAGGAAAAATCGGAGAAAGCTTCCGGCTGGAGTAACTAATTTCATGTTTTTTTAAGCAGCACCAATCTGAACAAACACCTTCCAAGTTTAGCCATAAGTTTATAAGTGTGCATCGAAGAAGTACCTTGAGTGTCGTTCGAGCATTCTGCATTGTGTTCTATGATGCAGTGTATGTCATCACAGATTGACCTTCTGGCAGATGAGTGCAACCAGATAAATAGACTAAGATGAAAAGAGTCGGATGCTCACTGACTGATGGTAGCAAAAGAAGAGAGGATATTCAATAAAGATGGCAGAGAGGTTAGGATGCATCATCTTCTGGAAGATGGGCCCCCACATGATTCCCGACATTGCACCATGGATTTCTTAGAAACATGGAGAGATAGACCATTATCTCATGCAACTGCTTACTGGACATGGTTGCCCGTATTAAGTTAGAAGATAAATCATGAGCCTTCTTGTACACTTGTGGATAAAACAGTGGAAAATGCATTCATCCATTCCCAGAGAAAAATAAGAGCTAGACAATATCCTTGGACAGAATACAGGCCTAGAAAGCCTGGTTGCCCTGATTATGAGGAAGCATTCCCGCTGGAGTGCTGTTTTGTACTATGCAGCTCAAATCATTAGAAAGCTCAGAACACTGGAGTAGAGAGGAGAGGTCAGGCAGTGACTTAATATGAAGTCCGGCCAAAAAGTAGCCACAAACCTACCCTTTAAAAAAAACATATATAAATATATTTCATATTTTTATGCAATGCAAAGTAATTATTTATGTATTTCCATATGTATAAGCAGTCTAACAATTCCTCTTTTACTTTTACATCTTTTACATATCATTGCTATTAACTTATGCAAAGTTGCATTCGAGTTATATAATCCAGAAAATTAATACAATTAAATAATTAATACCTCAAATTACTGCAGAAGAGATTATCGATATTCCATAGCAGGAATCCAAAAAGATATATTGTGGTAGATAAAATAAATAACTTTTTACAAATTTGGCATCCTTTAATTCTTAATAAACGTATTTCTAGGGCATAAGAAGTCAGTACCAAAACACCATAAGATACATGCTGAAAAACTGGTTGAGGCCAAAGGAGATATAAGGCAGTGAAAAGAATTGCAAATGAGGCTAAAAAAATGAACAAGGGGAGATTTGAGAACTGTCCTTTGGCTGGTACTTTTTGAACTTCTGATCTGAAAAAATGAAAAAAACAAAGTATGAAAAAAGTAATAAAAATTTGTAAGCCAAAAACTTAAATATACATTCCAACTTACAAGCAATAAACTAGAACACAAGTTCCCCAAACCATAGGAAGTTCATCGAAAAGTTGCATTTCATACAATAAAGTCATATGGAAAGCCCAAGAACCAAGCCCAACAACTGAAATCACAATTAGAAATTAACTCACATGCACATATAAAATGAAAATTCCAGTAATCTATTAGTGAAATAATTTCTGCCATATTCTCAATATTCTTTTATTGCTATATTTTATAAACATACACACTATTTACAATCGGCCTGAGGAATCCTGAGCCAAGCTTGTCCTCCTACTTATGGAGGGAAAAGCAGACAGAGTGAGAGTGCTATAGCCGCAGACGCATAGAGCTTGAGTGGAGAATCTGGTCATTACCAGAATTACAATATACATATTTACAATAGGTCTCGGGGCCACTGCCGTGTCAACCTCAAGGAGGATCGTAGGGATGGTTGGAGGTGGATAGGGATTGTGCTAAAGGATTAGGATGATGAGTAAAGTTCTGATGGAATAAAGAGAATTTGTTGGAATAAGATCATGAACCTATGAAATATTATGGACATGGTATAAGATTTTGTTTGTAACATGATATGGGACATTGTTCGGAAGACTTTAAACTGAAATAATTGGATACGTTTGATGCTCGAAAATTTTGTTGTCTTCCACAGTTCAAGTCCATAGGTCCAAATATGTTTCAGAATGGTCTTGCAGATTAATAGTTCATTGCCAACTGAAAGCTGAGATGTATCAAGTGTTAAAAAAAAAAAAAATTTAAATAAAGGTGTTTTAAAAAGGAACGTGTATAGAATACTTTATTAAACATGTGTATCAAGTTCAATTCGCTATTACTTAGCTAATATCAGTCCGATTTAGACCGTTCTTTTTTTGTTTTGTTCTTAATTTAATTAGCTTTCAAATAGACATGACAAAACCGATTTACTATGAAATGCATACTTTTTGAATTATGCACAAATAAAATATTCTTTTCATCATAACTTCTTTCCTGCTTTTTCTCAGAGATGAATAGTTGGAAATCTTTAAGTAGAAGAGTTTAGACAAGTTTAATCAAAATCATAAGAGCCCTTTTCATGCTAGTCTATAAAACAACAAGTTATTTGAATATTGCGCAACTGCTACGGTGCACAGGTTGCCCGATTTGATACACAGGTATTGGGGGACAAAATCCTACATAACAAAACAGTAACAAAATTGGTCTACCCATTTAAGAGATAATCATGGCACAGAAAAACAGACCAATGGCTAAGAAGCCTTGGTGGCCAAGAGTGTCAAGCCGTCACCCTAGCACCCAAAAGACTGCTACGGTGCCAGTTCGAATTCAGCCTTGATGAGTTGAAATTTATTTCATGTTAATAAACCCAATGAGTTTCGATCTTCCCATTCTGGTTAAAATAGGTTTGTAGCCTGTAGGATAACCGATCCTGTTTGCCTTAATAGGATAGGAAAGGATGTTAAACCCCAATAAAAAAAACAATGGCTAAAAATGCTTTTTTTAGAGAACTCTAAAATGCATAGATCCATTGAAAACTGCACTGTAATGAGTCGAAAAGTTTGTAGAGTTATTCACAGGTACATAGGTCTTTATTTTTAAATACAATCATTTGAAAAAATATTTAAATTATCTTTGTTCAGACAGCTGAAGAAATTTGTCATTCCCTTGAAATTCCAGTTATCAAGAGGTGACTGGCTTTTCATTATTTTTATTTTTTAAATTGCCAAAAAAAAGTCATAACATCTACCTGATACAAACACATTATATATAGCGCAGTGCATATATACATTTCAAGGAGCATTTTTTAAAGATAAGACATGTTTGACACAATAACAATGATGATAAGTTATATAAACCATTTATGTAAATACAATGGTTTCCTCTACTAACAAAGTACACCATATCTTATATTGAAATATAACATCAGGTACTCTATCAAATGGAATGGTGAAGCAATGAAATGCCTTAGGACAGTTCATATCTCTAACAACATAATTATGCCCAGTATTAGATAAATTTATAGTTTATGGCAAACGGTATATAGCTCAGGATTTAAGTAAATATAAACAATATTAAAACAGCAGCAGTTAAACAATAGTTTTATTTAAGTAATTAGTATTAATTAAAGAATATTTTCTGTTAAGATAGCAGTTTGTATACCATCATAATTGTTGGTAATAAGGTATAATAGTTTCACATAAAAGCCATTGCTTCCTTATCTTAGTGGGAGAAAAGAATCATTTAATTGATTAGTCTAACAAAAAAAGAAAGCAATAGTTTTTAAGTCTAACAAAGCTTACATCTGGGTATCAGTGTTTGTGGATCCTGACTATGATTGGCCTTGATGAAAACAAAATTGAAACATTAACAGTATCTTGATTGAGGAAACAATTCAGTCTCAAATAAATGCAGAAATGACTCACAATCAGTACCTCATTGTGAGCAAAAAGTTTCATTCCAGATTTAGAGTTAGATTCATATAGGTTTTACAACGTGGAAAGATTTTAGAACATTTCTCGCACCCACAAATATGCTGACTCAAGAATCCAAAGAGCAAACTATACATATTCCACATTCAGCCAGCTGCTCAAATCCCTGATTTAGTCAAGGCATCTCTAAATTCATCCATACAGTGTCTTATTAAACCAATTTTGTTTTACTGATGTGAACAATGGATATTGCAATTTAACTAAGAGATGAGACTACACACCTTTAAGAACAGAGTTCTCCGAAGGATACTTGGGCCAGAAAAGGATAGAGGGGAAGAGGTCCACAAAATCTAGTAAGAAAAATTGAGTAGCTAATTAAATAAAGAACTAATATATTTAAAAGTAAAGGTAAAGTATTGTAATAATTTCTGAATAGGAAAAAAAGATAATTACTCAAAAAACATTAACCATATGCCTGCTAATACAAATATATTTTTCTTTAGGAGGTAGAAAAAAAAGGAGTAGAAAATCATGAATAATTTTCAAATCAATACTGATTTATGAGATTCTTATAAAAAAAAATTTTAATAGCTTATTTTTTTTATAAATTAAATCATAATATCATATACTTTGATGTATCTCTAAGCTATGAAAAAAATAAATAGTTTATAAGTCTATTAATATAATGCATAAAAATGAAAGAGAGAGAGAATAAAGTGTGAGTATTAGAAAAAAAAAACTCCTTAGAAAAAATAATAATTCTTTATAAAAATAAAAATAGTAATAAAACTGAATTGTTAAGGTGTTGCAGTTCATCAAAAATCTGATTGGGCAGGATCTAATGAACTATTAACACTCAAGACTATCAGTGTACGGTTTCCAAAAGGTGGAAAAATGATAGGTAAAAAAATGATTACAAAACACATGCTTGAAAAATGTTGGCAGTATAAGATAAATATTTACGTATTATTCATTGATTTTTATCAAGATTTTGACCATATGAACACATAAAATTTAAATTATAAATTGGTAACCAATTTTATGTTACAATGGCAGCAGCTTTTAGTATATTGAAGAAAAAATTAGTATTAATTTCTTAATCCTTGGAAAACTACAAGTTTCTAAAAATAATAAAAGAAGTAATAATGAGCAATGAAAACAATAATATAGGCCAGAATTTCCTATTACTTGATCCCATCTCAGAGTCAACAATTCAAATGATCCTTCCAAATCCAATGATTGGCGGCAACCTGAAAGAAACTTATTTTTGATGCCCATACCACCCTTTTAAAAGGCTTTAAATCAAATCTATCCAGTTCATTTAAAAAATGAGTCCTCCCCTTTTACTTCATTAATTTACTGAACAGTGTTTTTTTTAAATGCTAATGTCTTGTTTCTTTATAATAATAAGATTCTGGACTACTGATTCTTGGGTTTGGATTCAAGTCCAGCTGAAGCAGATAGTTTATTTAATCTGCTATATCAGCCGTGAATTACTTCTGGAGTCGTGAGACTCTTCTGAAGCTTACCCAGTCTTCAATAAGGAGGGCCCTTGATTGGGTTGGGAGATAAAGAAGGTTATTGAAGATGAACACACAATCTGCTAGTATAATCGTTGGTCAAGAAACACTATTTCCTCACCAAGTACTGAATTGTATTACATCAGGGATGTTATTAAATATAATAATAATATTGTTTATAATATATTAATAATAATATAATTAAATAATAATTATTATAATATAATAATAATAATAATAATATTGCTAGGAATAGATAAATTATTTGCCACTTCTATAATTTTGTTTTCATTGAAAACTAGTTTCGAGTTTCGAATGTTATACATTCATCTTCAATTCTAAAAACACACAAAAATTCAAATATAACCAATTCAAAACACAGTTTGGTATTATTATACATATTAAATTAAATGTAATTTGTATACATTTATTTTAATATGTACAATAACACTAAACTGTATTTTGAATTGGTTATTTTTGAATTTTTGTGTGTTTTTAGAACTGAAGATGAATGAATAACATTCAAAACTAGTTTTCAATAAAAACAAAATTATAAAAGTGGCAAATAATTTATCAATCCCTAATTAAATTGGTCCTTCTATTCCATCATACGGATGTCAACTGAATAATATTGTTTTTTATTATAATAATTACCCGAAATTTCAAGACTTAAGTCGAACATTTCGTAAAATAAAAAAATAATAAAATGTGTAGGCTTTTTTTCAAACTGATGTTTGCATAAACTGAACTTAAAATATTTATATAAAAGAAAAAGAATAATTCGGTTTTAATAAAGAATTTTTACAGACTTTGTTATTAGTCAAGGTTTTCCTTAAGCTAATGAATAAATGTTTCTTTTATTTCCAATAATTACACAGGCTATTGTTCTGATTACATCATTTGATAATATGATGTTTGAAAACAAAAGTAGCCATTTTCTGTTTTATCAGATTATGTATTTGTATACAGGCACATCTATTTTTAAGCAGAAAGCCTGAATATTGAGTATTGATTTGTTTTAATATCTAATCTCTCTTAGATAAAGTGTGATCTTATTACTTTTAATATTCTTACAATTTGAAATTACTCAAGGTATATATGATACTTGTTTTTCAATAATTTCATATCAGAGTGATGTCATTTTAAGGATTTCATTACTAAACCACACCATTTTAATTATTTATTTATAACAAAGAAAACTCATATTGTTTGTTATATTTACCTTATGTTTCAGATTGTTAGATTTATTACGTTTTTAGGACAGAAAACAAATTATTTTATTCTTTGGTGAAGAGGATATTCATTAGTATAAAATATCAGTTTTATGGGATAAATTATGTTAAACTAATGAAAAATCATTAATATTATAATTAGCGTTTTATGGTTGATTCCAAATAATCGATTTAAGTGTCTCAGAATAAAATTTATTACAATCTAGTCCATTTTATGCCAATTTTTGCCTCTCTTTTTGCCTCTTCAGGACTAAAAATGATGTTTAACTTATATTATTAAATAAATACTTAATATTATATTATTAACTTAATATTATTAATAGCATAATACTTTAAGTAAATAATGCAATTTTAAAAAAACTACTTCCAGATTTATATGCATCTCAATATGCATTTAAAACCAAAAAAATGCCTTACTGGTGTCAGTGAAACGAGTAATAAGCATGTGCTCCAAAAAAAACACAAATGTGTCGTCTTCTCATGCCCACAATTATATCAATACGAATATTGGATATATATAAAATAAAATAATATCAAGATTAATTAGATAGCAATTTAAACAAGAACAACAATTACAATGTATTTAATTGGTTTATTTATTTTTATATTAATAGAGCTGATATTGTAATTATAGAAAATCATTACCAAATAATATAAATAATTCATATCAAATAATAAATTATAATAAAATATTAATATTAGTAATTATATTTTTTTTTAAATTATTTTATTTGTCTTATGTTTGGTTATTTATCATTAATGATTACTACATTTTAAACTCTGAAATATATTAATAAATAAATATAAAACAAAATTCTATCAGATATTTGCAGTATGGCAAATAGTATAATACAAGTAACAACATTAAATGGACGATTCCGCTATGAGGCCTTCATTGTGACCATGTTGGAAGGAAAAAACGAAAAAATTGTAATTTTTGAAACATAAAATATATTTGTTAATCATCCAATATTTAAGTGTATTTTAGAATAAATATTGAATTTGGAAATCTTAGTTTTGTTGTGCTATAACAATTTGTCAGATTTGTTAATAAAACATTAATGCAAATAGGTAAATAATTTTGCAAAATTCTTTAAGAAGAAAACCAAATATAAGTAGAAAAAAATTAACAGATGCTCTATCTAGATAGACAATCTTCATTTAATTTCAACAAATTTCACTGGCCATCAACCAAGGGAATCAGATATACGAATAGATCTATAATCAGAGAGACTCAGTGAGGTAAATACCAGCAAATTAGTACAATAGATCTTTGATGCTTTGTTAAGATATGTAGGACATTACAAAATCTATTCCATTCATTAGCTTCTCAGTGCATATTTTGCATTAATTGGAAAAATAAATTAAAAATCAATTTAAAAACTGAGCATAGCAATTAAACTATCTAAATTAATTAACAAACGATGTTTAATTAAGAATCATAACTTTTTAATGGCATTAAAAATTAATTATTTATCTATTTATATAAAGCCTAGTAAGTAGCTTCATGTAAACTTTTAGTCAAATTCTCAATATTACGATAAAAGAATTGTTTCTCCATAATCTTACAGTGTTGAATATATTTTTGTAATATATTTGAATTAATAAAGACGGCAATTCATTAATATTAATAATAAACCAAAAAAAATCAACAAACAAATAAATGATTAGGATATGAAGATTAGATAATAAAATAGTTAAATCAAAAATTATAATAATGTAATAAGAGAGACAAATAGAAATATAGTTATTTTTAGAAATACAATACTTACTCAGCACCAGGAAATGACAATAGACAAATCTTTTTTCGAAACCTTGTTTGATCACTTCAAACATTCCCCATAAAGGGGGTATGATCATCATAAGGTTGCTAATAGTATTGGCTAGAAAAATTAAAGTATATTAATGAAATGGATTGATTTCAAAGGTATGAAAACTGCAAGTGAAGTGTAATATGGGTCTAGTTATTTCTGAATTCATCATATTTAAATAATAAATCATTGTCTGATTTATAAGTATATAAAATATTATTAGAGCAAACTGTTAAATTACACATTAGTACTTACTCATTTCTGCTATATAATAACTATATACATAGTTTTCTTCACACCAATCGATTGTGGCGGTAGGTTTGCCCCAAAATCCATCAGCTGTCGGAGGCATTTCGCATGAGAAGACGAAGTAACAAGTCTATAAAAGTTTATTTAACAAAATAACATACGTATTTCAAAATATCATTTGGCGCTAATACAACCCCTTAGATGTCTTATGATGTACTGCTGCTGATCTGAGCAAAGGCTGAAGGCAGCGCCTCAGTGGTTAAGTACACAACTACTGTAAACAAAAATAAATCCTAGTTCCCCCTGATTTTCAAACAGAGGACTAATGGTCCCTAAACCTTTTTAATTAATAGTTTCCTGTAAAATTATACAAATCAATGTAAATACACACATATTAAAATAGAAACTTTGGAAGTAATTTGGTATATTTAAAAGGACGATTATTCTCAAAAAAAAAAAAAATACTCATAAGATAAGGGTAAGTGATATCTTAAGAGAAATCATTATGAATAAGTCAAAGTATTACACATTTGATAGGGATAAAATCAAAGAAAATTAATTCGCTCAATATTCAGAGTACGTTGTTTTTTTTACCAATAAATAAATTTTTTCAAAGTTGGAGATCTTCATCAAAGCATCACAACACTTCTATTTTGTATTAAAAAAAAACCTGATTGTCATGGATAGGATGACATTATTGCTGCATTTGTTGTGATCTAGTGGTTTCTTTGCCCTATTCAGTATTATGCTATGTATTGAGAATACAGGGTTGAAGGAAATAATTAAGATTAAATAATAGTAATTAAATAAGGGATAAATTAAAGAGATGCAACGCGGGTTAGCAATATTAACATAAATAAATTGCATTTTCAATCAAAGAAAAGCGGGTTCGGGATCCTTGAGGTCTATACCTGAAAGGCCCGGGGCAGTTCGAAATTGCCGGGAGGCCGCTCAAACCGACATAAAGATAAGCGAAAGTAAAAGCACCATAAACAACGTATCGACAATGTATAACTGTATAAAAATGTATAAAAATATAATATAAATATAAATAAAAATATAAATTGTATAAAATATAACTCGCCGCCTAGGATAGAGAAAATGGGAACAATAGAGAAAAAAGTTCAAACATTTTCGAAGGCCTTTTCAAAAATTCTTATAGCGTCAACCAATCAGAAGGCCCAAAAAGAGAGTGGGGACAGGACAAAGTAGTTTTCAAGAAGGAGAAGGGGAAAAGTGAGAGAACAGGGAGAGGAGACAAAAGTAAAGAGAGTTCTAGCTAGAAGGCAGAAGAGTGAAGTTTGAAGAGTAGAAGCAGAGGATCCACCCGAAACGGAGTCCGTGAGTCTGACGGCTGAGTAGCAGACCGCTGAGGAGAGATTAGACCATCGAATGGCGAAGTGGCCTGGTGTCCGAGACGGCGAAGGCAACAATAGATAAGTGTCCTTTCATTCATTGTATACATTAATGTCGAATATTATGTGGCGTCCGAGTAATATTTTTAATAAGCAAGTTCTCCCAGTATTCTCAAATACATATGCTAAAGTATATAGGGTTTTATAATGAGAGTAATTCAGGTTGTGAATTATTAATCAACAGTTTAATTAATAACGTAACTTAAATAAAATAAGATCTTCTATCAAATTCTATTATTCTATTTACCCTGCAGGCCCATCATAATTTAATTAAGTGAAATGGTAAACGCGACACCCTTGGAAAGAATCTCTAATTGTATTTATAATATCCCAAACAAGTGACCAGAGCAGGGGGGTCTGTGGTCTCTAGCCTTTTATGTTGAAATATAGTTTGATTGATCGGCTTCCTTCTAGAACCGGTGCAAATAGAGAATAAATTAGATAAGTAAATTAAGTAAATGTGGTTTCTGGAACCCCCATCTGCCTTAGAAAAGCAGTTTACCAGAAACATAGCAATTAATTCAGCACAATTTCGTACAACTTAAGACTTAGAATGTAATTGTAGTAAAAGTAGTACTTTCTCCAATCATAATTGTTTATTTTTTATTTTTTTAAATACAAAATTGACATGAAACTGTTTGATGTGGACCTTAACAAATATTCTTGATGACAAGTTGATAAATAATCGATACTAAAGAACTGTCCAATGAAATAAAACTTGTCAATATATTTTCCACTTTGTAAGTAGAAAGTTCCTTCAGTAAAGTTCATAGAAAGTTACTTCAGCAATAGCAGTAGCGTTACATAGTTCCTTTCCAGGAAACTTGCCGTAAACCGCAGGAACACAAAGAGGAAGAAACAAAAAAAAAAACACATTTTTTATTTATATTAGACAAATAGCCATTGTGTTATTTGTGTATGAATAGCTAAAATAAATACCTATTTCCACTGCTTTATAAATATATAATTATTTTATAAATTGATAGTACCAGCTAATACTGTGAAATTAGAAAATTAATTTTTATTAGACTACTTTTATGGACGTTCAAATTTATTTAAATTAACAACATATTCCAATAAAAAAAATACTTCATACGAAACCTAGTAAGTGTCAAAAATTGAAAATTATGTTAGTAATTATATTTTATGGTAATTACATAAATATTTTATTACAAATAAATTTATAATAGAATTTTAGGCGTGCTGATTTTAGACAGGTTAAGGCATGGGTACTTGTCTAAAATTACGTTGATCACAAAGTTTATCTTTACCGTAGTCATATTTAAATTACTAATGACGATTTAAGTGCTGCGAAAATGATAATCAAATACCGTAGAAGTCTTGGAGGACCAAGTTTGTTCTTTCTCTAAGTTATCTTTCATAGCTTCGGTATGCCTTGCTGAAGCTCAGAAAAAAAATTGGTGACTTGGAATATCTTAGAGAAACAATGGCGGATGTAGAATCACGTAAGTATAGATTTAGTGGGGTACGCGAGGGGGAGAGAGGGAGAGAGGGAATCCGGATGAAATATTCTGCCTTCTCCCCTCTCCTCCTCCGAAATTTTTGAAAAAATATGATTTTCACATAAGTTTTGTATTTTGAGTAATAATTTCTGATCCAATTTTCATTCTTTTCCTTAAAACTTAAGTAATATTTGGCTATTATAGACGCTTACTTGATGATTAAATGATTACTTGCCTTCTCATGAAATCCCTCTCCCGAAAAAAATTCTGCGTACGCCCCTCCATAGATTTAAACAATGCGACTAGTTAATATATTTATTGCACAAGGAGAATCAGACATTATGATCACTTGTACAATACTTAACTCAGGACTAATAGCTTAACGTGAAATTCTTAAATTCTTATTGGTAAAAACATCAGTTTATACCCATCCATCCGATTGAAAAAAAAATTCGTTATCGCTGTTCCTCTGTCAGTTCCTCCCCAATAAACGTGATAGAAAATGGTTGGAAGTAATGTTTTGACGAAATAAAAAAACAAAACAATGTTTACATTAGGAGAAAAGATGTTCATCTTTTATTATAATTTATTATAATCGTGAAGTAAAACTCGCAATAACATGATAGGCCTATTGGCTATTCCCTTCGCTCATGCCACTAATTTTTTGTCAAGTTGATTTCACCGTCTCTCTCCCTATTCCTTGATTTGTTCATCAAATCAATGTCTACCCAATTTTCTAACGCACTTAGTTGGAGATCTTAAAGTCATTGTTTTATTACATACAGGACTGGCTGGAATTAGTATCAGAAATCGAGGAGAGGAGAGAATGAAATAATGGCTTAAATGAGATTACTTGAAAGCAAGAAATTATATTAAATTACAATTGATTATTAGTTCTTGACGTAATAGATCAGACAACCGAAAAGGAAAATACTTCTTTCTTATTTTAAGTTCTCTTTTTGTTCTCTAATTAGAGATGGTTTTTTTTCTTTATCTCTTTCTTCTTCTGTACAATAGGTATGGTACACTTTAAGGATATTTTGAAAAATAATTTTCATTGCGCTGTTTTTAGATGATTAGTTATTTCGAAGACGATATTACCAGGTATTGATGGGTCCCGGAGCAAGGAACCGAATTGGAACTCTCTGGGTAAATAATGAAACATATTTTTCTGGAGCCTCTCCTTCTGTGCTTCACAAATTTGTTCCCAATGATGCATTTTAGATTTATGCATTCATAGTAAATTAAAATTACCATTTATTCAAAGAAGATATTTTATTTTTTACTATATATTCGGTATAAGAATTAATAAAGCAATAATATTGAATTGAAATAATCTTTTGAAATGGAAAAGATCAGAAGCGCAATCTTATACCAAATGTCATAGAAATTATAAGAATAATGATAGAGTGCGAGGGTGTTCTAACAAACTAAGTTTATTAAACAAAAAACTATTTATTGAACTAAACAGAAAAGGAAAAAATACAATATTTTTACATTATGTTCAATAGAAAATATCATCAGATTCTTCAACTTCACGTGAACCCTTTGTTATTAAAATATGATAATATTTATGATACATAAGTGGAATCTATTTAAGCAAATCAAACATACCTTTAATTTTCTCGTGTGGTATAGTTCCAAAATTTGGATATTATTAATTCTTATTTCTAAGAATGCTATCCACACTACCTAGGCGCAGGTAGTGCTATCTACCTATAGTTTTTTTTTTGTTTTTGTTTTCTGACATTGATTTCTATGAATAAATTTACATCAAAAGAATATTTTATAAATATTTTGAAAGGATTGTTTTTGTACAACCTTATCATGTGACGTTAAGCCAATATATCTTATCCCTATTTTCCAGCATTTGTGACATCTTATAATTTTTTTATGTTGAAGAAATAAATATGCTTCATTTATTCACTCGTGTTTTTTTTTTTTTTTCATTTCCTTATAATTTCAAACCATTCTCCAGGTGAATAAACATATTCATTTCAAACTCTGTTATGTGGAATTCTACATCCTTTGGTTAATAGATATTTAAAAAAAAATCAAATAAACTGTTTCACTACTTAGATCTGGTCTCATTTAAAATTTCATTAAACTTCATGCTCCATTCATATTTCTCTTTTGGCCAGTGCAAGAGTCACAGTATAGGACTTTATTTTTAAAATCGGAAGTATACATTTCCAAATTTATAACTAAACATGAAGTTATCTCTTGAGATTCACGATTTCTGGCCAACAATAGGCCATATATGGTTAGTTAAAATTAATTAATTAAAATTACCCTTTTTCTTAGGGTTTGTCAACTCAAACCAATATCAGGTAATAAAATAAAATTCTCTTTAAAGGTTTATTGATTTTAAAAGAATTCAGTTGGAATTAAAAGAAAGGGTATCCTATTGAACGATAAACAAATAAGGAGTTAGTCATTCTGTCAAAATATTGTTATTTTTTCGGAAATTAAATTAATTTTTTTTTTAAATCTAATTAATATAGGTGCAATAATCACACACTATTTAGTGCTGAACATTAAATCTGGATATTCTGGAAAAGGCAGCTGCAATAATTGAAATATGAGTTCCTTATGACGAGGAGTGGTCATAAAGTGGTCGAAGAGAAGATGAGAAAATATGAAAAGCCCTGTGAGGAACAGAAGTAATTCTAAAAGAAGGAAAAGGTGTAACCCATCATCATTCCGAATTTCGATGAGGAAACAGTTAGAACTTGTAAAGAATTGGGACTAGCTGATTATATTCTGAAAGAAGGATAAAAAGCCGATTTACAGAGGACAGCCAGGGCCATCAAATTTTTTTTTTTTTAAATTTCGTAAACAGAGCCTAATCCTTGACATTTTACTAGGTGAATATTGCCTGCAATGACTGAGAAAGTGCGAAATCCAAAAAAATAAAGACGACAAATTATCTTACACCTAATGAGTAGAGAAAAATTGAAATTCATTTCAAATATTGATTTATTTGTTACGTTTTGTATCCCATCACCTCATGACCAGTAAGTCTAGAATATCTAATGATCATTGGTATTGAAGATATAGTGAAGTTTATAATTGAAATAGTTTATTATCAGACATAAATTATAAAATAAATTATCAGGCAAAAGTTATCTCATGAATTGGCATTATTAATGTTTGTTGAAATTGTTATAACGAGGAAAAAAAACTCCCAATGAGTTTTCGACCAATTTGAGTAGGTACTTACTTGGCCAAGTTTGACACATAGCAGACGGTTTTTTAATCCCAAGATAAAAAGTGGACGAGACTGTTTTATTTGTTTGTATTTATTGCTATCTGCCAGATAAGAATCATAGTTAATGAGGCTAAAGGTTAGCGTTCATATTACATAAACAAAATAAAAGAAGAATAAGAAACACCTAATTCGCTATTATACACAGATATATATGTGTGTGTATATACATTTTGTATATATATATATATATATATATATATATATATATATATATATATATATATATATATATATATATATATATAACTAATAATTATTGATGATTTCACAAATTTGTCAATAATAAAGCGTAAATTTGGTTCAAGCACAGGTAAATAGCAACAAACTTTTATTCTCATGCAGTTGATCACTTTTACCACCAAACGATAGATCATACATAATTGGGCTTTTGGCATTTTCTCATCTCGTCAATAACTTTATGTACATCATCGTCATTGGGAACTCCTATTTCAATCCTTTATCTATATTTATATATATATATATATATATATATATATATATATATATATATATATATATATACAATACATACATACTCACTACGCATATGCTCATAGCTCTTACAGTTCTGAAATCAGAATCTTTCAGTACCTATTTTCAACGATAACCTAAACGAGGAAGAAGAAGAGGGAGCATTGCAGCAGGAAATAGAGCCTATTTCTCCATTTCACGATTAATTAAAAGCAAACTTGTTAGCCGTACCAGCAAGTTTATGATGAACAAGACCCTTATAAGGCCGATAGTCAAAGATGGTGGAGAAACATGGGCACTTAAATATTAAAGTATCAACCTGCTTGAAAGGTTTGAAAGAATAATTTTCAGCAGAATTCTAGGACTATGTGAGAATGGTCATTGACGACGGAGAAAAACTGCGAACTGTTTCGACTTTACAAGGAAGTCAGCATCACCTCTTAAATTAAAATACAAAGAATAAAATGTCTAGGCCATGTGATGAGGATAGGCAATGAAAGAGTAGTTAGTACATGAATGCCCCGGATGAATGCGCTCACGTGGTAGGCAGAAGGATCGGTGAAGAAATGGGTTAGGTTAGACAATCTTCGGCAACTGAGAATCTCTGTTATCCATGTAAGAGATAAAGAGAAATGGTTGGCAGCCAAAGGTAGTTTCATGCGCCTGTTTTGCCGATAGAAGAAGAAGACACATATGTATATATCAATTTATCTTAAAAATAATCACAATCTATGTACGTTTGTGTATGTGAATTTAAATTCCATTCTAAGGTATAACATGTAACAAAAAAAATATAATAATATATCAGTACGGTATTTGTTATATTGGTTCAACAAGGTTCTTTATGTTATATCATTTATTGCATTTTCGGAAAACAAACTTAATACACCTTTTATTTTTAAATTGAATATTCTTTATATTTCTAAAAAACTCATTACAACAACGTTTCTGGCTCTGATGACCATCTTCAAGTTGTGTTATTTTATTTTTATAATCATATATAAATCGTCATATTTCTTTAATTACTTCCTGCGATTCTTTTACTTATTTTTCCTCTATATCCTCTATTTCTGAATCCCATATTGTCATTTCTTCTTGCATTGCTTTTTTCGTCTAAAACAATATAATAAATGATATAAGATAAAAAAAAAATTAAGAAAAGAGATAAAGAAATAAAACAAACAGTAGACAGAAAACGTATTAGCATATATATAACAAAGGTGTCAGGTTTGTAAATCTTTTCTATTTTGCTATTTAAATCATCAGATATTAATATATATTTAAGTATATGAATCTTATAAATGATCGACAGTCATTAATCATCCTCTTGGTAAGTTGTACTTACGTACTAAGCGGTCGACCATAACTTCTATCGTTGGTTATAACCTGACACCATAACTTTATATCGCGCCCACCACGACCTGCCTCTGGATCCGCCAGTGATTTATATTCGATAGGTATCAGTCCAATTATTAATTTTAAGAATAGCGATAATTATTCATAAAAAAATTCCAAAAAATTTGTTTTAGAAAAACAACTATGACTACTAAGTGTTGACTTAAAGTGGCGGTCAAGTCCGCGTTTAAAACGTCAGGACTGCGACAGCCTTTTAGAATCCTGAGGGTCATTACAATTTTTCTGATTTTTTTTTTTTTTTTAATTTGTGGATTTCTTTGTCCACGAGAATGATATTTTTTGAAAAATCCTATTGTCTGTTATAATACGATAATAAAATAATTTTCTTAATCATTCACTTGAGACAGTAAAATCTTTTTATTCGAGAGATATTTACAAATAATGTTAAGATGTATTTGAATGGAAAAAACGTTGCTCTGAGACAGCCATGACATGAGAATTGAATTGCTCATGGGAAGTAGAACGTTAGTGGAACATTCCAATGTAATTAATTCATCATACCTAACAGAAAGAAATTTTTCGCAAGGCCGTATTGCAACCAACATGTGTGTTTGTGTGATTCTTGGAAACAATAGGGCTCTGGATGAAGCAATATTCCGGGGCCCCCCTTGGTTAGAACGGAAGGCTGCCCCTTGGTTTAATTTTAACACAAAAAAATGTTTAAAATGTGTTTTAAACAGCATATTGTCTAAAAAAAAATTCATGGGAGTAAAGAATATCCCTGGATACCTCACTCGATAGACTAAATTCAAGAGTACTTTATGAAGTAGTCTTCGATTTATATAATCTATAAATAGTTTACTTACCAACTGGCTCCAAATATATATACTGCACTAAAACATTTTCGTAAGAAATTATTGTTACTGAATGAAATCCTATATGAAAAATAAATAAATTACAGGTAATTACTTTACAACGCACAAAGATTCCTTATATGCCGATGAAAAGAATATAAAAATATGATGAAATTGTTTTGAGTATAAATTGTTATTATAATTTTACTTTCTCAACTACCTAATATAAAAAGAAGTATGTATTATTAAATAAGTTTATTTTTTCTCGAGACCTCAATTAATTTTTTTAACTGTTGAGATCATCTTGGTTCATAACAATAGTTTAAAAAAAATGCTCTGACGTCGTTTTTGTGTTTGTTTTAATATACATACAAAAACGTTGTTAACATAAAGTTAAAGAGATAAAGATTTAACATACAAAACCCTTTCAATCGGCTTAGCACAAATATGTACATATAGTATGTAAATGTGTAGCGGACCGCTAAGCAATTGCGACACTTCTGCAGCTGGTTAAGGCGCTCATTAGTAGATAGTCGCCACCGAATAATCACGGAATCACCTGCCATATGAAAGAAGACGATCCGAACCATCCTGCGATGTTTAAGGCGAATGCACTTAGCTTCACTGGTCTTTGGTTGATCCTTCGATACTTCGATCGTCCCATCCATTCATCTCCTACATCCGTCCTACTACTCCTAGCATGGAGTAGTAGAATCCATGGTCTAGCATGGACACGTATTGTCCGAGGCCTTCTGATCAATTTCAGAATCCATAATCACAACCTCGATAAATGTATAGGTTAATGCGTTGCAGAAAACCTATTTCTTTATATAATTTTCCAAACCAAAAATATTAATCTGAAGTAAAGTATAAGAAAAATTAAACTTTTAATAAAACATATTATATAAATTAATCTATGCAATGATTTTATTCTGGGCTTTTTTAGAATGAATGCAAACAATCAAAGAAATGAATGAGATTCAATTTCATAGGTCGTTTGGGAACAAGTTTCGTGAGCTCCAAGGTTTTTTTTTTTTTACAAAATGTAAAAATTACTTCTAATGACTTAATAAGCAATAATTTAAATAATTGCGGATGAAAATAGTACATACTTTGTTACCCGGCCATTCTTTGAATAAAACAAAATCATTCCTTCTCACCGCATGTTATATAGTCTTGAAAATATTAAAAAGTCTAGTTTTCGAACTTAATAATTAGCAAAGCTCAAACAAATACAAAAACAACGATTATTATTTTTTTTGTCGTTAACATAATTTAAAGCAGCCAATTATGGCGTTGCTTTCTTATGAAGATTATTCTATAAGCTCATGAAGATTATTCTATAAACTTAGGAAGATTAGTCTATAAACTCAATACTGTTTGATTTTTTTAAGGTACTATACGTTTATTGATTCAATATAACTTTCAAGGAATATTTTTCATAAGATGACATGCATACAAACCTGACCTACATTAATAGTTGAAGGTTTAATGGTGAATCACACAAGCATTTGAACAGTGCTTGTGGTCTTTATACCCATTAAAAAAACTAATTAACAAAATTATGTTTTGCTTTAGTTTCATTAAACAATGTTGTATATTCCAGATTAAAACAAATGTTATTATTATTGTTGAAAATAGCTGAAAATATATTTTAAAAGTTTCGGTTTAGTTTTCATGGTAACATTTTGTTTCCATTAAATAATATAAAAGTAGAAATTATTAAATTTCTACTTTTATATCATTACATTACAATATTATTACAGAGCGTATTGTTGGCAACAGATTGGCGGATTGGGGAGGGAGGAGGTTTGGTTGCATCCGCCTCTATTCGGACTTCAAATCAAGTGTATTGTAATCCTTATCGATGTATCTTTGCTTATACTGGTGCGATTTAGTTAATTTTCTTCTCTTTTTTTTTTTCGAGAATTTGATCACCTATTATATGATTTTATACATAATTTAACATAAAATGCATACGTTTTGAGTTATACGCAAATGAAATTTTCTTTTAGCTATTACTTTTTTCCCTGAATTTTCTCGATGATGAACTTAACATATGAAAAGTTGAAGGGCTTTAAGGAGAAGAATTTAGCCAAGCTTCATCAAAATCCTTAGAGCTGTTTTCGAGAAAATTGCAAAAAAAAAATGTAAAATCAATGATATAATCGGCACGTTCGGTTAATCCGAAACGCTGTATCTTTGCTAATTACAGGTCAGATTTCGATGACTCCTGTTTTTGTTTTTTTAGATTATTTAATTATCTTTCATATGATCGTATACATAATTTGCCAAAAAATGCATACTTTTCGAGTTATGCGCAAATAAAATATTATTTTCATCAAAACTTTTTCCCTTACATTTCCTCGATGATGTAATACTTATATAAAAAGTTAAAGGGCTTTAAGAAGAAGAATTTAGCCAAGTTTCATCAATATCCTTAGAACCGAGAAAATTGTAAAGTCGATGATAGAAAATGGGACTTCCGGATGGTCGATTTTGTCGAAAAAGTTACTTAGTAACATTACAGGCATATATCTACCTCAGATATGCAATTTTAGTTTCGTACATCTTTCAGTTCCTAAAAACGTCCAAATGAAATGAGACGAATTTTAAACAATGCAATAGATTACCGAGAAAAATTTTCACCTCTTTGGCCTAGGAATATTTAGTCAACATTTCTATTGGTAACCGGCTGTTTCTTTGAAAGTTCTGGTAGTCCTCCTCTCTCCCCTGAGAGTTCTAATAATTGAAGCATAGAAATGCAAAAGAATCTAAAGATCTAAGGATTCAAGTTTTAACTTGATAAAAATATTAATGAAATATGACAATTAAAAAAACACTTTTCTTTTATATGCTATGTTGTATAAGTAATAAAGTCACATTTACAATAAATAGTACTAGCTTTACAATAAAAAAATGATTTTTTTTTTGTAAAAAAACATCTTTTTTCTTCCTTTTTTTTCATTCCACATAGCCACAGCAAAGCAAGTAAGAGTATTGAATTGAATGATGTATTTCCTTCGTGTTTAGGTGTACAAATTCAATAATCACTTTGTATGTTCGCTATAATATTTTTATTTACTTTACCATTCATTCCATACAGAAAGAAGTATAATGAAATGTGCAATATATAATTAATGTTCTAAAAAAATAAAAATAAAAGTTAAACATAAACCTTTCCTTTTTAAAAAAAAGTTGTTTGTAAAGTGAAATATAAACCTTTCCTTTTTAAAAAAAAGTTGTTTGTAAAGTGAAACATAAAAAACTTGAAATTTGGGAGGGCATCTAGCTCACAATTCCTTTTACGAGCAATGGCGGACGGGTACAGCAAGTATATATATATATATAAAACATAACTAGCATGTCATATAAATATATATTTAATTCTGGTTTATGATTAGACATAGTTGGATAAGAAAATTATTTGTTAATATTATGTATGTTTATAATTTGATAATTTATTGATTTACAATACATTTAATACATTAATTTATTAATATAAAGATGATTGAATCTTAAGAAATAGCCTTCTTCAATAATTTTTTTTTAAATTAATTTTTTCAGTTTTCAAGCTGAAATTTGTTCAATATTATTAAATGCTTAAAAATAATTTTTGAAACTAAAAAAAAAATACTAAAACGGTCGAATATAATAATGTTGAAATAGAATATTGAAGTGAATAGTGGACAGCCTTTGAAGTTAATTCTCACGTTCTAAATTTCGAAATCATACCAGTCCAGCATTTAATCTCAAGACGCTATGTTAAAAAAATTATTTTAAATATGCATATTTAGAAGTGAAAATTATAAAAAATATGGGAGCATAATTCAAGTGTATAATGAGTTCCGAACAACAGTCAATTAGCGTTAAGAAACCATGTCTTAATATTGATAGCGGTCATGTTTTTAACATGTTTCATTTAATAAAAAAATTGTTTATCCATGATGCTATGAAATTATAGCATTCCCAGGTCAATTGTAACCTTTTCCAAATCAATTGTCACCTTTCCCATTTCAATTGTAACTTTTTCCATTTCAAATGTAGCCTTTTCCATTTCAATTGTAACCCTTTCCAAATCAATTGTCACCTTTTCCAATTCAATTGTAACCTTTTCCATTCCAAATAGAACTTTTTCCATTTCAATTGTAACCCAACCGGACATGAATTAATTCAATATTATTTATTTTACTATTGAAAATTTATTATTTTAATTACAGTAATGACTTTTGAAGTATTTTTCTGCATATTCTTTCGACATTTTTTTCGTTTATTAGATAATTGATATTAAGTGCTAATTTCAAGTAGTTTAAATTTTTGAAATAAAATTGTAGTTTATTTATTTTTAAATATTTATTATTTGTATTTATTTAGTGGAGGGAGAGTGGATTTCATCGATTTGATGATCGAAATTTTGTTCGGCCACGAGTGTTTCTACTTAATTATTAGTTTTCAAAATTCTTCGGTATAGGTATCGTTTACTAGATTTCCGGATTTCCGATCGCACATGCGCATTTCGCTTTTCTGTTGCTATTGAAGATTTCTATGATAAAGGGATTGTTAATTAGGTTTTCGAGTGTTCTGATTCCTTTTTTTTAGTTGGGTTTTGGATCGCGCGTGTGTGTTTTGCATTTCGGTTACTGGTGAAGGGTTTTATGATAAAGGTATCGTTTATAAGGTTTTCGAGGGTTCTGATTCCATATTTTTAATTGCGCATGCACATTTTTCAATTCCGTTACTGTTGAATTTCTCTATGATATAGGGATGATTTATTAGGTTTTCGAAGGTTCTTATGGAGCATGCGCATTTCGAATTACTATTACAGTTGATATCTCTTTGGTGCAGGTATCGTTTATGAAGTTTTCAATCATCATCTTTTCAAATTTACTATCGGATTTCTAACCCACCTGCACATTTTGATTTACTTTTGTTATTGAACTTTTCTTCGTTTATAAGGACCGTTTATTAGATTTTCAATGGTTCTGATTTAGTTTTTGGAATTGGATATTTTATCGAACATTTTCATTTTGGATAACCGTTAACATTGACCGTTATTTCGGAAAAGTTATTGTTTATTAGGTTTTATAAGACGATATACTAAAAAAATGTCAAATATAATTGTAATTTGAAATGCACATGCTCGATAAAAAATAAAATTTGAATAAAAGGAATCAGAACCCTCAAAAACTTTATAAACGATACCTTTATCATAAAACACTTCACCGGTAACCGAAATGCAAAACACACACGCGCGATCCAAAACCCAACTAAAAAAATGGAATCAGAACACTGGAAAACCTAATAAACGTTCCCTGTATTATTGAATTCTTCAATAGCAACAGAAAAGCGAAATGCGCATGCGCGATCGGAAATCCTATAGTGAAGTCGGTAATAGCGCCCTTGAAAACCTAGCAAACGATACCTATGCCGAAGAATTTTGAAAACTAATAATTAAGTAGAAACACTCGTGGCCGAACAAAATTTTGGTAGTAAATTTTACATGAACAATTTCGAAAATCTAATGAACGATCACCGAATCGATGAAATCTACCCTTCTCCACTAAATAAATGAAAAATAGTAAATATTTAAAAATAAATAAACTACATTTTTATTTCAAAAATTTATACTTGAAATTAGCACTTAATATCAGTTATCTAATAAACGAAAAAAAATGTCGAAAGAATATGCCGAAATTACTTAAAAAGTTATTAATGCAATTAAAATAATTATTTTTTCAATAATAAATAAATAATATTGAATTAATTCATGTCCGGTTGGGTTATAATTTAAATGGAAAAAGTTACATTTGAAATGGAAAAAGGTTACAATTGAATTGGAAAGAGTTACAATTGAAATGGAAAAGGTTACATTTGAAATGGAAAAAGTTACAATTGAAAAGGAAAAGGTGACAATTGATTTGGAAAAGATTACAATTGACGTGGAAATGCTATATAAACCATAAAATCACATACAGAGCCAAGTATTTACAAATACGCACTTGAGATTGCATTAAAAAAAGTTGTTCCATATTATTTACCTAAGCGCTTTCTCCTCAACTTTTTAATTCTAGTGATGGTTCATTCTGCTCTGATTTTTAATAAAATCTGTTTTTTTTTTGTTTTTTTAAATTGTTATTTATTTAAAATAATACAAGCTGTCACACTCAAGGGATTGCCGTGGTGGGATTGACGTGGGTAGTTATAGAACTAATACCCATTGGGGTATTAGTTCTATAACTACCCACTCACACCATAAATACAGAATAATGAACAATAAATAAACATAATTAAAGAAAGAAAAAAAAAGTAAAATAATACATATGCATCACAAATACAAACAAGATAAATAAATAAATTGAATAATAAGTAAGTAACTAAGATAAAAAAAAGCCTATTTGAACACATTTATACTTTCCCTTTATATTAAGCATATGGATTTAAATGTAATTTATTACAAAAACACCAATGAATTCTGTTAGCAATGCTCAGTAAGTATTCCAAAATTTTTAGGAATCAAATAAATATTCCAAATTTTCATATTTGATATAATGTATTTATATCATCTATCATTATATTAATTTTATTATTTTTGTGACCTTCTAATTTTGATATTCATTAGATACGTTTTATTTTTTTTAAAACCGACAAATTTTACCGAATTTAATTCTGTTTTTTGGACTATTTTTTCATAAAAATCTTGAAAATTGTAATAATAACAATTACAATAAAAGGCTTGATGAAAAAACCACCAATCGCTGTTTACAAACTTTCGTCCACCGACTACCGTCAAAATCTAAATCTGCAGGATCGCCCTTAGTAAAATCCTTCCATCTAAGATTCGATCAACCCCTCGGACGTGCACTAATCGGCTCAGCGTTTATTAACTTTTTTAGGATTCGTTCGTTACTAAGACCCATAGCTTTACAAGCTTATTTCAACCGCCGCGGTGTTACCACTTTGATTATATTAAAAGGATCCATGCTCCGTGATTCCGCGTTGGGTAGCCTCCTGAATTCTTAAGTGGACTCATCCTTTTTCGGACCAAATGTTCTACGCAATACATTATTCTCCACGTTGATCTTCTTTCGAAGTTAGCGTTCATGTTTCACGCCATTACAGAACAGTAGGAAGGATTAATAGTTTTCTAAATTCTAACTTTTAAATTTCCGGACAAAAGGCGCGAGCTAAGTTATGTCGAGACCCCAAAATAACATCCATTTCCCGCCTTGAATCGAGCCTTTATTTCCTCTTGAATTTCGCCTTTTCTAGTTACCATGGATCCCAAATACTTAAATTTCTCAACGTGTTCGAACGTATTCTCTCTCTAAAGAAAGATTCCATTCAATTTTTTCATTGAGTCAGCAGTTTGGGAGATAGATGAGAGATTGTAAGTTGAATTAGCCAAGGTGAGAGTGTTTCGCCTGTGAAACCAGATTTATGATAAGAGGTACTTTGAATTTCGTAATATGTTATCGAATTCATCCTACTGCTATCTTCACTAAGTATATAGAGTGACATAAAATTATTTCTCATCTGGGGATCCGCAGATCAAGTGCATCACATAAAATTTGAGCGTTTATCCAATTTGTAGAAATGAAATGAGAATTTTTCCAGACTTAATTATTTGCAAATATTGATATATTTTATTAGAAAATGGTCTTTGGAGGTGAGATTTCTTGTTCTCTTATTTTCTTTTAAAGTGTTGAACTAAAATCAATAAAGTTTACTTATTGATAAAGTTTATTTTCATAGTACCTAACATAAATATAGCTCAATTGTTTAGGCAAGTTTTTGTAGCTTTTTGGTCACAAAGAACGTTTTCTAATCAAATATTCCAATATTTGTAAATAATATTCGGTCTGGAAAGAATCAAATTTTCATTTCTACAACTTGGATACACCCTCAAATTTGATGTGATATACCTGGTCTGTGAATCTGCAGGTAAGAAATACTTTAATGTCACTTTATATGTTTAGGGGAATTAACAATTGCCTGGATTAAGAACGAAAGAGAGAAAATCAGAAGAATTCTGGATGGGAATCATTCATACCTCACTTCAAACACAACATAGGGTCAGTGCAGGAAAATGGCATAAGGCGAAAAAAAACATGTGGAATTATATGAACTCTATGGTGAACATGGAATGAAGCGGCTGAGTCACTTGCTTAGATTGGAAGAAGGAAGGTTGGCAAGAAGAGTCGTCGAGAAGAACCGTCCCGATGGAGTAAGGCCTAAAGAAAGGCCACTGAGGAGATGGAGCGACAACGTCCAAGAAGATCTCATTCACAGGACTCAAACAGATGAGATGTTGAGATTTAGCTGACCAAGGATCGCTTTAGGCACTGGTGTAAACTTGCAAGTTTACCAAAAAACATAAACAAAACACTAAAAATTTCAAAAGGTAGATTCAAAATTCCGATTTTTTCAAGTTTAGTGAATGAAAATCTATGTTTACTAAAGGATGAAAGATGAAGATAACTCAAAGAAGCAATAAAAAAGGAATGCGGTGGTATAGGGAATCTTTTCTCACCAATACTAGAACATTTCCCCTTCGTCCCTCCTCTAACACAGCTGTTTCCAAAGTGCTCCACGAGGATTTTTGTTTTTAGTGTCGCTCTTGTATGGATCGGGTTAATCACTTTGTCTCCCGAAAGTTTTAGATTTCGGATCAACCTAATGTACTGCTATATCCTTTATTCTGAGATTTTGATGTTGTTTTTTTTTTAGCTCATTTTGTCAGATTGCTTTACCGAAATACCGATAAACTAAGTCTATGAATGTCAAAGGAGCGCACTTTTCCGCTGTTCGGACCCAAGCGCAAGAAATCCCGTTACCCCACTGATTTCAGATATCTATTGGACCAATAAAACAAAATTCTTATCAATTCAATGCATTGTAAAATTTTGCATAAAGAGCTGAAATTTTAGCAAATTAACTTTACTTTATAATGTAGTGTTAAAAAAGTATTTCGTGCGGTTGATAGTTTTCAAGATATTGTGCAATAAATGAAAAATTTTCATACCTACCAATATAATATTTTTATTTTGAGTAATATTTTTGGTAATTTTAACAATAGTTTTCGATCTAATTTTCATGCTTATAGTAAAAAATTATGCCAAATTTGGGGATATAGACATTTAGGTGATTATTTACCTTCTTATTAAATCCCTCTAAAAAAAATTCTGCTTATGCCCCTGAATAAGTGGCTTGCTTCTGAAATAGTTCAATATCTACTTATATGGCATTTACTGTTACTATTTTACAGTCAAGATAAAAATTTAATTATTATCTAACAGAAAGTAAATTAATGTTAGCTTTTGAAAAAAAATACAAGAAACTTGATCCAAAAAACGTTTTTTTAATGCATTTATATTAATATATCTAAAGCATAACACTAAGCTTGCATTGAAAAATAAAAGCAGAACTTTTTAATGGGTAAAATTTTTATTTATTGAAGAAAAAATTCCATAAAAAAAAAATTTATGACTGGGGTTTGGGATTTTGTATTAGGTATCCAAACATTTCCCTCTGTTTTATCAATGATTACCTCAGTTCAGTGACCTACCACTCTTTATTTACGAATCACTCAATCCATAAGGATTAATAAACTCTTTGAATAATCACTTCATGAGCAGGTGACCTACCTCTAGTCATCAAAACATTAGTAAATATTTAATTTACCATATGATATTAGAGAAAATCCTTTCAACAGTTAAATATTGTTTCTTACCATAAAAGTGTTTGGATATTTTAATTTTACTTTTTTCAGACAAGGTACAATCAGGAAAAAAAAAAATCAAACTTCTTAATTTAGTGTAATGGAGAATATCATTTTTGTTTCTTACCTGACATAATACAGATAAATTTCATAAAAAAAAAAAAAAAAAAATGAAAACAATTATTTACACTTAATAAAGGACGGAAAATGCTAAAGAAACACAAAACCAGAGTTAAAGGCATTAAGCATGGACAGAGGGAGACAAACATTAATTTTTTGAGGCTAAATTGATGATATAGTAAGACCTCTTGAATTAAATTTTTGAATTTGCTTATTTTATTTGTTCTGTGTTATTATTTTGCTATAATGTTGCTTAAAAAAAATATTTGTTAGTTCAATTTTTAATTTATGTTATATGTATTAAATGTAAAAGGCATGTACTGAAAAAAATAAATTGAATGGAACTTACATTACAAAATGTTCCATCTTGATAGTAAGTCATGTTAGTTGGTGTAAAATTACTTATACCTTATAGAAACTTTATTTGTGGTTCTACTTAATTTAATTCACATGCATCCCACAAGATACATAAATCCAAAAACAGGTAATAAAGATTCCAAAATAATTTTCAGATACTTTATTATAAAAAAATTTATTGGTAACAAATACTGTATGAAAATACATCAAGAAATATAATACTTATTTGTTGGATTGTATAATTATACATCAATATATCACAGTTATATGAAAATACAAATTCAATTGATAAAACAGTGTTATCAAGTAAATATTAAAATTGAAATTTCTACTGCCTAATAGCTTTCTCTGATTTAAACAGCTATAAAATAGTTTTAAATGCCACTTCTCAACTTATGTTCGATTAGTTGTTTTGATTTCCTGAATGAATGTTAGTCTTATTTTTGTTTCAAAAATAATTATATTTTATACAAAAAGTAATATATATATATATATATATATATATATATATATATATATATATATATATTTCTTTTTACAATTTTTGTCTATTAAAACTAAAATTTCTGATAAAATCATTTATATAAATATTTTTTTTATTTAACTTCTAGAATAGTTATAATTAAATTTAAAGAAAAAAGCTGAATAAATATAGGACAATTTATTTTAATCAACTATTAGGAAGCATTACAATGTGAAAATAAGAAAATTGCATACAAATTAATTAATTAAATATTTCCATTCATTGTCAATTATTACAGTAGAATCACAATTACCCAAGATCTGATAACCAACAAAAATTTTGGATAAAATGACATTGGAAAAATAACTAACAAAATTCATATGCTACAGCAGTCTACTCATCATTTGTTGTGTAAAATTAACAGAAACAAAGAATTTTCAGAACTATCCAGGTACCTTTTTTTTTTTTTATGCTTAAGACTTGCCAACAAAATTTATTAGTAGAATATTATTATCTCTAAGCATATATACCTTTGATAACCTCAGATAATTGAGGTGCTACTGAATGTTGTGAGGAAATATATATTTTAACCTACTTTACTTTCCATTTCGTCTGAAATAAATCATAAATTTTCGAACCATAACAATGTTATATAATATAAGCACAATACAATTCTTGACATTATCTGATGAGTTAAATCAAATTTAGCTAAAAAGTACTAAGTATCGACCAACTTATTTATAACACACATTTCTTTGGTATGATCTTTAGAAGAAAAATAACACTACTTTTACACAGATGATTGGTTACCATTAGATTATACAACATTGGTTTTAAAAGACTAGGCTGCAAATATCAAATGGATCATAATGTTTAATTATTAAATATTACTTACATAAACAATAAATCATTTTGGTAATGCTATCAGAAGGAACATAGAATCTAAGAACAGCCTTACACTATAATAGATTAGAAAATCAATTAATCTGCTATAAAACTACTCTTACCTGAATAACCCCTATTTCTTTGAAAAATAAGGAGATATAAAGTAGGCTGCCCTAAAACTTAGGGCTTCTATAATGGGAATTAAACATCGAGCCGATGCCAAAAAAAAAAATATTAAAACTGCCAAAACAGGCTCACCAATGATGAGAAATCATATGAAAAAGTTGCCTAATAAGGACCACTCATTTGTCTCCAGGGAGAATTTAAATAATTAAATACATAACTGTTATTAATGTATATAGGATCTAATTACCGTCTGAATATAAAATAAGAGGACCCGGTTGTGTATGGAGACCATTACAGTGTTCCGAAAATAAATTTCATTAACCTGCTCAATATGGTTGTTTACTGTTGTGGACTTTTTCTATCTATTACTCATAACTAAGAATTCTTCAGTTTATATTTTGGGTCATAGACATTTTTGCAGTTTTAAGTAAGTTTCCTGAATTGGACCAAAGGTAGTTTCTTGTTTTTTGGTTTCTGGCAAAAAAGTATTCCATTTCTTAGATTATTAAGTTCAAGTATTAATCAGCAAAGAAACACTTATCTAATCCATCAGTCCAATTTAGGTTACTCATGGTCAAAATTAAGAGACTAGCATCTGAAATTGCACCATATTAAATTTTATCGTTTTTAAAAATATTTGTAAAATTTTAGTAAAGATAAAAACTATTATATATAATAAAAACCAATTAATCGCTAGAGGTACTAATACCAAGTTAAATGTAGGTAGTGGTCCAATAAACGCAACTTTACCCCAGGTGACTTATAGTGATTTAAAAATGCATTTCGTTAACAATAGTGTCTACAGAAATTCTGTTTTATTTTAAAATATTGTTTTAAATGCAAGGCTTGACAACTGATTTATATTTAGTAAATTAAAAGTTATTCATTTAAAATTTGAAAAATCTTGCTTCCACAGAATCATATTACACAAAATTGCCTGCAATACTGTATTTGTTATGTTATAAGGAGTTATTATTCAATATATAAATAAAAATAGATGAGTCTATGAAACAACGATATATCTGATATTTCAAATCCGTTTTCAGTTGTTATTTTTGCCTAGTCATAAATAAGCCATAGATTATAGTAATTAGATAAAAATACCATTTTCATTTATATAAAACATTGATGGGCCTAACTCTGTTCCTTTCTAATCAGAATACAGTTAGGGAGATTCAGCAACAGCTTTTTATAAAACTTTAGCTATGCTAAAGAAGTATTTTTTCTTAAATAAATGTAGACATAAATATTCAAAATATACAATGTTACTAAGAATAGAAGAATGGAATTATATTAGACTTTATAACAAACCAAAGCGGTTTCACTTCTTTTAAAATATAAATTGCTTTAATAAACACAGAATGAAATTTTCTGACCATAAAAGAAACGAAAACTTTCAGATCAAAAATCATGGCTTTTCTTGAACCATCCCAAAGAAAATCCATATCGCCAATATCGCAACTCCATGTTCTGGTGTTTTTGTTTTTCATTTTTAAAATCATAAGAAGCATGGATGCTGGAAAAAAAAGTACATAAATTTAAATTAAGCCCAAAATATTTTTAACTAAAAATTGTGTATTATTTAAAATGTAAACAATATTATAAGTGGTTCTGATACAAAAGAATAATAGCTTGATATGTATCATGTATATCTAAGGGCTTCCTAAATGGACAATATTATTCTGAATACAATTGACAATTTCAACCAATGAGCCAAAGTTATTGTCTTTATTATCCTACTAAAGCATGTCCACAAGGTGTTTGCCCTGAACGTTTGTAGGTATGTAATGATTTTTTGAGCAAACGGCTCAACCGATTTTCATTTTGGATGGTTCAAATTACTCAGTGAGATCCTGTGAATGTTTTAAAACAATCTGAGCTCAAAATACTGATAAAATATTCTATTAAAAGTGTTTTTATGTCCATTTGAGGATATTTAATGATTTTTTGAGCAAATGGCTCAACTGATTTTGATGTTTGATGGCTCAAATTACTCAAGATACTCAAAAAACTGAGAAAATATTGTATTAAATAAGTCTGTTTGAGGGTATGTAAGGAGTTTGTGAACAAATGTTTCAGTCGATTTTAAAGTTTTTTTAAGGCAAATTACAAGTATATTTCATCTCATGTATCTGTACATGTCAACATACAGATTGCTCCTTGCATAAAAACATACAAAAAGTAAATTAATGCATTGTCAGCATCTTAAGTTTCATTCATGTATGGAAGGCACCTGACTACTACACCAAGTTTCAATATTCATAAATGTCAACTTCATCAACAATTCACCAATGTGAATGTGTATGCAGTACATATGCAAGACCCTGAGGATGGATAAGGTTGTTTCTGTATTGTTTTGTTTTTTTAAATTAAATTATTTTCTATTTTTAAAAGAGATGTGATGTCTAATTTTTATGTAACAACATTTTTTTAAACTGAGATTTGGAATCGTTTGCTTAATCTTTGGCTGTATATAAATGTATAATAAATAAACTATAGTTTTAATAGTGGAGATTTTGTTGATATTATTCAAAGAGAAATTGGTTGAAGGTACGGTCAAGACCAAGCAAATATTTTAGGACAAACTACTTTGAAAGAAAGGATTATGACTAATAAATAGAGTTAATTCAGTACCAAAAATCCCAGAATCTCAAATCTATAGGTATGATAGATTAAAACTCATTTGAAAAAAAATACTACATGAAAGTAGTGTCCAAATATAAAATCTTGCCCTACAGCAGAACACAATTACTCACAGATCATGCACAAAACTCTGGCTATCCTCTATACTTTGAAGTTCTCACTTTTCCTATGAGGGCTAACTACATCTTAACTGCATCCCTCCCACCCCCCTCTCTCTCCTCCTCAATCAATTACTCCTTAAATATATATATTTGACATGAATATTTTACATGATTAATCAAAGTTTCAATAACATTTAAAATTTAAACTTTAAATAAATTAAAACATACAAATTAAATATAAGTTCCCCTGAGCTATGCTAGGACTGCAGCCTGTCCCAAGCCCGGATAAAAGAGGAGTGATGACTGCCCACCCATTATTAAAAAAACACCCAAGTTCCTAATATTCAATTTTGCCTTGGAAATTGGAATACTAAACGGAATCGACCTGGAACTCTGAAAAGGCCACTTCATTTTGGAATATGGAATGTATGGACATTATACCGACCTGGTGCATTGAGAGAACTGTCGGATCAACTATCAAAGAGCAGAATGGATATATTTGTGCTACAAGAAGTTTGCTGGGCTGGTAAGGGCCAATAGATAAGTACACACTTGCAATGGAGCTTATGATTGCTCAACAAATGTCTAGTTCAATAATTGACTTTCAACCTATCAGTGATAAGATGTGCAAATTAAGGATTAGGACTAGGCCAAGAAACATCACCATAGTCAATGTATACGCAAAAAATGTGAAGAAACAAAGATGACTTCAATACCTTGGAAAGAATTATGAACCAATGCCCAGGCACGATATAAAAATTGTGATGGGTGACTTTAATGCACAAGTTAGTAAAGAAAAGGAATTCTGCCCAAATATTGGTTATGAAAGTCTTCATCAAACCACAAATGATAATGCCGAGCGAATGAATGATTTTTCTACAGGTAATGCATTAGTTGTAACGAGCACAATCTTTCCTCACAAGAATAACCATAAAATACTTGGAGAGCACCAAATAGAGCATACAGTCAAATAGACCACATTTTCGTATCACTGGTACATTCAACTGGGTGAATGACGTGAGGACCTTTAAGGATATGGATGTAGACTCCGACCATTTTCTGGTGGTAAAAGTAAAACTGAGACTTTATCAACACCTACATAAAGCAAGCAGTAGGAAAAAGAAATGGTGCACAGAAAAGCTAAATACACCGGACAATATGAAAAAGTTCAAAGATGACATGGCATAAAGGATATCGGAGATAACAGCTATTGAAGGAGGACACTCAATCGAAGGCCATTGGAAAATACTGCAGCAAATAATAGAAAAAACAGCTGATGAACACTGCAGCAGTAATCGTACACATGAATGGTACGACTTGGAATGTGAGGAGGCTCAGAAAATGTGTAACAACAAAAGAATCAAGTTTCTTAACCACGATACTCGGCAAACAAGAAAAGGATACAGGGATGCTCGTGCATATGTGAAGAGGATTTGTAAGAAAAAGAAGAGGATGGCCATGAATCAAAAAATTAGGAATATAGAATCATCCAGAGTGAACAGGAAAATTTTTCCATGAAGTCAAAGATATAAAAAAAAACATTTAAGCCAAATGAAACTATGATAAGGGATGAGAATGGTGCACTCCTTACAGTGGCTGATGAAGTAATGAAAAGATGGGAGAGATACTTCAGTAAACAGTTAACTCCTACACCTAATGAATGCGACGAAAATGGTCGGGATGAATGTGATCAGGATGATGAGACGGATGAAGAAATATCTCCAGAAGCAGAGGATATTGTGGGCATCATCACTAAACTGAAAAATCATAAAGTCCCAGAAACAGATGGCATCATGGCAGAGCTATTAAAAGCGGCAAGATCTGAAATGAATACTGAATTATGCAAGCCGGTAGTCCATATATGGCAAGAACAAAGAATACCCGAAAAGTGGAAGGAATTGTTCGAAGGAGTTGTCCCAGTAATGAAGAAGACAGACGATCCCACAGGGTGATCAGTCCCCTGAATGCCGCATATAAGATTCACACTATTATAAAATACCTTCATTATTGCAATATATATAGGCTGATACCCTACATTGAAAGAACAGTTGGTGACTATCAAGCCCGTTTCCGTAAGAATAGGTCTACAATAGACCAAATTTTTACCCTTAAACAACTGGGTAAAAAGATGTATGAATTCGGCCACCCTCTGTGGATACTTTTTGTGGACTTTGAGGCAGCTTACGATTTTGTCATTAGAGAGAAACTCTACAGTATAATGAAAGAAATGGATATCCCTAGAAAATATATCGGACTAACTAGGTATACCATGGAAAAGAATATTTTTCAAGTCCGGATGAGCAGAAGGAGTAGTGACCTGTTTGGTGTGAATACATTGCTAAGACAGGGTGATACACCAGCACCACTACTATTTAATCTAGTACTTCACAGAATTGTTAGTAGGACAGGACTGAGCCATGGACAATATTTACCAGAATGGTACAAATCCTAGTAAATGCAAATAACATCGCAATTATTGGGAGATCACAAGCTGCTGTGGAGGAAGCCTTCTGTAAGGTAGAGCAGGAAGTGAAAAATATGATACTTAACGTGATTAAAAATAAAAGAATGCATATAAGTGCATTAGGAAACATGATGTGGTCCCACGACAAGTTGGAATGGGAGAATATGTTTTTGAGGTTGTTCCATGCTTTAAATACCTGGAATCTATAATAAAAGAAACGATGGAAGAGGAAGCTGAAATAGGATGCAGATTAGCAGCAGCCAACAGAGCATATTTTTCCCTACTCAAGATTATTAGAAGCAGATTACTAAGTCGCGCTACGAAAATAAGGCTGTACAAATGTCTTATAGCACCCTACAATAGCACTCAACGCATGCAAAACATGAACGCTCAACAAGACAGCTGCACAAATGGTCAATCCCTTCGAGAGGAAGATCCTGAGACGCATTCTTGGACCGGTCAAAGACAATGAAACTTGACAACTGCGACGAAATGTGGAGTTGTATGATGAATTCCAGGATTTGAGTATCTCCAACTTCGCCAGGTTGCAGAGACTGAAATGGATTGGACACATTATCAGGATGGAAAACTGCAGGTGCCCTCTAAAAGCTTAGAGGAACATGCCAGGTGGGTCAAGATGCAGATCACACTGGAAGGATGGCATCCTCATGGACATGAGACAGGCAGGGATGAGCACAGTACATGCTGCGGATAGGGTCATAGGGGACAAAATGATTGAACAGAGCAAGTACCGCTTCATGTGTCTGTTGCGCCACTAAAGAAGAAGAAACCTCTGCAGTGTAAGTCACAAAGGAGGAAGAGAAAGAATAAGAAGGGTGAAGTTATAGATAAAAAATAACAAAATTGATTAGCAACACCAGAAGCGTGGCTGGAATTATAATCATAGAATAAAGAGAGATTTAAAAATCATTTATTTATGTCTGACAATTCTGCTTTCTGAGGCTTGATAGAAAATAAATTAAAAGAAAAGATTACAAGGTACAATTAAACATATTTTAATAATGTAACTGATGTTATTGATACTTATTTTAGTTGGAATATTCAATACTCAACTATATAAACTTAAAATAAAAAAATATAAGTAAACATATCTTACATAAATAAAACTTGTAAATAAGAAGCATATCCAGACATTAGATGCCACCAACCATGAAGCTGAGTAAATGGATCAAATTCTCCTCGAATATTTAATCTTAACAATCTGAAATAAAGAAATGTCTGTTAAAGATGAAATTTAAAGAAATGGTGTTCTGTTAACTCTCATTATACATCATGCGAAGTATTTTAATTCTTTGTAATTCTAAGAGTTTTGGAAAATGCTTGGTATCAAGCATCTCACTACTCAGGCCATCTACTAACAGCCAAGTTGAGAAATATATAGAAATGATGAGCAGGTCTTTTAAGAAATTTCAGAACCAAGTATTCCGAAATGATATAGATGGAAACTTATGGATACAAGTAATTATTTCAACCACAATTTGACATTCTCATGTAATGGTGATAATGTCACCCTGGTAAACTCTTCAAGAGATACTGACTATGCAGCCAATCAGGCTTAGCCTACCTTTGAGACAGAGTTGGAGAAATGATAAGATAATCAGGAAAGATAGGAGGGTCAGCCAGAGACTTGATTGAATGTTTGAAAAATCAAGGGAGGAGAAATAAATGTACAAGAAGCATGCTAAACAGACCTGAGGAAGGAACTCAATATTCTCCTAGGATCCAACCTCCTCACTATTCTTATTACTCTTCTAGTTTTAGTATAGTTTTGAGTTGTGCAGTAAAGTGGTTGTCTTAAAGCTAAAATATGTTTAAAATCTTTAAAGTAGTCCATTGTAAATACACTTCAATATGTAAATAAATTATTAAAATTTATAACATAAAGCAATGTATGCATATTAAAAGATTTAAGTATATAATTTAGCTATCAGAGTTGAATGAAATTATAGCACAATACTGTTTGGTTGCGTCAAGTGTCAGTCTTATAGCTAACAAAAAAAATAACGATGGTCAACAGCATAACAGGGTGTTCAGTGGATATAGTATGAAAAAATTCAAGCATAATTCAAGGCTGTGAACTGTAATATTCAAGACGCTTTTCGTCAATTTATTGGATTAAATTTAAAACAAAATTAGAACCTAAAAATGTATCTATGACAAAATGTACAGTTAGGACTTGAGAATGAAATAAATTTAAATAATTATAAAGGTTGTATTCCTGTTTGACAATGAAAAATTCTATTCATAAACTTGCTTTACCTAACATTATAAAATAATATGTATATAATAAAATAATCAAAATTGTAAGAATAAAATGAATCCTGGCAACTTGCCCCTTATCCTTATCACAAGGGCGAGGAGCGAGAAGAGTGTAAATGGGTTGAAATAAAAACTCAGAGCTGTTTGGAGCTAGTACATTATTTTACCGTTCCATAACATCCCTTGTTTACTGAGCGATAAGTAGAGTGGATCTGGTAAGGTGAGACAGAACATAAAATGAGTAGGTTAAAGAGAGAGGTACTGATGAACAAAAGTAATGGAAAAAGATTTTTTCAAGCTTTCAGGAATTAACAATGGTAAGGAGAAAGATTGCGCAATCTTTTTCTTAATATTCAATACACTTGTTGCATAGTACTGATGGAAAAATGGAATTATTACATTGTTCCTGTACCACAACCCATGAAGGGTCTTGGGTCCAGTACTTCTTAAGGACTGTACTGTTTCTAGACCAATGGTTTTGTGTAAGGAGGTGATTTGGCCGAAATCACGCTCAACCGCCAGGATTTTCCCCCAATTAAGGATAGCCACTTTATAGAGGCTGGGTGATCCCCAGGAGGGTCTCCTGATCCCACAGGGTTGAACCATGGCATGATAACAGAATAAATAATTACCGGCCACAGTCGGTCTCGAAGCCGGGACCGGGAGCATAGTGCCTTACCACTGAGCTACTCCACTCCCTTACATTATTACAATAAAAACTATAATTTCCCGATGACAGGCTGTTTTCAAGCATAATTCCCGATTTTTTCCAGACGTGAAAAATTCAAGCAGAATTCCTGATCTTCAAGAAATTCAAGGCTGCTGGACACCCTGAATAAGAACTATTAATTTTTTCAAACATGTTGCTTCCATTTTTAGCAGTTCCCCTGAGATACATAGGCTTTGAAATGATAAAAACAATTTTTTAAATAGAAAATTTAAAAAAATAAAATTTGAGGCTTTTCTGTAACAACTGCCTATCAATTAAAATGGATTTGAAGATTCAAAAATTGTTGCATTTTGGGAGATGAGTAGAAAAGTATATTTTGATAAATTATTAGTTATTATTGAGTCAACTCTTGACTAATTAATGTTAACTTTAAAAAAATCCTATTATATAGCACAATCAAATACACCAATTATTTCTAAAACACAATAATGAAAATTTCAATGATTAATATTTGGATAATACTCCAGAATATTTGGCACCTGACCTACAGCTCACTGAAACTAAAACTCATTAATTGATATGGGTTCAGAACTTTTGTCAAAGTATCGGTGAGTTGTGGACCAGGAATCAATATTCTTGAGTATTAAAAATATTTATTATTATCATTTGAACAGCATGCATTATTAAGAATGGATTTGCATTACACAAATAACCATTGGGTGAAATCGAATGGCAAAATATGAAGTATGACATATTTAAAAGAAATATTACCTTAAATTTTGACAGAAAATTTTGTCTAAATTCCAAAGAATAAATCCAAATAAATATATTGAAGCAGAGATTAGAAATATTTTTTTACATGTTTTACATTCTTTGATTTTAAGTAATCGCAAATCCAATCCAACAGTTGTGAACACCAGAACTGCATAGGAGACATGCTGAAAAAGTGGTTGAGGCCAAAGGAGATATATAGCTGTGAAAATTACAGCAAACAATGCAAGGAAGATAAATAGTGGTCGATTTGAAAACATCCTGCTACTGAAAGAGGATTTTGGTACTTCTGACCTACAAAAAAAACTGTAATAAGAAATGTGAATAGAAAGACAAAATCAGTATTTTATGTTTTATATATAAAAAACATACAAGTAATAAATTAAAAAACAGATTCCCCAAATCATAGGGAGTTCATCAAATAGTTGCATCCCATACAATAAAGTCATATGAAAAGCCCATGAGCCCAGACCTACAACTAAAGGTAAAATGAATCAACATTATGTAACCAGAAGAATTTTAATTTTCAAACATTTAAAAAAAAAGATTATACTAAATAACAATATGTTATTACTATGTATATAAATGTTATTGGCTTACATTGTATTAGTATTTTATAAACATTGAAATTCATTGTATTTCATTTCATAGATTATCATGAAACAAGAAAAAAGCTTTGTGCTGCTATTTTTAATTCATAGCTTTTTATTTAGTTCAGAACATTGAAAGTACAAATCCTTGTAAAGAGCAGATTAACCCGGCATTAGTCGCTATATCTGTTACAACACCATTGGTAACATGTGAGTTTTACTCTCGCATGCCAATTTTATCTATTTTTATTGTGTTTAATACAGATTAAACCAGAAAAATAACATCAGTAATCAGGTAACAATATTATATACATATAATTATTACTTTTGGGTAAAAAAAAATTATTCATTGAATGTAACAATTTATTAAAATGTTTAAAATAAATTGGCATAACAATACTTTTGAGTTACAATTTTGTATTTTGATGATGCATTTTATAAACTATTTTTCATTTAAAAACAACAATTAGAAGCTAAAAAAATTAATTTGAACAAGTCTCTGGTAGTGAATGGCAGACCTGGCACGCAGATATAGAAATTGACGGCTATAAAATAACAAAAGTGAAATATCATAAGTTTTAAATTCCTTAGTTTTATTAATCTTTCAAAAATATATTTAGAAAATAAAATATATAGAAAAAAATCAAGGGTACAGAAAATCTAAAAGGCTCAGAGATAAAAAAAAAAATTATTCTCAACAGGAAAAAGTAAAACTTAAAATACTTTTTGGTCTCCTGAAAAGTAGCTATATTCACACCCATTACTAAAACGTGGTGGAGATAATATGTTTATAACAAGTTTTTTCACTTTCTTGTTGCTTTGTCTTAGGAAAAATGCGCCTAATTCTACATAGATGTCTTTTGCTGATACAGCTTGTGGTTCAATTTAAGCAATTCGCTGGAGATGATTTAATTTTACAATATTAAGAAAGAATTTAAAATTTACGATAATAAGAAAAAATAAGTTGCACGGTTAGTAGCTTGATGAGAGAAAATCTTACAGCTAAAGAGCGATATTTATTGTAAATAAATAACAAACGTTCGTGTGTGTATCCTAAAGGTCAACTGTAAACACAACCTCCCCTAGACACTGAAGGAGGGTATGAATGGAAGATAGAGAGGATTTTAAGTATAAAAGTGAAAGATAATAATAAATCATTATAAAATGTAACTTTTTGTGAGAGAAAATTTCATATAGCGACCAATGGCAGGTTAAAAAGATCCTTCATAATGAGTATAACTCCTAAAATGGATGTGAATCAATTTATAAATTTATTTGTATTTTAAGTTTAGTCCAGCTGAAAGAAAGTATTGATTATTACCTAATTATCAATGATTATCTAGGACAACGATAATACCTTCTTTTTTTTAAATAACATTTTGAAACGATTAACTACTAGCAGCCCTTAAAAAATGAATTAAAGAAACTAATTTTATAACTTCACTTCTTAAGGGAAGCATTTCTAGACAATTTTTTTGGAATCGTACAAAAAATAATAATAAATAACTTATTAAATATCACTTCAAAAATAATAGTTTCATTGCAACACATAATGGCACTTGAACAATGCAGCTGTAAAACATTAGAACTTTTATGATCCTTAACTTTTTGCAATCTAAAGATAATTGAATTACCGTAAAATGGAGTGAATAGAAATAAAACTTTATTCAAAAGTTAAACAAAATAGTAATGAGGTATCCATGTAATAATCCATCGAGAATGCAATATTTTAAACCAAAATATCCCTTGGTGAATTATTACGTTTGTCTCACTACTATTATGTTTAACTTTTGAGCGAAATTTTCTTTCTATTCACCCCATTTTACGGTATTTAACATATAAAACTCATAAAAGTATAATATAAAACTGAATTAGTACAATGAAATTTGAAATTAATAATATCATAAATTAGAGAACTTTGATAGTACATTTTAAATTGTTTTATTTATGTTTTCGATTCATTGAAAATTTTATAAATTGCATTAATGGTTTAAAGAAAGAGCATGATACAATAATTATAAAAGAAATAACTAAAATAATTCTAAAAAAATAATTAATGTGAATGATACTAAGAAAATTTATATGTAGAAGACATACAGATCAAGATCATAAATATTAATGAAATGATTCTTTCAGCATGAAGGCCATTAAGTAAATATACTGCTTAATTGTCAGCACTTGATAACTATACAATGAGCTAAAGCATTGTTAAGATTAGATTTACTGGACAAAAATAAAAAAATTCTCCATTTTCATAACTGACTAACCATAAAAATGTCGGACAATGAATTACAAATACATATTTATATCAAAATAATTTCTTTATACATGCTTTTAATTTGATTTTATAATAAAGAAAATTTAAAATGTGTCGAATTGACAAGTATCGTAAATCGAGTCTTAACTAATGATTTAAGAATTTATAATATTAACACTTTCAAACGTCTATTTATAAATAGATAATAAAAATATATCACTTGATGTGTAGCTACAATCTTCAACTTACTTAAAATGGATGAATGCAAATAAATAAACCTCCAATCTAATCCCTGCTTGATTATTTCCATTATACCCCAGAGAGGAAGTATAATCATTATTAGGTTAGTAATAGTATTGGCTAAAAAGATAAAAATGTATTAAGAAATAAAAATTCTGTATTATAAGAAAATCTATATAAAACTATAAACAATTTTTAGAATAATAAAGAAAACTGTCTTGACTATGACTGTTTCATTGCTCCTTGGAATTATTGTTTGTAGAATAAAAAAGAGATAATTATTAAAAACACTCACTCATTTCTGCTATGTAATAACTGTAAACATAATTTTCTTCACACCAATCAATAGTTGCAGTAGGTTCACCCCAAAATCCATTGTTAACAGGTGGCATAATGCAGTAATGGTAGAAAATAATTACTTAAAAATTAACAAATACTGCTAAACACTATAATTGTGAGTCCGTAGAGATCGTAACCAAACAAACCTTTCTACCTAATGAACTGACATGTCTTCCTAGAAGGGCCTCATATCGCCATAGACCCACAACAGATAATGGTTGATCAAATAAGTTTGATAGTAGGTTCCAGTTCCAAGTTGGTAGCGTTCCAATTTATCCGTTACGAATGAGTAGGAAGTACAATTAGCCGGTTTTTTGGTGACTAGCATTGGTGGGGATATACGTGCAGAATGGGGATTTGTGTTGACTATTTATGACTTCTATGATGCTGTTGAAACGATTCATTAGATGCTAAATTATTATATGGGCGTGGCAGAAAATGGTGTATTCTATACTGATATTTGAAGAATGGAATTAAAGAACATTCGCTGGTAGTCAGTGTGCACTGACTCTTATCAATTGAACAATACAAAAAAAAAAAAAAAAAGCGGAAGGAACATTTCAAGAATATAAATTTTCATGATTTCTGATAAATATTCACGTGTAACACATTTTCCCAGTAATCGAGAAGAAAATTACTTCTAATCATTATTACCTCTTACACTCATCTGAAAAATTATTATTCGCTCCAGAGGATACTCATTTTATTATTATTTTCATTTTTTTGTAAACAATTTTCTGTTGTTGTTAGTAAAAGATCTTAGCATAAAGTGGCGAACGCAGGAAGGAGAGAGGGAGCATCAAGGGGGTGTATCTCTGCCCGCGATGTGTGAAAACATAATTTTCAAACCTACCAACATAAGATTTATATTTTTGGTAATTTTAACAATAATTTTGTATACAATTTTCAGGCTTATTCTTAAAAACTTACGCCAGATTTGGCGATTATAGACATTTATATGATTATTTGCCTTCTTATTTAATCTCCCTCCACGAAATCTGAGTATGCCCCTGCTGAAATGTTTAATAATATTCAATAGTACTACCACAAGTCCAAATATTGCACGGTGATAATAGCATTGATGAAAAATCGAAAGTAATCGCTTTCAAAAAACAAAAATATCTGATGTGGGCAACACATGACTTTCTTGTAAGCCTATTAAATTATAAATCCGTGGCTCAAAAAGTGATACTGAATTTGGTTACTAGTTTCCGAAGATTGCAGTAAAAACGACACTCGGCGTCCCGTCATCCATCTATTGACACACACACACACAAACACACACTCTTGTCATGGAGTCTTATATGTCGTTTTCCTTCAGTAGGTAACTAGTACGTTCCATGACAACAATAAAACTGTCAATATCAATGGATAAAGTATTAGAAATGGACAGTTTCAACATTTTAAGCGGAAAAACCCACTTAACTAATATCTTATTCTCACGATGAAGGCTTGTTGATCTTACAAATGGGGAGGAAAACTAGTATTTTAGATTCAATTTTAACACTTAAAACAAGTAATAAAAATGTTTAATTGGATTGGAAACCAAATTGCGTTTGTAACCTTTATTACCGAAACATATGATTTCTCTTTTAATTTAAATTTAATTTTTGATGTAAGCTTATTACGACCTTCAAGTAAAGTACCCTTATCCGGTCACGAATCTTAACCAAAATCTAGTAAATACATTTATATCGATATAAAAGTCCTATTTACCAAATTTGAGATGTTTTACATTATATTTTAATATATTTTTTGACGAAAGTCTAATATGACCTTCAAGTAAATTACCACTTCCGGTTTTCCAATTTAGACCAAAATCTAGTATGTTATTTAAATCAATATATAAATCATAAATACTAAATTTGAGAAGTTTTGCATAGTATTTTAATATAATTTTTGATGGAAATCAATTATGACCTTCAAGTAAAGTACGAACGTACAGACGCTACGACGAAACTAGTCAAAATGGATTCAGAGATGGTCAAAATGGATATTTCCGTTGAAATCTGAAAACCGAAAATTTTCGCGATTACAATACTTCCTTTACTTCGTACAAGGAAGTAAAAATAAAAATCGTTTCCCAGCAATTTTTATTGCTTTTGGCATAGCGTAATATTGGGTTACTTAGCTCAACAATGACAGAAATTTTGTGCTGTTGAGTGCGCCGTCACTTAAGAAATATTGAAGGGGCGAAGTATTACATGATTCCATAGTCAAGTATTGCATCCGTTAAACAATTTGTCTCAAACCTTTATATCTGGATTATTTCTTCTTGTAGTATAAAGATGAGTGTGATCTCTAAGGTTTTCAAAATCTATCTGTGATTAAGAAGCAAGTATCAATTTTAGTTATTAATCTCTTCCTTGCATACTTATAATCTCTTACTTTGCACCAGGAATCATAAAGGGAATAATTTGCTGCACTAAACGTGAAGATGTATTGGGTGTGATCGGCAAACCATACATGATATCAACCACCAAAAAATTGATTAGAGTCCCGGAGTTGGATTCACGAGCCATCAAAACTAATAAATATTTTAGTAAATTAAAAGAAATATATACATAATTTGGATCTATTTTGGTCTAAATTTATATTGGGTAAAAATTTCTATTTTGATATTTTAAATTATTTCACTCTAGTTTAATTTCATAGGAAAATGTATATTAAGTTTGAAAACAAAAACATTGGCATTTGGCAGAATTTTCAAACAAAAACCACTTTTTTGTAATCTTCAATTCTTAGTGGTTCTTCTCAATGACGGATACACCTTTAAATTGTACAAGCTATTGACTCCCAGGTGTTTTAATGAGTTTTAGAAGGTGATGCAAATTCTCCCAACCTACCCATTAACTTAGCTCCACTTTTTGATTAAAAAAAAAAATGAAATACACAAATATCTATACTGTAAGGATGCTGAATTCTAAGTTTCAGATTTTTTTATCTGCTATAAGTGGGCCAAAAACGTAGATTATAAAAAAAGTCCAAAATCTGGCACAAAGTAACGCTCTTTTACGGTATATATGCCCTAAGTACCTTTAAATATATATTACTTTATATAAAATTTATATGTGTTATAGCAGGACTGACAATCTGTTATCCGGTATTTCACCAGTGACAAACTGAATGCGTACACCACCAAATAACTATTATTCCACACCCTACTACTGGAATATATTTATTGGTATCAGTAACTAGGGAACCTAATACTAGAAAGTAACAGTATAGCTTCTGATAAACAATGATAACCTTCCCATACTCTGATGATTACCTACCTTGTGCTGGTTAGAGTTTTATTTGGAGGCAGTTTTTTTTATTGTCAATTCATTTTTAATATCTTAAGGAAGCTGAAAGACTTATTACCTAAATTTTAAAATGAACTGCTTTTTACGTCTCAACTGCGTCAAAAACATCAGTTCAGTGCTGTCTAACAATTCTATTCTAGTTTGCCATTATGCTGCAAGGAAGGGCACAAGAGAAAAAATGAGGAAGAAAAAAGTAAAAGTTGAGGTAAAGAAGGTTGGATTCATTCCACATAATCTTCGAGATAAAGGGCAAGTATTTTTTTATTATATTTAAGTATTGCTATTAATTGGTTTTTAGCTAGTGTTAAAAAAAAAAAAAAAAATACTTTAATGAATGATTATGAGAAGGAGAAAGATGTTTTATAGAGTACAGTATGAGGATTCTTAATTTCTTGCTTACATAAGTAAAAAACAAATTATACAGTTTTACTTGGTTTGGGATAATTTATGCTTTAACATGCATCCTGTTTAAGTAAAAATATCTGATGTGGACAACACATGACTTCCTTGTACGCCTATTAAACTATAAATCGGTGGCTCATAAAGTGATCCTGAATTTGATTACTAGTTTCCGAAGATCACAGTATCTCAAAAACAACACTCGGCATCGCGACATCCATTTATTCACACACACACACACACACAAATAGGGAGGAAAACCAGTATTTTACACTAAATTTTAACACTTAAAACAAGTAATAAAAATGTTTAATTGGATTGGAAACCAAATTGCGTTTGTAACCTTTATTACAGAAACATATGATTTATGTATTTAATCACTACTATATATTATTACGGTAGTATAGATCCCTTTTCCGGGTCTCAGGAGCGATGGATTTTGACGAGTGAGGTATCAAAAGAAAGGGAATTTCACGGAGATGTGACGAAATCCAATTTTGTTTCTTAAAATCTTACAAGGGCTTAAATAAAAGTGATGAAAAAACTGGAAGGTTTCAAAACTTTGACCACTGAGAGTCGGCAGATCGAGACGGGATAAATGGGGTTTTAAAGATTTTGACACGGGAACGTATCCTACGGAGCGTATTGGTCCAGCGTTTTAAATATTAAAAACCTACCGTTTTTGAGATAACGCATGATATAGATCCGCACGGGTCTCATGCCATCTTGCGTGAGTGCCGTTGTCATGGCAACTTCATACCTTTTAAAGCCAGTTGAGACTGTTAACAAAAACGTATTGATAACTGTGAAAATGTTTTGTAAATAAAATATTGTTTTTATGTTTCCATGAATGATAGAATACTACAAACAGAAAGTGGTATAGCTGAGTCTTATTGCTTAACTGTTAAACTGAGAGGGTACTTTCCAGTAGGACAAGTTAATTACTTATTGAGTATTAACTATTACTTGAACATAGTCATTATAAACTATTATAAAGCTTCACCAAATGTGTGTGTTAAATAAACTTTCTTGATAATATTATATTGTTTATTGCTTATACTTCGATTCCATTAAGGATTCATTAAGATATGTAATGCGAGAATTCTCGCTCGGGTATATTAGTTTAAATGTAATTTTTGATGTAAGCTTGTTATGACCTTCAAATAACGTACCGTTTTCGGCTCACCAATTTTAACCAAAATATAGTAAATACATTCACATCAATATAAAAATCCTATTAACCAAATTTGAGATGTTTTACGTTATATTTTAATATAATTTTTGATGAAAGTCTAATATGACCTTCAAGTAAAGTACCGCTTCCGGTTTTCCAATTCAGACCAAAATCTAGTATGTTATTTAAATCAATATATAATTTATAAATACCAAATTTGAGAAGTTTTGCAAAGTATTTTAATATAATTTTTGATGGAAATCAATTATGACCTTCAAGTAAAGTACCACTTCTGGTGATTAAGCAGTGACCAAAAAGGGAGGCTTACAACTAGATTTTACAACAATCCTAAATACAAAATTTCAACTTTCTACTACTAACCGTTTTTGAGTTATGCGAAATACGAACTTACGTATGTACGTACAGACGCCATGACGAAACTAGTCAAAATGGATTCAGGGATGGTCAAAATGGATATTTCCGTTGAAATCTGAAAACCGAAAATTTTCGCGATTACAATACTTCCTTTACTTCGTACAAGGAAGTAAAAAATGAGTTAATATTAATATTTTACTTGGAGTAAGTTACGTCAGATATTTTATAGACTCTATTATTCTCTTCTGTGCCATGAATGGTCTTTTTATATGATATGCTATAATGTAATTTCTGTATATATAATCTGCTATAAGTCTCACAGAACAAGTTCTTTTCAGTTGAAAATTTGGAGTTGAATTAATTTATTTTTATAGAAAAAAAGGACCTTTTGAATCCAAGAGAAAAAGTGATGATCATCGGGATTGGCCACTTGATGATGTTTGGGTTCAAAAGTATTATAGATGGAGAATTTATAATTTCCAAGACGCAGTTGAATCTCATCGAGAAACTCACCATCCTCAGATTTATAATATACCAGATGCTCCTCTTCATGCTTTCATTGAGCTAGACATGAGAGCTGTTAAAAAAGTTGGTTTCATTATTAATTTTTGGCACTTTATCTTGAAATTGATTGTTTAAGGATATTTTATAATAGTTTTAATATTTTTTGAAGAACAAATTTGTGCACTCTTTCACACGTGTTGCAAGAACACCTCATCACTTTGATCATGGAGAGGATAGAACTACATTAGTGTTCTGTAAAACACCTGAAGCCCATGCTGAAGCTCAGAAAGCTGGTGCTACACTTATTGGTGATATTGATATCATTAAAAAGATTGAGGTTTGATTTTAAAAAATACTTATGGATAATACTAATGTCTATAAGTGATGTGAAGTAATAAATGTTTTTATCTTTAGAAAGGTGACATTGTTCTTCCAGATTTTCAACACATTTTAGCTCATCCAAATATATTACCTGAACTGATAAGCTTAAGGGGTCTTATGAAAAAGAAATTTCCTAATGTTAAGTCAGGTGAAATAAAAATAAGTTTTATTTATGAAAATGTTACTTATATGGTGACATTTGCTTCATTTCTTTTTACTTTTTAATTAGGTACTCTTGGAACAAATATTGGAGAAATGGTTACTACTTTTCGTAAAGGAATTCAATATACTGCTCTTCAAGATTCTGGTGAACCTGATTATGGCTTTGTTAATGCACATATTGGAAGTGTTAGTATTTTTATTTCTCAGCTACTTTTCTGCCAAAATACACAAAAAATCTGCTTAAGCTGCATGTGTATGTGTGTGTATATATATATTGTTAAAATACACCGAAACCTCTCTACAACAGACATCCACGGGACCGACGGGCTTGTCCGTTCCACTGCGGTGTCTGCTGTGGAAGAGTGTGCAAGTGTTCATTAAAAAATGAATAACTGGATGCATGTATCATAACTAGTTTATTTATGTAATAAATGAAGTTTAATAATACAATTTTGTATTCAATTTATATACACAATATTTTTAATCATATTTAAAAAATAGACAATAAACTTGGTGAACAAAAGATATAAACAACGTATACCAATCCGCAAATTGAGTCTTTCCAAATTAAAATTATACGGCTAACCTCAGCACAGAAAACTTTTTTTTAAATTGAAATTTGTGATCTCTACTTTTTCTTCTATTGTGCAAGAAATTCATGCTGTGCGCGATCCTTAACATTCAAAGTTAAAAGTTCAAAGCTGATCGAGGCATATAAAAAAGATGTGTTTCCAATAAAATAGGTATAAAAGTTGAAATGCTGTCTGGTTTTTCACTGAGATAAAAAGAATTTTTGAAAAAATAAAAGTGAAATGAAAGGTTTGGTAATCCCCCATTGAGACATTTACCATTTTACATATCAAAGTAAAAGATGATCATAGCAAATTTTTGGAAAACTCACTTCTGAAGTTTCAATGTTTCGAGTCTAACTGTTTATAATGTATACTGTGTATTTCAATTACAATTGTTTTGGAGAAAAAAAAAATTATAATATTTATAAAGATGTTGTTATTCACTGCTAATCGTGGAATCAAATGCCTTAAGACCTGCTTCAAATAAGTTTTTATTACTGAAAAGTCTCCGGTAGATAGAACTTGGCTTCTATGCTGCATTGTACTGCTATGAGTCTCTTCGTTCAAATGATTGCACTTGCAACTAAACCAGGCCTTTGTTGGACAAAATTACCTGAACAGGACTTTCGTTCATGGCAATTATTTCCAAAACTGGCTCAATCCATTTTCAAAAATTTTACGGGAGGCACAAAAAACATGTGATTTTGCCGCATTTAACACAGGTAAAGCCATGGGTTTGAGTCCATGTTTATACTGTATTAAGTAATTTTGGTTAATGCGGGTTTGCTAGGTGGTGTAGTGCATTGAGAACTAGTGAAAAATGAAATAAAAATATTTTGTGAAAAAGTGGACTGAGTCGATTTTAAAACTAACCAAATTGCTTCTTGGACCTACATGCTAATTATTCTGATTTTGATATGATGTTATTAATATAATCCCTCAATTTATAGCTGAGTATGGAAACCAATCATTTAGAAGAAAATTTCAAATGTTTACTAGAAGATATCAATGTGATGAGACCCAAAAGATCAGGACCTTTTATTACCAGGTCACTACAAATATGTATGTTTTATAACTGTATCCTTATGTTCAATTGAAGTTATTTAGTTAATTTGATTTTGCAGGGTTATGCTGACTTGCGCACCATCAGTAGAAAGGCTGATAATAGGTCTTGAGCCTTATCTTGCAGAAGACTTTGTAAAAGATGACTATGAAAGTGATAGTGATGATGAAGCTGCACAGAAAGCATTATAACTACTGTTAGCATTAAATATAAATAAATAATGTTTTTTTTTTTGTTTTTTTTTATTGTTTACTATTTTGTATGATAAATAATTACCCCAATTTTAAATTACTCCGGCTTAAATCCTATTCTTAAAATCTTCTACAAAGGGCTTCTTAACTGCAAGATTTTATTTCTTTATTACTTCCCCTTACCTATATACGAAGTGTATAGAATGGGGAAGTATTGCGATCGTGAAAATTTTCGAATTCGAGTTTTCAACTGAAATGCACGTTTTAAGGTCCACTGAGTCCAAATGACCAAGCCTCACAAAATGGTCTGTGTATATGAACAGCCTAGCTCAAAAACGAAAAGTCGTACGATACTCAAATTACGTATTTAAGGTAAGTATATGGCTATGATGTTACAGCAACTTTTTCGTCAAAATCGACTAACCAGAAGTGCCACTTTATATAATCAATTTTACATTTTTTTACTATTTTCTCGAAAATGGCTCTATTATTCTTCATAAAGGCCTTTAACTTTTCATTTATGTAGTAAATCACCAAGGAATTGCAGGGAAAAAAGTTATAATGAAAAGAATATTTTATTTGCGTATAGCATCAAAAGTATGTATTTTACGGTAAATTATGTGGAGAATTGTATGAAAGGTAATTAAATTATCTAAAAAAACAATAAAAGAATCATCAAAATCGGACTATTATTAGCAAAGATACAGTGTATTTTATGAGGAGCACAAGACCCTAGATGGATAACCAAGCGATGGATGCGACCGAACCTCCTCCCACCGATCCGTCAATCTGTTGTAAACAATATGCTCTGTAATAAAGTAATTTAAGAATACAAAAGCAGAAATTAACTTAATTATTTCTACTTTCACATTATTTAATGGAAAGAAAATAGAAACTTTTAAAACATAATAGCAGCTTGACAAAGTTAAAATATATAGGTAGCTAATTGTTGTATATATATATATATATATATGGAGAGCGGGGTGGCCGAGCGGGTTAACGCACTTACTCACAAACCCAAAGGTTGTGAGTTCGAATCCTGGCACCAGTATGAATTTTATTTAATCAAATTAAATAATTCAAGCAATTTATCTCGCCTCCCCTCGGGTATGTGAGGCCCGTCAGCCTACTTGGAGGCAATTCACAAAAAAGGCCGGGCGTAAGAGTGATGACCCTACCCCGTGTACCTAAAATTGAGAATTGCGTTGTGGTCTCCTATGTATGAATACCACATCGCGCGGCCAAGGGTCTCCATGGTCTACAGTACCAACAAAAAAAAATATATATATATATATAATGTATATTAGAATTGTTGTACTAAAATTTTTTAAAAATTTTTTTTATTGTACTTAAGTGGGAGAAGATGTGTATGCTGCTGAGTTTATTAGAAGTAGTGTTTATGTGAACTCTTTAAAATTGTATTAAAAAGATAATTATTATAGGACGGTAAGGGAAAGTTGTGTGATGCACCAGATTTTTTTATGGGTTTTCTTCCTTTTTTTCAATATTTCCTTATTTTAGTTGGGTAACTATACCCATTAGAGATGATATGATCCTGCAGTTCTTCCTTTATCCTTCATTGTTGATAAGACCCTTCTTCATTTTATTGGTATTTCTCTGTAAATAACTGATCTCATCAAAGAGAATATTTTACTATATTGGAATTGGAGATGTTAAATGATGGGGATAAAAGTAGCTGAAAATAATCAATTTACAACTGGTAAGGGCTGGTTCACACAGAAGCCGGTATGCGGCAGTGTGCCGCTGAAAATCTATATTACATTTTATTGAATCATCCTGTTCACACAGAAAACATTATATTGCACCAGTACCTTGGGTGTGTTATAGTGTTGGCTGTGGTACTATTTGTTCTGTTTCAGATTACAGATTGGGCAATGTAGTACTGTGGCACAGTTATTGCAATCCTCTCTTTTGAAGAAATAGTCCGGTCAATGTAGCTTAAAAATTGCTAGATAGAGGAGAAAAAACCCGAAGTTTAGAAATTTGGCATACTTCTTCATTTGAGTGTACTCTACTACCTACTAAAGATCCGGGGGGTGAATGTGAGGAGGGGAGCCTTGTTAAAGGTCTTTTTTTACATTTATGGAAATGGAAAATATTGATTTTAATGAAAAACTAATTCTAGATAAAATTAAACTAGAGTAAATTATCTTCACAAAAGGTCCTATTCATTTTTCCCATTGTACCAATAGTTTTGGAGATAGAGTCAGGAGAAAATTGAAACAATTTAAATATCTGGATTTTTGGTTCTATTTGCACTGCTATAATTACAAATAAATAATTATTATTTAAACAAAAAATACAGAAATATGAAGTTATCATGGTTAAATGATGAAATTTTACTTCTTATAAGATTTGTGAAGTGAATCTTCCATGTATTTTATTATATATCTCCATGAAATTTTAAAATTTTATGGTAAATGAGGGCGTTTTAAAATTAATAGTGTTACCCTTTGGGCGCAATACTTTGATATGATCATAATAATGAAGGGTTTCATTACTGGAGATTGAAATGGTCATTTATGTTGTGGTAAGCTCCCAATTTCGGCCACTTCTTGTACACTAAGTCATCACATCTGTACCATTAGGATATGCTCAACCTTGACCAGAAGATAACCTCAGAGGAGTTTAGGAAGTTTGCTTCCCAAGAAAATTATACAGTAGTAAGGACTTGCTCTCAATTGTTTGAAACTTGATCAGAAATCGTAATTCGATAGACCTTGATGTGCAGTATGAGAAGTAGTGGTGGTTGACCCATTGAAGATGAATTAAAGATTCTGTATTGGCCAAATGGTTGGATCGACCTGGTAGTGCTCATCTTCATTTTTTGTCTTGGGAATTCCAACAACTTGAATTTAGTGTTATAATTTAACTCTTTCTTCATAGTTTCAGTGGATATACCACAACCTCTACAACGTTAAGGAAAGGCAAAAGAAAACAGACTGAAGATGTCAGTAACCACATTTCATTGTACCACATGGACATCTATAGCAGATGAGATGTTGCTGTCAATATATGGCATACCCTTGACAAAGGGTGAACTAAACTGCTATCATTATTTAGTATTTTTTAAATCCACAAAAAATTTCACACCTGACCTTGCCTCACTCCCTTCAACAAAACGATTTTAAAGCAACACTCTTGAGTGTACTTGCAAGTACAGGAATAGTTGGAGAACATATTATTTCCAAGTAAGGGAAGGATAGCACTATGAAGCCAATAAAAACCTTTGACTTTACAGCCCCCCATAATGTTTCAAGCAGGTGCCTATAAGGGGAGATTTGGCAGTTGAAAATCTGATATAAAATGCAGTTCTATTTGTACCTAATTCTGTACTGAGTTTTTTGCTAATCCCAATATTACCTGAGAAATTTAAGAATAGTGTAAACAAAGAAAGGCCTTTAAATGACTCTCTGTGCCCTTGCTCTCACTTTCCACAATCGTGGACTTATAGTTTATTGTACAGTACACTTGTAATAAGCAAGCATGCCAAGTTTGAACAATTGGGATTTTTTCCCCTCCTATTTTGGCTAATGTAACTGTACTTAAAATAGGTCTTCTCCAATTTATGATTATTTTCTTTATTACTGGGGTCAGCATATAATGGACTTGGACATTTGAAATTGAATGACAAAAGAAACATTTGAAAGTAATGACAAGAACGATCTTGATATGATATGATACTATAATCTATAGTATCTCTGCATAAACTGTAGTATTCATCTAATACCTCCTCTTTTTTGTTCAATTCATAAGCCTAAGTTCATCTTTTACTGCTAATTAAAACAAGAAATGAAATTTTATCTTCCTCGTTGGAAGAACTTCTGGAGATTTTCTGTGATAGTCTACTGCAGAGTTTCTATTTATACTACATTCAATCCATGTAGAAATATATTTTATCATCATTAGCAAATATGAGTATTCAAAATATTCAATACAATATTGTTCAAATATTTTAAGTTTTCAGTAATTGTGGATGAATGGTTGCAATAAAGTCCATCAACTACTTATATTGGTTGAAGTTGCAGTTTTCAGATAGAAGCCACTGGTCACCATGTCTTTTTACATTTATATCGTTTTTTTCCTGCGATTATAAAAAAGTTTGCATTTTGAACATCTTAGTGTTTGTGGCATCAGTCATCAGTTTGTATTGTTTGTGGCATCAGTTAGAATTGAGTGCTTATTAGTTATTTATCTATAATATTTATGAATGATTAGCTTTTGCAGATAGGTATTAATTGCAATCACAAAGAGCTCCAGGAATTTCTCTTTCATAATCTTCATTTTTTATTACCTGTATTTATGATGATACGCAGAAGACTAATGTAATTATAGATAAGCAGAATATGGGTCAAAGATAGATAAGTGTTGAGTGACATTAATGGGTTGTAAAGTAACAAGATGGAAAAGTTATGCCATGAGGTGGTATATATAAGTTCTACACCATCATTTGCTCCAAATGAAAAAAATGTATCAATTCGGCTTTATTCTATTGTTTACTTTTTTATCTACGAAGGCGATTCCTCAAGATGTAAGTATCCTTTTGAGAATTCTTGTATTATTATGAATATTTGCTTTCTATGTGTAGAACTGTATAGGCTTATGTTGTCATCCCTCATGCATGTTTAATCATTGTGTTACGTTTATTATTAATATATTATAAAGTACGAAGAGATGCATTCAGATATTAATCACTATTTAATGATTATTTTAAAGAATAACATCAAAAGATAATGGAGGAGTTTGTATCAGAATGGAACATGAGATTCTCAGACAGGCAGATAATGCAACAGTCTTTGGTAGTTAACTGGATAACAGGAAAACTTGATAAGATTTGAGTTTATGAAAACAGAAACAGGGCATGTCAGTTTATAAGTAAAAAGAAGAATATTGCCTGAAGTAGACTATTTTAAATATCTATAAAAAAAGTATAATGTAGTTTAGAAATGATCAACTTATTGAGACCAACTGCCATACAAAAAGTATAAATATAGGTGTACCAATATCCCAAAAAATCTTTTTAAAAAACTTAAGCTGATGGTATGTGGTATTGTATTAAATCCTTTTCTGATTTATGATTGTGACTTAGTTTCTAACTGGCACCGTCGAAAGTAGAATGAAGAAATTTGAAGGAATTCACGTCTGGATGATGACCAAAGTAACCATGGACTACACCTAAAAAATATAGGGGAAAAAGACAAGTAAGGAATTACTGAAGAAATCTTGTATTATTTCTGAGCAGTAAGAATAATACAGTGGTTTTATGGTATATGATTGTCTCTATTGCAACTGTTTTCAATTCCTGAAAGTTATCAGGAGAATTAATTCTGACAAATTCGTATTAGACATGGTCTATTCAATTTGATTTATTGCTGATAGTATAGTTTGATGAATAAAGGTGAGCATTGGCTATTCTGTTCTTATGACCTGGATCAAAATTTCATTTTAGTATGCCTTCTTGCTACAGTTTCTGCACTACTTTCAACACCAGGAGGCATACAAAGAATAATCTCAGGACCAGTAGAAAAGAGATGAAGCAATATCTTATTTATTCAAAAATTCAAAGTTTAAGATAGGCTTGTAGCCCATTAAATTCAGGAAAACATCTTTAAGTGAAAACAACTTTACAATCGGAACGCGTTATCACTGGTTCCTACCGAACTTACCAGAAGGTTATCGGACTAGCATACTCTAGTGCCATTTGTGCTAACTACCTGCTTTATATTCTATTTAACTTAAATATCCATTGAAATTATTAAAATTATTACTAACTTAATTACAAATTTAAAATTATTAGTGCTTTTGACTTTCGGTGGTCTGGAGAAGTTGTAATAATAATTTAAAAGAGTGATAATTTAAATTATGGTATGGACCTTACCTCAACTGCAAAGAAACTTATGAGATTTGCATATCTCCTCTTGGGCGAGCGGAAGTCGACAGCTGTGATCTAATTAAAGCAGTAATCATTGAAATTATGGTAAGGCCCCGACCTCAATTTAAAAGGATCCGTTGGTGTTTTGTTTATTTATTGGGCAAACGTAGTGAGCGGAAGTCGACAGCACTAATAACTTTAAATTATAACTAATTACAGTTATTATTTAAAATTATCCTCCCTTCTAATATCCGCCATTCTTCTCTCTTCTCTTTCAAATTTCAACTTTTTCAACATCTCCTCACGCCCCAAAAAGATGCTGTCCGGTCATGAAATTTTAATTCAAGATTAATATCTTAATTAGTAGGAAATATTTGTTTCAATTATCATACAAAGTTTCAACTCTGTGAATCATTTCATTATTTTCAGCATTTTTATATCCTCCAATCATGAAATTCTGTTTGGCCGCGAGTAATTGTTTTTGACATTGTTTTTAACTCTGTACTGATTCATTATTTTTTAATTTTATTTGTTTTTCTTTTAATTTTTTCAAGTACAATTATATTTATTTTGATTTTTTTCCTAGAAGAATGTTCTTTTTTTTTTTCTTTACTTATATGTTATAAATGAGATTATTGTATTGCAAATATCAGTTGGCTTTTATTAATGTAGTCTTTGGTCAGACATTTTTTTCTGTTTTCTTTTTTACCCGCACATACTTGTTATTTTTAAGGGACCTAGTTCCAGAATAAAGTTTATCTTTCTATTCTAAAGCAGTAATAATTCCAATGAATACGAATGTTACAATGGAATGCAAAGTACTTGTAATGGCGCTAAAATGTGCTAGTCCGGCGACCTTCGGGTAAGTTCGGCAAGAACCAGAGATAACACGTCCCGATTGTAATGTTGTACGTTTAATTGAACTTGGCAGAGGTATGTAAAGAAAAATCAACCTTCCTGATAACTTGAAGGAGAATCTTGGTTGGGGGTGCGGTCAATAAATTAACACAATAAGAAAAAAACTTATATAATGTTTGCCGACGTTTCAGCCTAAGATTTAGGCCATCAGGGCTAAGAAAAAACAAGATATTTAAAATTATTGTGAAAATATTGATGTATAAAATATAGAAAGAAAGATAAATAAAATGAATGAAAAGAAAAATATAGTAAAATATATGAAAAAAAAACAACTAATTATAACACTAGAAAGAAGATTTAGGAGTATGAAAAGTATCTGTGATATGATAATAAAAGTAATGTAAATGATTTTTATGTAATGATATACATGGAAAAATGCATGTAAAAAATAACAAAGTAAGATATAAAGCTATGTAAGCTTAAAGATAGAGTAAATTAATCAAACGTGATAATCGTAAGTGAGGAAGAAAAATAAAATAATAAGGATAGCCAAACAGTTAACACTATGGAAATAATTAAGAAGATGGGGAGGATGGAGAAAAATAATAAATAACAAGGAAGAGTATAGGTACCTGAGTGGCGCGTAGAATAACCGCCAGTCAACTGAATACATGAGAATTTTGACGTTAAGAACAAAACAATGTTGCCTTCGTTGCCTATGGTTTGACGGTTACTAAAGTATTAATGTAGTACTGGATTAAAAGGTAAAACGATTTATTTAAAAGACAGATTAAACTCGCTGATAAACGTAATGGTTAAAGATTAAAGAAGACTAATTGAATAATTATGTAATTAGAATAAACTGAAGGTGACGGGTTAAAAATCGTAGCATAGTGGCAAAATGAAAATAGGCGGAGAATATATATAGTAATTAAATTTGATAAAGAAATATGTATGTGCAAGGAGTTGTCACAAAAAAAATGAACGGCTTGGGTGATTTATAAACGTGTTAACCTTCCATGGACAGTTCTTTAAACAAATTTCAGGACTTCCCATGGGAAATCCCCCATTGGCAATGGGGGGCTCCCGACATTGCCAACACTGTCCTCAACAATCTACTCTATTCCACAATTCCACTTTTCCCAAAAGACATTGTCTTTATAAAAAAAATATGCAGATATGACCTTCTCCGTATCCTTAATTCAGTCAAGATTTATGATATCCTATCAGCCTTCAACTCATGCAACCCCCGCCTTCACTTTACCGTTGAACAAGAAATGTATAATTCCCTTCCTTTCCTTTACCTCCTCATCACAAGAAACCCAAATAACACTATATACGCAGACTGGTACACCAAACCGACTTACACTGGCAGACTTTTAAATTACTATTCCCAAAGCCCTTACCGCCAAAAAATTAACGTTGCCACAAACCTTAAGCCGATGCCTTTCCTTATCCGATTCCCATCTTCAAGAAACTAATATTAACCCTATCAAACAAGTCCTCTTAGCCCAATGACTTCCCTCTTAAAACCATTAACAAACTTATGAATAACTACACAAACCGCCCCCTCTATTTCTTTCTCTCCTACTCCTTCACAAGCCATTTCCATCCCCTTATATAGATCCCTACCTTATATGCCCTCCCTTTCTGACTATATTAAGAAGTCCCTACGTTCTTTTAACCCCAACCTGCGACTTGCCTTCAAATCTCAGAACAAATTCTCTAACCTCTACACCCGTTTAAAAATTCCTATTCCACTCCAACACCGCTCCCATCTCATATACCGAATTTCTTGCTCCACTCCTAACCGCAACTCGTCTTATATTGGCGAAACCAAAAATCTCAAAGATCGCATCACCCAACATAAATATTCAATTTCCTCACGTAACTATACTGCCTCTTAACTCTCCGAACATTCCTTATTGTAAAACCACATATTTGGTTTTGAAAAAACTTCTATCCTCGCCTCTGTCCCCAATCACGACAAACGACTCATCCCAGAATGTATTTATATCCAACTAGAATTCCTTCTCGAAAACCAAAGACTGACAAACAAAACTTATCCTTAGCCTATTCCCTAATTTTTTATTACCTATCCCCATATCCCTAATGTTCTTTTATCTTCTCCAATATATTATGATTTATTTATTTTGATGATTTAAAAAAAAAGAATTATAAATTCTATTTTTATTTATTCCTTCTTATTTTTCAGCCAAACCCGGTCTTTTTTTGTGACAACTCCTTGCACATACATATTTCTTTATCAAATTTAATTACTATATATATTCTCCGCCTATTTTCATTTTGCCACTATGCTACGATTTTTAACCCGTCACCTTCAGTTTATTCTAATTACATAATTATTCAATTAGTCTTCTTTAATCTTTAACCATTACGTTTATCAGCGAGTTTAATCTGTCTTTTAAATAAATCGTTTTACCTTTTAATCCAGTACTGCATTAATACTTTAGTAACCGTCAAACCATAGGCAACGAAGGCAACATTGTTTTGTTCTTAACGTCAAAATTCTCATGTATTCAGTTGACTGGCGGTTATTCTACGCGCCACTCAGGTACCTATACTCTTCCTTGTTATTTATTATTTTTCTCCATCCTCCCCATCTTCTTAATTATTTCCATTGTGTTAACTGTTTGCCTATCCTTATTATTTTATTTTTCTTCCCCACTTACAATTACAATCTTTGTTATTTTTTACATGCATGTTTCCATGTATATCATTATATTTTACATAGAAATCATTTACATTACTTTTATTATCATATCACAGATACTTTTCATACTCCTAAATCTTCTTTCTAGTGTTATAATTAGTTGTTTTTTTCATATATTTTACTATATTTTTCTTTTCATTCATTTTATTTATCTTTCTTTCTATATTTTATATATCAATATTTTCACAATAATTTTAAATATCTTGTTTTTTCTTAGCCCTGATGATGGCCTAAATCTTAGGCTGAAACGTCGGCAAACATTATATAAGTTTTTTTCTTATTGTGCTAATTTATTGACCGCACCCCCAACCAAGATTCTCCTTCATACTTTTCCAGGTCAACTATACTCTCTCCAATAACCTTCCTGATGATTTATGCCAGATTTGGGTTATTTTGTTATTTTTACAGGTTGTAAATCTCCTGAGATGGAATGAGATCTCATTGAAATCATTCAAACAAGATAAGGGAATATCTGCTATTATCAGTTCATTGCCTGAGCCAGTGATAACGCTCACTGGTTTTAAAGTTGTATAAACACCCAAAGTTAAATAAAATAAAGTTATAAATAAACCCAAAAAATATAAAAAAAAATTACATTAGTTTTTCGTTAGCTGAAATTGTTTCAAATGTATATGTTTATAATCTAACTAATTTCTTTTTCTATTCTAAGTTAATTATTTAATCTCAATTTTACCTCATATCAACAATAACATGCAGTAATTTATAATATGTTTAAAATCAAAAATAGTGTTGTAGTTTATAAATTTTATAAAGTTTATGTATGTACTCTCACACACATACACAAGCTGGTATTATCTCTTTCATAATTTTTAACTGTTAATACATAATTCAGTTCATGTTCAATTAAGAGAATTAATTTACAAATGTTCTGTGTAATTTATGTTCCAATGTTAAATGTAATTTATACCAAACTGGTTGGAGAAGTATCAGTCAGGGCTTAAAGATAAGGGGCTCCACTGTTTACAACCTTTGGAGTAGTAGCTCTTCTCTCCAACAAATTAAGAATTAAATATATAATTTTTAATAATTTATAGTTTGCATGGATTAGCTGCATCATTTTTGGCCCCACCTTGCCTACTCTCGCTAGATCCATGGTTCATAAATATAATAGGGTATTCCATCTTAATTAAACTTTTTTAAGTGGAATACTATTTTCTTAATTTTATATATTGTTTGATGGAATTTCTACCTTTAATTGTGAAATTAGTTCCTCCTTAGGTAGTAGATAAAACTTGACTAATCCTTTATCTGATTAAGATTTTATGTGTTACATTTTTCTGAAATAATAATTACAATGATTGTTGATTATTTTTCATGTTAAGGTTATCCAAAATTGCACAGCTGTATGCAAGAGTACAGATGATAGCCAGTATGACTGGTATTACTGGTTTGGCAGCTCTTCAGAAGAAAGTGATGGGTATGATAAGGTTACCAATTGTACAATAGTATGCACTATTCCTTCTACTTCTAGCCCAACCATTCCATCAACAACACCTCCTGCAACTACTACTACAACTCCTGCAACTACTGCTATAACTCCTGCAACTACTGCTGCAACTCCTGCAACTACTGCTAAAACCTAAACCTTTGGATTAAAATACTATTAGTTATTTCAATTTTTTTTGTTTTTTGTTTAAATATTTTTGAACCATCTCTTTTGATGATATATATAATATATATTACGAACATCTCAGTGATTTATTTTTTTTTTATTTTTAGAAAAGATGTGTGTATCTGTATTACATGATTAATAAATACACGTTTTAAAATTCATGAGTCTCATTGTTTTGAGACTGGTTATATATTACCAGTTATTGCAATAACATTCTCACTTTTAATGAGTATATTGAATCAACTTATATTACATATACTACATAGGCAAATCATTTCCAAAAGTAGACAGATTCAAATATCTCGGCTCCACAATAATTATAATAAATGACCAACTGACTGAGATTTTTTCTCTCTTTCAAGAGTACTGAAATCCCGAAAACATTCTAGAAATCTTAAATTAACTCTTATGTCCACTCATCGGTCCAGTAGCCCGCCATTGTATCTCTTGTGAAGGGTGGGTTAGTGGTGAGGGTGGTCAGGATGTTGAGTACTTGTGACATCTTCAGTCTGGTCCTCATCTTCAAGTATAGCCCATCGGATACATTTGCTTGCTCTTAGCATGTCGGTAAATTTAATCTTTGTAAAACATGATGAGCCTTGAACCGTACTAATTGCCTGTCAATTCGCAAACATTCTGCTTGTTCTGTTTTTAACGTCTTTTTTTTTTATTGTTGTAGCTGGCATGGTCGATAGAGTTCCTCCTGTTTCATAACGAACTAGTCATCTTTTCTTCCTCGTGGATACTATCAATACTCTCAGATATTGATGAATCTGATTCTGAAATTGATTCCAAACAATTGTGATGATATTCCTCAAATTTTCGATAATCAGGAGAATAGTGATGGTGGAGAACAGTCACATTTAGATCATGAAGTTCTTTTACAAGATGACGGCTACATTTTAGGTTTTTCTGAACTGAAGCAACAAATCACGGCAATAACTTTGAACAGCTATTATCGAACAGTCATGGGAACATTTATATTATATCAGACAAAGAGAAGTGTGGCAAAGGGGATGTTTTACGGAAACGAAAGGGTCAGAAACGACAAAAACCCGTCACAACTATCATCACTTGTTCTGACGAATTTCCGTTCGTTGTGATCCAGAGACTCGGCGGAATATGCCCACTAGGGAGCGCGTTCCCCAGGTGGCATATGGGGGATCCCTCTTAGGAGAAGTGATCTGAATATGCTGAATAAAGAAAGACCCGTAGACCGGCCACTCTTTCTCCTAAGGGGATATGAATATTCGGGAGACCAGTTATCCCGAGATGAGCGGGCCTCCTCTGCTGGGCTAATCACCACTAGTGGAGTACATTCGATTCAAAGTAACAAACTGTCTGGGACCTGGACGGACTCATCGGCTATGACGCTCATCAATGACATCAGATTTGGATGGTGGAATATTAAGACAATGACTGGCAAAGAAATTGAAATAGTACCTAGAGGAAATGGATTTTTATAAAGTGGATCTCCTAGGCATCAGCGAAGTAAGGAGGAAGGGTCATGAATAAATTTGTATATACAGCAAACTCTCATATACTCACTCAGGAGATCCAGATGGAGTGAGGGCAATGGAAGGTGTTGGATTAATTATGAAGGATAACCTCTTTGCAAGAGTAGAGGAATGGGAATCCGTATCCTCCAGAATAATTACGGCGTACATTGAGTTGTCGATAGGAAAAGTTGCCATAATGTTTATGCCCCAACGGAAGATGCGGATATAATGGATAAAGATCAATTCTACGCTGAATTAGAAAGGGAAGTCATTTATTGTCAGAATAGGAATAGAGAAATAATCATAATGGGCGACTTCAATGGTAGGACTAGGTGTGACTACGCCAGAGCACACGGAGAAATGGAGCCACATGAAGGCGAACACTCTAAAATGGGGATGAACAAAGACTAATAGATTTTTGTGTACCATAGACAACGATCTGCTTATTGGCAATTCATTCTTTCTCCACAAGAAAATACATAAAATAACTTTTTCAGCCGAAGAGAGAAATGTAAATAGCATAATTGACTATCACATATCCAGTCGAAGGATCAGTGATGTCAAAGTAATTTGGGAAGCAGAAATTGACTTAGACCACCTTCTGTTGATAGGAAATACCCAAATACTCCATCCAAGAAAGGAACGCCCTATAAGCTACAAGAAAATTTATATTGCGATGCTCCAAAAAAGAACGGAATGATCAGAATTATTGGATTTAAAACTTAGGGACACCAATATAGGAGGAAATGTGGATAAGTATGGACAAGAATGTAGAAAGTCATATTGGAAACGGCTACGACCACTTGAGGGATTGCAATTATTTCATCGAAATCCTTTTCCTAAGTGGTGGAATGAAAGGTTGAAGGCATCAGTCGCAAGGAGGAAGGAGACTTGGAAGAAGTATAACAAACATAAGACCAATGAAAATTGAGAAGTTTATGTCCGAAAAAGAAATGACTCAAAGCTACCAAGTTAGAATGGCCAAAAGAAAGAGCCGAGAGGAATTCGGTTAAAGCCTACAAAATGACTATAAAGAAAACGTCAAAGTTTTTTGGTAAAAGGTGAAGGCAAGGAAAGAAAAGAAAAGTTGAATATTGAAATAAGAAATGTTGAAGATGAGATAGGCAGATTGGAAAATAAAGATAAAGAAATTTGAGACGTCATTACTCACAGACTTTTCCTTAAAATGCAGAGGAGATAACAGCAAGAGGAAAGGTACAGAAGGAATACAATGAGGTGATCTGGGAAGATGAGGTAGAAGCCGCAATGGAAAAGTTAAGACATGGCAGGGTAGCAGGCAAAGACGGTATAGCTCTCGAATTCATCAAATGGAGCGGAACTGCTAAAAGCACTACTGTGTCTTTTCCAGAAAATATGTACTGATAAAGCTATCCCTAAAGATTGGGAATACAATATAATTATCATTATTCATAAAATATCTGATGTGGACAGCACATGGCTTCCTTGTACGCCTATTAAACTATAAATCGGTGGCTCAAAAATGGTCCTGAATTTGGTTACTAGTTTCCGAAGATTGCAGTATCTCAAAAACGACACTCGGGATCGCGACATCCATCTATTGACATAAACACACACTCATAAGCTCTTGTTTCTGTAGGTCTCATTCCGTTATTATATGTCGTTTTCTTTCAGTAGGTAACTAGTTTCCAAGAAATTTCTTCGTGTTCCGTGACAACATTAGAACTTTCAATATCACTGGATAAAGCATTGGAAATCGACATTTTAAGCGGAAAAACTCTCTTAACTTATATCTTATTCTCCTCCTGCAAACTTTTTCTTCTCGTAAATGGGGAGGAAAACCAGTATTGTACACTCAATTTTAACACTTAAAACAAGTAATAAAAGTGTTTAATTGGATTGGAAACAAAATCGCGTTTGCAACCTTTATTACTGAACCATATGACTTCTGCATTTGATTTTAATAACATTTTTAATGTGTTTATTATGGCCTTCAAGTAAAGTATCCTCTTCGGCTCACCAATTTTAACCAAAATCTATTAAATACATTCATATCGATATAAAAGTCCTATTTACCAAATTTGAGATGTTTTACATTATATTTTAATATAATTTTTGATGAAATTCTAATATGATCTTCAAGTAAAGTACCACTTCCGGTCTTTCAATATTAACCAAAATTTATTATATTATTTTTATTAATATTTAAATCTTATATGCTTAATTTGAGAAGTTTTGCATTATATTTTAATATAATTTTTGATGAAAATCAGTAATGATCTTCAAGCAAGGTACCACTTCCGGTGATCATGTAGTGACCATAAATCCGCCACAGCTCCCCTTGGGTAACGTCGTTGGACCATAAGTCTGTAAGTTCTGTTCTTTTCCTCATTAGTAGCACGGCACTCTTCATCAAATCATGGCGCGCTCCTTTTATGTTCTTCCACTCCTAGTATCTCTTGGTTCACACTCGCCATCAGATTTTTGCATCCGGTCCAATGATCATTAAGGCCTTCAGGCTCTCCCAGCACTCTTACTTTTTCATCCATGATTGTGGAGAATCTTATACGCGTATCTAGGTCCTTCAGCTTGTCAATGTCATACTCTCTTTGCGGTGCTCTTCGAAGTCGCTTAACCAGGGAGATCCTGGAACTTATCTACTCTAACTGGAACTTTCTAGCCACAGCAAGAAAGTGGTCTGAGTCTGCGTTGGCGCCACGGTAAACACGATAGTCTATTAGACTGGAGATGTGCCTGGCACTCATAAGTACATGGTCAATTTGATTTGTAGTGATACCATCATTAGATCGCCATATTGCCAGATGGATCTTTTTGTGAGGAAAGAGTGTACTTCCTATAACCATACCTTTCGATGCAGCAAGATTGACCAATCTTAGTCCGTTGTCATTGGACTCTTCATATATGCTTATAATAGCCTATAATCTGGTAATAGGTAGGTAGCACATCCGGAGGTCCACCGCTTTAAATCCAGTCACCGTTGTGGCGAGTTTCTTGCTGATGAATCCCGTTCCATAGGAGAACATGATGTGATGTTTTCTACTGAACGATCCTTGTCCGGTCCATCTTATCTCCTGGACAGCAGCTATGTCAATCGAGTATTTGTCCAATTGAATTAGGAGCTGATGTAAGGCTCCTGGTCGGTATAATGAAAGAACGTTCCACGTTCCAAGTTTAAAGTCCGTAAGGCAGGCGTTTTGTTTTCGTTGAATCAATACGGCTATTTTCTGTGCAGATTTCGTAATAATAAGATTTAGGGGGAGCGGGTTATCAGCCCACTGCCTTCTAGTCAGGTGGTCGAGTCAGGCCCTCTGCCTCCTTAGAGCACTCTGGCGCACTCCCCCATCCGGGGCGGCTACCTAGGGGAGGTGATCCTAGGGTGTTTAGATTATGTGACCTTCGTCTGTATTGTGGGGAGTCCCAATCCCAACCTGGAGGACCAGTGGATGATTGCGGTACAATGGGGCCGCCACCTCCCTACGCCATAAACCTTTTTATTAGTTGATTAAAAAAATAAGTTAATTCTGATGAACGTATAAGTCACGAATCTTAGCAATCTAGCCCTGAAGGATGTGGAATTGAAGAATTCAAGCAAGCGAGTCTTGAAGAATGTGAGAACAGTTTAAGAGAACAAAACTTTGAAATTGGAAAAAATAAAGATAGAAATGAACTTGCTAAGAATGATTCTGTCGTAAATGATCCAAGAGAATGTAAGGAAAAGTATATGAAAATAAATTCTATGAAGAAAAACTTTAAACAATTTTTTTTTAATGTAGAATACAATTTAATTACATAATACTTCCTCAACGGAAATAAACGCTCCACCCTTCCTTAGGTGTGCAAAAAAATTTTAGAGGGTGGATAGAGGGAAAGTGGACAACAGACTATAGGCTTGTTTCTCCGTTAATTGTGATAAAAGAACCAATTTTGATATATAATGAAATATTGTTATAATTATTTGCAATGGGTTTTTAAATAAAGAAATGTTTCAAAGCTCCCATTTTTCATTGTGGGAGAAAAAATAAAATGTTGTTAAGCTCCCATTTTTTCAGGTGGAATACTGGAACTAGTTGATAGTTTTGATTCAATTTACGTATATAATATTAGTGCTTATAAATTTACTTATATTTATGTATATAAAATATAAGATTTATGAGGGTGTAAAATAACAATGATTATTGATAGTGGGTTTATTTGCTTGGTAATTGGCTTATTTTTATATTAAAGGCTACAGCTCCTTTGAATCCGATTTCTTCAGATCCGATCCGATAGCCACCTATCATCGGATCCGATGACGTCCGACGATATGAAACTGACGGAGGACGGCGCTAGAAGACTACAGTACCCCCTGCACACAACCACCATTTCATTAAAAAAAAATCAATTTAAAGAAAACGCTAAATTATAGAGCTAAACAATTTTGTAAGTGTTATCAGGATTGTAATAGAATCAATCGCGCTAAGTTTCATAAAAATCTGCGGAGGTGGGTGTCGTGACTGAATTATTTGAAATGCGATGATCCCAATATATTTTTGCGTAATACAACGGTGACCAAATGAAACGGTGGTTGTGTGCTGCGGGCACTCTAGTCTCAAATGACCCGTTGGCAAAAACATCATTATAATTTTTTTAATACCGATGGATTAGATCTAATTTTGGACGTTCGAGGAATCGTTATATTGATGATATAAGTACAACGATTTATATACCACCTCTTGTTAAAAACAAATGATATTTAAGTTTAATCTAATTAATTCAGTGATTCAATATGTTGTCAATTTTTCCGGTCATCCTCACAAGCGTTAACAAATGAAAATCTAAGTTTGTAATTGAGATGGTGTGTTGTGGAGCTTTCCTAAAAAAAAATCATTGTTTATTGATTTAATAGATATGGCCACTCCATTACATATTTATTTAATATAAAATAGAATATATAAAAACAATATATCCGTTAGTTAAAATATTTAAATTTTTCTGATAATATGAAGTTAAGTAAAAGTTCAAGTTATAAGATAACGCCCATAAACCTCATTTTTGTAAATATATTTTATTGAACGCATTAAGTTGTTTTGTAACAGTTCCCTTTTCAACTCTTGTAATTTCGTATTTCATGAACATCTTTTAACTCATTTCTTCTAACTCAGCAAACCCAGTACCTTCCTTCTGTACTTAATAGTTCTAATAAAATGTATTTGGTCACCAAAATTACTATTATAGTGATTAGGTTGTTACAAAAGTTCTTTAGCATTACCCTTAAAAGTAAAGCCCATTGTTTTAACTACTTTCATCCATTTTTCTGCCAGTGATTGGAAAATGATATCGTTACCATTCCATTGGTTTTGAGGAAAAAAAAACTCTTCACATCCAATTTTTACGTCCTCGTAATAATCAAAGATCCGACCTTTTAAAAAATGAGCCAGTGATCAAAACAAGCCATAAACTGATGGAGCAATATCTGGGCTATAGGCATGATGAGGCAAAAAGTTTACTCCTTGCAGTTCCGATAATGTTTCTTTGGTCAAACGAGAACGATCTAGAGGGACATTTTCGTGTTGCAAAATGGCGTGGTTCCTGTTGACCAAAGCAGGCTACTCTGCACGCAAAACAGCAGAAACTCTGTCTAACGTTTCAAATGGTCCATTGCCCGACCACCAGGAACAAGCTCAAATACAAAACGCCTTCGAAGTTCCACCAAACACAAATGATCACTTGTTTCCCAAACCGATCGTGGTGAAACTCCGGTTGTGTAGCTTCACCTAGCTGTACCCAGTGCTTAAGTTTGCTAGAATTTTTTTTTAAATATCTACTTTTTATCACTTGTGATAATTTTTTTGAAGAACCTATCATCTTTCGGATTTTTTAGCAAAATTTTGCTCATATCAACTCGCTACGCTTGGACCTCTATCAAGTCATGTGGGTCGGATCTTGGTCTTAAATTACGTACGCTCAGGTTTTTAAGATGACGAGCCACTGTGACATTAGAAGCCCCTACTACGGGCGATAAATGATGTGGGTCCTGGTTCACACATTCAAGAAGAACGCCATCATCAACGACCGATAGGCGATCTGATCTGGTTTCATCTGCAAGCCACATATTCCCATTGTTGAAACGCCTGAACTAAAGTGCGGGAGTATTTGATAATTGATAATTTAATAATTATGGATAATTGACTTTCCTTCTATGGCACAAATTTCTTCGGCGACTGCCTTTGCGCTTATACCTTTTTTCCAGTAATGTCTCAAAAGACCGCGAATCATGATTTTTTTCTTCTGACATTCGTTTTAAAAATGTAAATAACCCCATAAAGGCAACCCAAATCACAAGGTATTAAAGGATTAGTCAAAGTAAACATAGACATAAATAGTAGAAACAAAAACATTCTTTGAGATTAATTATGAGAGTTGGAATTAAGGATTGTGTTCATGCACAAGGACTTTTGTAACAACCAAGTAGTAAATTTGATATCATGGTTACTATTGTTGATTATATAATGAAGAATTTGAATTAAAAATTTCAAAAAGGGTTCATCTCCGAAAATAAAATTTTTCAAGAGATACAATTTAATTTCTGTTGAACCATTGGAGTCGGAACAGATCTTATTTTCTTCACGGATTTCACCACTATGATAACCGGATATAAGCCGTTCTCGTTCAAAAAATATCCGCCTGGGTACATGAAAAAAAAAAGCCATTTCTAAATATTCCTTTTCGAAATTTTTAATTCAGCTTTGAAGCCCTTCCATTTTTCTCCGTTTCATCCACCGTGCGTCGCACAGTGGTTCAGAAATGCTGACTTCGAGTACAAAAGCCAAAAAATTATCTCGCTGTAATATACTCTTTTAGTGGTGGAAAGAATTCTATATTAATCGGCTAATACCAAGGGTTTACACCTTTCTTATTTAAGCTGAGATGATCTGGTTTGGACCAAACATTGAGCTATGGGCGTACATTATTAGAAAAAATATGAGACTAAGTTTACTGATATTGCTTAGTAATTAACAAAAAATGAGAAAAAAAATATGTTTTCAAAACGTCAGTGAATTCAATTTTTTATTTTTGTAGATTTTGGAACTCATAAGTGACTTTTTGTTAATAAGGAGGTAGAGATATTCTAGTAGATTCTAGAATAGTACTCATATTAGTATAGTATATTTTACGAGTATTCTAGTATGAGTATACAAACTAAGACACATGGAGCAACACCGATCCTTGAGCCCAACATTGTTTATTTTTACTGCATTGCAAATTTGCAATGTAAGTTGATCACACAATTACTAGAAATATACATAATGAAACAGAAAATTTTAACTGTAATTAATTTATACTTAAAACTTACAATAAGTTAGTTACATGCATAATTCAGTTGGTGAAATTAAACAGTGTAATTATCATTAATGAAATTGAGTAGCTATAATTTAGCCACTGATAATATTTAGCTGTTGGATCAAGTTTACTAGAGGGAATCATCAGCTGCGACTCTAATGCTCAACTTAATTTTGATCAGTAAATATCTTTTGCATATTTAATTTTGAAGATTGTTTTTACACAACTAAGTGATGCCGAATGTCTAAAAAAAATCTCGAGTAAAATCATGTAACTGTATGAATCGTAGACGTATAATATTCCAACAATGATGGTTTTAAAATATTTATCTTTGAAAATTGCGCTACAATGAAAATCAATCATTCTCATTTGAAGTTCTGAAATAAGGTTAAAAATCATTTTAAATACGTAAATCAGGTCAGAAGTATCAAGTCGAGTGTGTGGGCAGCTAATTACTGAAGAAGTTTTGAAAGAACGGACAGATTTTTTCAGTACGAAGTTCGTGAATGGAAGAAATCAAGGGTACGAAGAAACCCAGGTAAAACAGCCTTGAAATGAATGATTTTTACCAAGGATTGGGAGTTGGTTGGCTAAGCATAATAATAACCAGGCAACTGTCGATGATGGAATGTTAAACAGTGGAAATGTTAAAATAAAGCGGATACAAAGCACAAAAGTGGCTACTTAATATTTTCAACAAGTCATTACAAAAGAAGGACATCCCCAATAACTGGAAAAATTTCATCGTTCTAATCCACAAGAAACGTTCCACGGTAGAGTGTGAAAATTATCTGCCCACATGTCTATCATTCATAACCCTTAAGTTGTACTCCAGAATAATAGAAAGAATGCTAACAAGAATAGTATAATATGCTTCAGGAAGATCAAGGAACATTCAGATCAGGGATTTAATAATAAAGTACAAAAGTATACGAACAAGTGAGAAAAGTACAAGTGGAAAGGCTCATGTTGAGAGATTACAAGTTACTTGTCGTCATTAGGTAATAATAATTTTATTCATTTTTTTTTAATTTATTGTTTTTTAATATAACTACTTTAAATTTTACCGAATTTCAGCATTATAACAATGTTTTTAGAATATATAACAACTATATAATATCTTGTACTTTTACTTTATAGAGACGCCCTGCTTCATAATAAAGTACACAAATACAAGTTAGCCTATGACTTACTACGCCTATGACTAACACTGTAAAATGTTAAAATACGATAGCATTTAAAATAGTTATATTAAAAATAGTAAACTAAAAAAACATTGAATAAAATTAAATAAAATAATTAATAAAGAATAAAATAAAATATTATCTAAAGACGATAATTAACCTGTAATCTCAAAAAACGAATCTTTCCACTAGTATTTTTATCACTTATAGCTGTACATTTGTACTTTATTATGAAATGGACGCCAAACCCAAGCGAATTCACTGTTCGATGCAATATCGATAAGTGTATTGAAAGGAACAAAAAGAATCATCTTGCTTGCCTAGATCTCTCTGGACCATTTGATAATGTACCTCTGATGGAACTCAAGCAGGCATTGGAAGACAAAGGAGTTCCCATTAACTTAACTCAGACAATCCTTAGCTAATACCTAAGAGTATATGGGATAGTCAAGCACAATGGCAATAAATCAGGCAGATTAGAAATTGAAACGGGAATAATGTAAGGGGACAGCTTAAGCCCATTATGGTTTATAATATAAATTGACAGAATAATACTGGAAGTTAAACTAAGGAGTCACAAGTTAAAAGTTGGAAATTGGACACATTCAAAATGAGTATTTGCTGATGACATTCTCATAATCCGAGAAGTCTTGCATGAAGCGCTACAGGTGTAGGAGGCAGCTCTGAGCCGATGACTATCAGCACGAACAAATCTAATTATATGGTTGTGCCTAAAAATTGTTCAAGAAACTGTGACTTGCGGAGGCTTAAATTTGGAACAGGTCGAAGTATAGCAATATTTAGGAATCAAAATCATTAATAATGGCAGATTGGATTCCGAAATAAACCAACGTATAAAGAAAGCAAAAAATGTATATTACCAACTTCCAATGCAATAATAGAGAAAAGGGAAAAGCAAATTAAGACAAAAAACAAGTATTTCCTCAGTGACTGTTGAACAAAGAGAAGATATTATGTACATGGACTGTCTTGCAGCTTAAAGCTCGACCTCCACTAGCGATTTCTGGTTGCGCGATTTTTCATTCGCAAAAATAGAAAACGCTGTTAATTATACAAGTGCACACAATCGAAACCGAAATATATTTCCCAAAATATGTTAAATCTCAATTCATTGATACTTAAAGATTTTTTTTCTTCTCTATATAGGGCGTATATACTTTTCCGAAATTAGCATTGCCTATTTTTCCAGGCTCGTGGATTCTTCTCTCATGGAAAAATATTTTTTCTGTATGAATATCTACTAGTTATTCCTAACAATTCGTCAACATTTTTTTTCATTAGATAATACTGGATAAAGCTCACTTTTCATTGGAAAACTGCTTTAATTTGACGATTTATTAAGCGCAGTGTTTGCATCTTGCAGATTTTCTGGGACAGCGATTTTTTTTGTAGCCGCAACTAGAAATCGCTAATGAAGGAATGAATACTTTCAAGTAAAGCAACAGTGACGCACGATTAAATTTAGCATTTCTGAGTCAAACTAAAAAAAATTATATGGGTGCAAAATCCAACTTTTATAAAAAGAGTTATTAAGAAAACATACAATTTTGTCTAAAATTGTGACCGAAATAAATATTGTATGTTTCTTATTGCATTAAAAATATATAAAACCATTTAATTTAATTTTCTTCTCATCATGGCTTAGTAAATTTTCAAAATTGGAGACGAGAAGTCGTAAAACTTGCCAAAACTGTTGGTAAGTTACTTATTACTACGTGCCTTTTTCCCTATAAGCAATGGCACGTAAGGAGGAAAATGCTGAAGAGGCCTCAAGAAGGAGGTGGAAGGGCGAAGAGGTGGATGCTACAACCCTTATCGAGAGGAGGGAGGTAGCGCTGTGGTCAGTCCTTGGCCGGACGTCAGAGGATGTATACCCTGGTCAGACTTCTCTTCGCGGCCTTCGTCGTCCCGATCTTCGTTGAGTCGAGAAACCTCTTTACCATAGCCAGATGTGACTCAATATGTCGTCAGGTATTTATGCACCTCTCTAGATAGCTTTTTTTCCTGTTTATTCGATTATCGGCCATTGATTCCGGACAAAATGTTACAAAATTAATACTTTATTATTATTGATTATTATTATTATTATTGAAAACTGTTACTAATGAAAAATATTTATATATAATATTTATTACATGTAAACAAATTTACATAGGTATATTACTTTAGGGTTTAACAAGTCAATGGAAACAAATCACTTTATCATATACCTATCTATGAGACTTGAATTTTTAGTCATACTTCGACTCACAGGAGATTTTATGTGATAAGTAATTTATATCATGGTAACTCATAACAATTTTTCTTTGAATGGGTTTATTTTTTCATGAGCTTGCTTAATTTGCTTTTCTAAGAAGTCTAATATCTTTGAAAAATAATTATTTACATTTACTAACTATTTTGATTTTTTGAATATATAAATTTCCACTGGCCATTTTTTTATTACAACATAATGCTGCTATGTTGTATTTTATATAGTACATATCTGTTTAACAAATATCAACATACTTCGTTATTTTTGTATAGCAATTTAGCACTAAATACACTTGATGTCTTTTTAACATTTATATTGTATATTGGGTTTCAATGTTCGTTACAAATAAAATTTGATGTATTTATCAGCATTTAAGCAACATGGTTTATATTTCAAATTACGCAGAAATATTTAGAAGTTTGGTTTTACTTCTAACAAATATTAACAATGATTTTCATTTTAGGAAGATATTTAGTTTTGCAAATTAAATTGTCTTCGAAAGCCTGTTATTTCGAATCATATTATCGAAAATAACAATAAATTTTCAATAAGATATCACTCTCATTTATAAGTACAATAATTAGTAAGGTTTATTATAAACAAACAAAATATAACTTACACCCCTCAACGAAAAATAAATGACTTTTACCTCTTTACTCAAACACCACAGATTTGTTGATATGCATATTTCACTGCATGAATGCCATCGAAAACCCAAAATAGTTATTATTTACAACTAAGCAATTTTATGTTTTCTCACAGAATAATTAAGTCCACAACTTATTAAGTTAATTTTTGTACCTCGGCCATGTAGCTCACTCTCTCTCTTTTTTCAAAATTGGGCGCCAAGTAAACTCAGCCTTGAGAAAAACACTTGGAAAGCCTTACGGGATTTTCTTTCCTTACCCGTTTCGAACCATTGTAATCGATGTTGAGAGAAACCTCCATTAACATGCGGTGACTGCGAGTTGTTAAGTTAAAAAAATTGCGCATCACACAATCTTTCCTTACCACCTTATAATTAAACTCCATTTTTAAAAATAATTTTAAAGAATTCACATATATACCACCTACTTGATATTTTCAATAGCATGCACTTCTCTCACAATGGTAAAATAAAGATTTTTTTTTTAATAATTGCAGCAGGACAATTCTGTGCGTTGTATATTGTTTTTTTGACAAGTTATAATAAAACGAAACGTTATAGTCAACGTCTTTTTAAAATTAGTTAGGTATCCATTCATAACCTTAAAAAATGAATAATTGAATACAGTGTAGCCAATACCTCTAAACATAGACTATAGATAATCTTTGCTCATTTCAAAACAGTATTTTCTTTATTATTAGCGACGGCAATACTTCTCCTCACTGTATTTTCTTGTAGGCAAGTGAAAGTAAAGATTAGAGATGGTACAACATATTCATTTAAAACTATTAACTGCCCAATATTTTTCCCACCCATCTCATCTATTTCACTACTCTTATTTCCGGCAATTTATTTTCAACCTGGTAAAATATTTCTCCTTTTTCCTCCTTCAGTTAATTATCAAATTATTTCATAGTTATTTTAATTATTTATAATTATAATAACATTGAAATTATCATTGTTATTACAAATTTGTTATTGTAAAAATAAATAACAAATTATTTTATAGATTTTTATTATAGATATATATATATATATATATATTATATATATATATATATATATATATATATATATATATCTATAATAATATATAATAAGATATATAATAAGATATATAATATATAATAATATGCTTACTTTTTGAGTTATGCTCAAATAAAATTTTCTCTACGTCATAACTTTTTCTCTGTATTTTCTCGGTGATGTACTATTTCTACGAAAATTGCAAGGGCTTGAAGTTAAAGATTTTAGACAATTCCTATCAAAATGGTAAAATCCACTTTCGAGAAAATTGTAATAGAGCGTAAAATCGATGATACAAAGTGGAACTTCCGGTTAGTTGATTTTAGCGAAAAATTTGACGTAACATATGCCTACCATAAATACGTAATTTCAGTTTCGTACAACTTTTTGTTTTTGAGTTAGGTTGCACAGAGACATACAACATGCGCGTGCACACACACTCACTCACACACACACACACACACACACACACACACACACACACACACACACACACACACACACACACACACACACACACACACACACACACACACACACACACATACACACACACACACACACACCATTTTGCGAGACTTTGGGGGCAATTTGGACTCAGGGGACTTTAAAACGTATATTAAAAGTTACTAACAAAAATGCTATGATCAGTTTTAGTCAAAGTAAATGAAACACTGTTAGTTGTATATTATTCCTCGATTACTTGTTAAGTTTTATCTGATTTTACCGTCTGTTAGTTTGAAGATAGGTCTTAAAAAGTGATTTATTTAAATAAAATATAATTAAATTTAATTAAAAATTATTGAAACTAAATATTTAAAAAAAAAACTATCATTTTTTTATTCTATTATTATTTCCTTTTTAATATGTCCTCAACCTCACTCCCCACTCCCTAACACACACCCTAACTCCGTTCCTTTTGAAAATTGGAATATTTTGATTTTCCTTCCGTTCTAGAAATAATTAAGATGGGATATTTTTGAATTACTATCTCAGATGCAATTAAAATCAATAAAAAATATAATTTAGGGTCCGAATCTATTTTGAGTACTAATGGTATTACAAAATATTTTTTTTAAATATTAAAAATAAATCATAATAATGTTTTACCAAGTTTAGGTAAATATATTGCCTAAATGATTTTTTTGTGTAAAAATATTAAATTTCTAACATTTTTTGTAGACAATATGATTTTAAAATATTTAAAAAAAAAACATAAATATGTTTAGAGATATAAGTCAATTATTAATGATTATTTTTTTTAATTTAGAAAGATATTCTGCCAAGTTTAGAATTAAGATAGCTTTTTTTTTTTTAAAGTAATAAATTACTGAGAAAAATTATAGTTAGTTTTTAGATCTAGAAAAATGTTCTCCCAAGTTTTGTGATATATATTATTTAAATATAAAATTTAAAAACAATTTTGCTAAGAATATTTTTTTTTTCATTCAGAAAGATGTTCTGCCAAGTTTAGAGTTAACATACCTTTTTTTTTTTTCAAAAGTTATAAATTACAGGGTAAAATTATAGTTAGTTTTTAGGATAGTTATTGGGACCTGTCACTCCTTTATCAATAGGGGCGTGGCCTCAGCAAGGTTATAAAACTACTCGTCACCAGTTGCCGCCACCATTCTTCCCCTTTGTCCTAGTTTTTGAAAACCGCGTATTCATTGCAATCATTAAATTTGTTACTGCCTTAATTACATATTTAAAATTGTTAGTGCTGTCGACTTCCGGTGATCTGGAGAAGTTTAAGTAATAATTTAAAGGAGAGGTAATTTAAATTACGGTATGGACCCGACCTCAACTGAAAAGGAACTTTTGGGATTTGTTTATCTCTTGAGCGAGCATAGCGAGCGGAAATCGTCAGCTGTGATCTATTTAAAGTAGTAATAATTGAAATTACGTAAAAATTATGTATATTTCGGTTATTATTTACAAGAAAGAAGTGAACGTATATGGAAATGAACGTATAAGGGAATGTGATGGGGACGTAACCTCAATGTCAATAATGTGAGGCCACCCCCTTTAGATAAGGGAATGACCGGTCCCAATAATTACTCGTTTTTAGATCTAGAATGTGATTATCTACTTTAAATATTTGATCAAGTATCGTGTGATTTAATTTGTTAGTATAGTCAAGTTTTACTTTGAATATAGAAAAGAGCAATTGTATAAAACTTACAAGACTGATTATAAATTCTGGCTATGAAATCAAATATAAATCAAAATTTATATTTATAACATCCAAATATAAAACAAAATTTATATTTATAACATCCAAATATAATTATCTTCAATTTTAAGTTTTTTCTCATTAAAAAAAACTATATAAAAGCCAGTTTTCTAGTGATGTTCCTCAGAAATGTTACCACGTCAATAATATTTTATCTCGCTGCAAGACTGTGGAATGAAATTTTTCAAAAAATGGAATAGTTTATAATAGAAATTTATTTATTTATTAGAATAGTTTTCGCACACTATAGCAATGCAGAGTTGATTAAGCTCATACTTGCCATTCAACAACAAATGCTTGCGCAGGCCCAGCGATTGCAACAGGCAAGAGATTACAAGTACTCAGTGAATATAGATTTGTTTTAACCGGGATATTTGAATATTAAGTGATTGGTACTAAAGAATCGATATAAGTTTTTATAACAACTAGTGTAAAAAAATTTTTTTCGTACACACTGAAAATTTAGATTAAGTAACATGCTTGAGCTAAAATAAGTCTACTTGTAGGTTTGTATATTTTTTTACACACTATCATTTTTTTAACCCATTGAATTTGATTGGATACTTAATTTAAATATATTCTGGAATAAATATACATATAAATTAAGTTACTTTACTTGAACTTTGCGAAAATCTACAGTTTTGGAAACTCCATCGAATGAGAATTATTCCAATATGTTTCTGTTATATTTTCAATGGTTAATATTTTTACAAGTGTACGAATAGTTAGATTGTAATTGACAATAATGATCCTCACGATTGCTATAAATCTACGTGTAGGTGTGATGGAAAATCATTTACGTCATCATGTCCCTCATAAATTATTTGATATAGGCCGATAATGAGGAAATATTTGTTTTTAGTGAAAGAAGTTCTAAGCTACCTATTACCTAATTTAGTAACGCCCATTAGAAATGTATGGCTAAATACTGATTTGGAACATTCAGAACGAATTTAAAGTATAAAATTCCTATGTCAAGGTAACATAAAAGGTAAAAACCAACTCTTTCAAAAAGTTATAAGTTCAAAGAAATAAAACTGTAGTTTACAGTTTCCTCAAATAGAATGAACAGTGAAAAAGATTTTTTTTCCTTATAAAGGGGTAAAAAAAAATTATTATCTTTAAGAGTTTAATTTAATACATAAGCAAAAATAATAAAAAAATTCCAATTTAAATTTTTTAAAATATTAACTATTGAAGAACTCGCAAAAACGATATTGATCCTAATAGCAGATATGTTCGAGAATATACGCAACAAATCTGAGAAAGATATATCACATTTTATTTTTTCTAAAAATCATCTTGTTAGAAGGGCCAATTTGTCAAGTCTGATTAGAATGACCCATCTGCCTCCCCCTACCCACTAATTCTCTTCACACAATTGTTATGTTTGTTTAGCAAATTTTTGTTAATATTCTATTTTATATATTTAAATCAATGCACTGTTAAATTTTAAATTATAAATTATTTTATATTTAGTTTATTGTCTGTCTTTATGGCTTTTTAAATTAACAGCATCTGTCTTAAAATTAACTACATTATTTATGTTTTTTGTAATGTATATTGCTTCCAATTTTTTTTTTTTTATATTTCTTGTATTTTTTTTAGTTTTTAATATTTCGGGATTATAAAACTAAATGTATGATTACTTAATATACTATGATGGGCCAAAGCAATGATATTTTTATTTTTACTGTTTTTACAATTACTTAAGTCCTGCTTAACTCTGGCCTGTAACTTTTCAGATGTTTCTCCAATGTACGTCATCTCGCAGTTGCTACAATCTATTTTATATACTACCTTCCTTCTGTTGATCATTTTTATTTTTAAGCTACAGACCAGAATTAAGCAGCACATAAGTAATTGTAAAAACAGTAAAAATAAAAACATCACTGCTTTGACCCATCATAGTATACAAAGTAACCATAAATTTAATCTTGATAATCCCGTAATTTTAATAAATAATAAATAATTTTAATGAGTAACAAGATATGGTGTAAATTAAGATTTTGAATAATTAGTAGTAGCAATTGTTTTATGTTGTATTGTAAAAAATTAAGATCCTGGAAACGAAGAAGGTCTTCGAAGCGTCGACAATAATTAAAAAAAAAAATTTTTAAATCAAGTTAAATATCAATGGGAAGTTGTTTTTCACAAAATAATTAAATCAGTTTAATTCCTTATTTATATAATCAATACTTCCATTTTTCGTATACGGAGATCAATGAAGATTGTAATTTAAAAAAAAATAATTAAAAATGTCAAAATATTTGAGGTTCAAAATTAGATTTGTTCGTTAGTTAGCAGGTTTATAGTTTTAGTAATCGATAAAATCTGAAGTTTCGAAAAAACAATTTTTTTTTTTTAAACTTCAGGTTTTATAGATTTACTTATTTAATAATTAAATTAAAAAAAACAAGTAAATAAAAGGATGGATTGGAGAATGGAAAATCTAACACTGTGGTAGGAAAGTCTCACTGTTTTGGTATTTATTAAAAAATGATAAAAGAAAAATAGATGTTTCTAGTTAAAATATATTAAATATTTATATTTTATTAAATATTATGAAATATTTTATATTAAAATATAAAAACTTTGCACTTTCTTTTTTAAATTTGTTAGTACAGTTAATTATTGGAACCTTTAAACGAATAAAACATTATAAATGGTTGATTTATTTATGTTGCTGTGTGCTGCAACCACTGGCGGATCCAGAGGGGGTGCGCGACTCCCTCCCCTGGAATGTGGAAAAAAAAACTTTTTCTTGAAAACTGTTTTCTATTACATATAGAATAGAGGCTTGTAATGATATGTTAATTGAATTTTGATATATTAATATTGGCTTTAAAACGTGAACAAAGCATTTAATGTTTTAAAGTTTCTTCTAAGAGGGTGGAAGGATTGGAGAGGACCTGGCACATATTTGTGCCCCTCACCTTCCCTCAGAAAATTCTAGATCCACCACTGGCTTGGTTAGAAACATGGTTATAAGTGGTTGAAAAATATAATTTGTAACATTTAAAATTCAAAATAAACAAAAAAAATTAAAAATTGTTAATAAATTAAAAATTTAATTTTAAAAATATGTCAATTTATTAAAATGCTGACTCTTCTATAAAAATAATTTCTTAATTAAAATGTCGAATCTCAATTTAAAATCTTTCAAATTTAAATCTATAAAATTTAAAATATATACATGAAATATATTCCCTTTTCAAAATCATGCACAGTTGTAAAAGATTCGATTAATCATTTACCTAATTATGGAAAAATGACATGAAATTGAAGAAACATATCAAATACATCCATAGTATATTTTAAAATTTTCTTTTTACTTAAACTGTTCATTTTATCAACATTTTCAAATAGGAATAAAAAAGTAGAAAAATAATGAATTTCTATGAAATATTCAAATTGAGAATTAAAAACTCAATTTTTAAACGCACAATAGCTCCTGTCAGAAAAGTAATGCAGTACAAAAGGCTATTCACTAGGTTCTGGGAAATTATTGAAAACATTGCTGACATTGTGCGTCAGCTTCCTGGAATCATATTTATAACAAAAGGTATGCGTAATTTTTATTTAATTTTTCTTTTTCGTACAGTTGAGTGGACTTAGGTATGGAAAATATTAATACCGCGTTTCCTCTTTTGATTCTTGTTTAAGTGCTCATAGTTAGTAGGAAAATGACGGTCAGAAGTGTGATAAAAGTGGTAGGAGCCCGCGTGCAGGTGCCTATAATCTTCGAAATCTAAACAACCATTTTTCGGTACACTTCTATTGGACTCATATCTGTTTATATATCGAATTATCTCATATTTAATTCATTAGAAATTATTTTGGGATTGTCTGCAAAAAATTCATGACTATTTGAGAGCTATGCAATAACAAAGGATTTGTAAATGCAGTCACAATTGTCGAGTTCAGGATGATTGGCAATGGGTATTCAAAAATAGAACAAATGACAAGAGGTCGATATAGGATGACCGCTAATGTCAGAATGATGAGCTTCCGAAACATTAGCGATTGGCGTGCTAAGGGTATGAGCTTAGAGACATCGCAGGATGGTTACCACAGACAAAGGGTTCATATCCTCCGTTTATGGAAACCATCCTGAGCCTCCTGTGGATAATTTGTGGACATTTTGTGGACAACTCTCATACCTACAACACGAAACCACGTTTGCTGCATCATAAAGGTACTCGAATTTGGGATGAATTAATTCTTGTAGCTCTGAAAAACTGTCTGTCACTAGTCATTCTGAGGAAATTCTTGAAATGATCTTTGTATGTGAAAAAGTTAATTTATTCATAAACCATCGTTTCATCCATATCCGTTTATTTTTATTACAGATGTTCCTTTAAGCGAACATTTTTTTTTTTTTTTTTCATTTTTGCATGGAATGTGTTAAAATTATGAATCCTTCTGATGAATATTTCTTTTTAGTTCAGAAATATCTATGAGCTGTAATATTGAACTGTAATTTCATGCATTTTATCTTCAATGGTTTTTAATGGGTTCTGAGTATTCTTATTGATTTTTCTACTGAAAACATAACTTAATGAAGTTATTTTTTCTCCAGCATCGATTCAGAAGACTCATACATTCCAAATGAAGACAGCCTCATTATTTCCTTAGAAGAATTTGAGGACGTCAAAGCAGAATTAGCAAATTAAGAAATACCAGCTGAAGCGGAAGGACTCCAGCAGCAACCTCAAAAGGAAAAACGCCAGCAGCCAGCTAAAAGAGCTGAATAGACAAGACAGAATTCAAAGCATTTAACCTTATAGTATTCTTCAGATGTGGGAGAGAGAGGTGGTACTTAACAGAAATCTGGCGATTATTATGTGAAACGAAAATATTTTTCTTGGAAATAAAAAAAGATTTTAAGATTGTCTATTTAGTAGAGCTCGCTCGGTAGGTGACAGACTAATGAAAAACCATCTATTGCTAATATGTGCAATTCTAATAAATGATAGAAAATAATATTTAATTTTTAAAATTAGTTTACTTTTGCACGTTTTAGGAAAAAAAAAATTACAAGTAGGTAAGTACCTGCTTAATAGCCATGCCTTCCTCCTAGAGTATGTCTGAAAATCGTGAAGTATCTGGACTAGAAAGCAGATTTTTCTTAGAGTGTATATTTTGTGTATACCTAATGGGAAGGTGTTCCTCTAAGAGCGAATTGAAAATATGCTCCCACTCAAATGATATCTATGTGCCGACAAAATTTTATTTCTTTATTGTAAAATTATTTATAATTTCTAAATATTTACTTTTAAATATGATGATTTTCAGCATTATTTTAAATGTATATATTATATAATTTTCAGGTTTATCCTTAAAACGTATGCCAAATTTGGTGATTATAGAAGTTTAGGTGATTATTTGCTTTCTTCTTATAAATACTCTCTACAAAATATATTTAAATCACTCCTGAAAGAGATTTCTGCGTATGCCCCTGTTTAAGATCCCTTTTGGATTTGGAATTCTCAGCAACAATGTATATCCAAATAAAAAAATGATCATTTAAAGGCAAGTTTGACTGATTATAAAAAATTATTATTTAACAAACAATAAATAAACACCATATTTTCCTTGGTTTTTATCATTAAATATTAAATAAGAAGCGTAAAATTATAATAAACATTACTGTTAGGCCTCCGCGTTTTTTTGCTTTATATAATTTAAAGTCTTTCTTTATGTATAAATGAGTAGATTATTATTATGTTGTGGGGTGGGAAACTTTTCTTGAACTTGACCCATGTAAAAATTTATAAGGAGATAAAACAAATATGATTAAATGTATGATCGCTGGTGTTTACATGTGATTTGTAGTACAAGCATCTGAAACAGAAATGTAAGATACTTTATTTTCTGCAAATATTAGAAATTTAAAAAGTTTTTTACCATTAATCTTATTATACCACATTGACGAGTTGGCTCGTAAAAATCACTATTGATTAATTTTACTTATTATTTGACTATGGTATTTAAATTTCACGTGTATTTTATATAATATTTTCTATGTGCATATAAATATAAATGTTTACATATATGATATATGTATATCTATATATAATCATCATCACCTGACCACAAATATGCATGTATAAATTCAGGCGCGTACGCAGAATTTTTTTTTTGGGAGGGGAGAGGGTTAAATAAGAAGACAAGTAATCACTTATGTGTCTATAATCGCCAAATTGGGAGTATGCTTTTAGGATTAGAATGAAAATTGGAATGAAAATTATTAATAAAAATGTATAACTTATGATGGTGGATATGAAAAAGATATTTTTTCATGAATTATATATTCCCCTGATCCTCCCTTCTGCGTCCGCCATTATATATATTTATTATATAGGGTATGATTCCTCTCTCATTTATTTGTTTCTTTGCTCCGATAGTGGGTACGTACATGGGCCAAAATGGATTCTAATCCCACACTATACTGTCAAAATACAAAACAGATGCATAATAATTCGATATCGCTGAGGGTAAAGCAACAGTTCCAAGGCAAGAAACGACTCCGACTTCTCAGAATCGAGTGCAGCAAAATGCCGCTAGTAATACGCCTACTCAAGCTGTTTGTGATATTCTGTCCATTACTGATATTTTTTTCTGATCAAAACATCCGCAATGGGAAATTTATTCCATGTCCTTATCATAATTCCAGTAACGATGGAAATAAATAATAAGTAGTCAGTCCGTTTTACTTGCTCACTTTCTCAACTATTTATTGAATTCAATTATCATTAAATATATTTATTTTTATTTAGTTACTTTTTTTCTTTGTATTCTCTCCAGTTATGCATTGATAAAAACTGGTAGGCATGCCAACTCGATAAAATAATTAGGAATAAAAATTGAAAGATAAAAGAATAATATACATGAAACTATGAGATAAAAGAAAAACAACACCAACAGAATATTTGAAATAATCGAAATCGGCCCTTATATGCAGAATAATGTAATAGTTACGTCGCTGTCCCGACAATGAGCGATTTTAAAATTTATAAGTTTACTATGGAAACGACGATATAACTGAATCGTTGAATGTTATAAGTGTCATCCCAAGACCCAACTTTTGAGAAATTAAAAAAAAAAATGTTTAACTTTTTTCAGCGAAGTATATTTGCAAACGAAAAATATTGTACTTTTTCAGCTACGTCGAATACCATTGGAAATGATAAATTTGGATCATTTAATAAATCCATGTCACTTAGACAGCTTTTTACAATAGGTGGAGTTCGACACTTTTAACATGCCACGACAACTTTTAATAGAACTTCCGTAATTTTTCATCTGGAAAATGGCAAAATTTATGGTATAAAGCTCAAAAAAAAAAAAAAAAAAAAATGAACCACTATATCCGACTATCAGATTTCTGGGCAGTGGTCAGAATTTTCAACATTTGATGTTATTAGAGGTAATCTCCCTACAAAGTGTTGGGGAAAAAGTAATCGAGACATGCTTGGCGATAATAAAGGTTTTGAAAAAATATATGAAGGGAGGAAGGAATATATCTACCTAAAGTAGATAGATAGTCAACACTGCCACAGATATTTTGAAGGAATATATACAGGTAGGTACCTGAAGTTGGTCAATACTGCCACAGGACACATCAACAAAATTAGATGAATTTGGCCGCGTTCACCAGATATCTAACCTTGATTTTACTCCAACCGTTGTTTAAACATCGGACTCAACCACCAACCTGGCCGAGTTCAAGCTGTTGACGTTCAACATCATATTCATCATCGCTGAAGAGTGAAGACCAACCAGAGTTGGTGAAGACCAACCATGTTGATCTCTAGAGGCCACTTTATGCTGAAGAAGTTCAACTTGCTAAGTATCATTCTTAAGGTTTTGATAAAAAAATGTATTAAGAAAAAATGCGTTTTCTGTAATTAGAAAAAAAAATGCTTTCTTATCCATGTGATTTTTTTTACCCTCAATCTGATCTTGAGAATTTATTTGTGCCGAGAGCTTAGAGAATGACTTTACGACATAAATCACGAACAAAAATGTTTTATAAAATCGGGCCGATTTTGTAGCTCGTTTGAGAAGAGAACTGATCCAATAAATCTTGAGACAGGATGCCTCAACATTTCTGGAGAAAAAAGAAAGAGATAATGCTATGTACAGTATAATTTACAACATAAGTACCTATAACCTATGAGTTCACTGTAGTTATAGGTACTAACACCTAATGAGGGAACTAGTAGCCCTCGGTGTTGAAAAATGTTCAACTTGCCAGAGGGTGAGACCCTCATACGCCAACATTTTACTGAACACGCCCTTTACGATGATAAAAGTGTGAAAATCCTAATGGCTTTTCTGGGACGTCCTCTAATTTGATGGAATTATGAAGAAAGTTTTAAGAATTATTTAGTTAAAATAAAAATTATAAAAATTTTATTATCACGCAAGATCAGATTTACTTTTATATATGTGTAGAATGTGAATAGTCGTCATTTACTTATACGACCCTGAAGACTGGACGCCTATAGATATCATTCATGTCAAAGCATTAGGGATGGTCATGCGAAAAAAAAAACTCATCCGTTTTGGTTTTCATCAATCATCGTTATACTATGGATTGTACTTTGACAGCCTACATTTCCTTGACTTAAAGATAAGTATTCATATACCACTTAACACTATGTTTTACTTCTTAGCACTGCGTGTAACTACTACACATTGTTTTGGCACACTAAGGGTTAATTTTTAAGAATATTAGTCCTTTAACTCTTATTGTCTACAAACTCCTAAATTATCAAGTCAAAAGATTCAATTAGGATTGCGATAAGCCCTTTAATTTTAAGCTCTTTAAAACAGAGAAAGATGACAACACCAAAACCAAATTTAGAAAATAAATTTTTTATACTCAGGGGACCCTAAAATGTATCAATGTAATGGTGGGCAAGTATACACTACATTTTACAAAGTTTGACTTGGAACAACTGTAAAATCTTTAGTTTTAAAACTGGATTTTTCTTATTTTTCTAAGAATATCGCTAATAAAATATGCTTTAAATATTACATTCAACTCCACGTTTCAATCACATTCGTTTTTATGAGATTGATAATTTAATTTAGTGGTACCTGGTACGCATTTGTCCCTTTCCTTAATAGGAAAGTGCGCAAGAGGAATCTGGAGGACTCTAGATTTTGAAGTAAGTGCAAAATAGTTTGTTTCGAGAGGATTATTTTACTGATATAATCATAGAAAAAGTTGAAGCTTGTCTGAGATTTACATTTGATAATCTTCAGTGACAGTCATCAAAGTAGGACGTGGAGCATAATTGAATAGATGTATTGACAACTCGTTACAGTCCCTATTATTATAGGTTTCGTTGGGGAATGTAAAGTGCAAAATCCAAATTGATGGTCAGGAAACATTTCAATATAGCGAAAATTCCTATTTCCAAAAACTTTTCAAAAACACTGTAGGAAAATGGAAGACAAATTTGTTAAGCTTGTAAATCTTTTTCTTAATCACGAGCACAGAGTTGCAGATAGTAAAGCATTATTTGGTATTTACTGTAGGACTACGGTGTTTATGAAATCATGACGAAGGGCATTTTTTTTTTTTTAGCTTTTTAATACGTTCTTCAACTGAGGAGGAGAGAAGGAATGCGAATTAAGCCCGAGCATTTTATGACATGCAGACCTAAATTTGTGCAAGAAAACTCATATTCGCTATTTAATCACATTTTCTTAAATACATACCTATATTGCTTTTATAAAAATTGATTTTAGAAAATCATTTTGCTGTAGACTTCAATGATTTGTATGTCACCCTCATTATCCTTATCTTCAGAGAAGTTTTTGATCAGGATTCAGGAGTGATTAACCTAAGAGGTAGTAGTTAGAGCTCGATCGTAAATAAAAAGCGCAATAATAAAATGCACTGTTTTAATGTTTGCCGACGTTTCGGACTAAGTTGCAGGCCTTCATCATGGCTAAAAAACAAAAAGATACGAGAATAATGGAAATGAAAAAATCAGTATATGAATATATAGAGGTCACATGGAGAAGATGAATAAAGTTATTAAAATGATATGAGTTTTTTTACCAAAAGATTATTGATTTGAATTGGTGTGTAGCGTTATATTTAATGGAAAATGGTAAAAAATCTAAAGTGGAGTTGAAAACATAATGGAGAACACAACGGGATACAGTTAGTCGATTATACTAACTGTTAGTCGATACAGTTAGTATCGATTAAAAAAAGGAAAAGAAAAAAATTAAAACATAAAAAATAAAAATGAAAGAGTGACATGACTGATGACAAAATAGATAAAAGAAGAAATAAGAACAAAGAGACTTTATTTGATTTTCACCATTTAGTAGTAGAATGGCTAGTTTTTAACGGATACTTTCTAAAGTTACCATAAGGGATGACGAAATTATCAAATACAGATTATACGCTATATGAATAGAAAGAAGAAAAAGCTGAGGACATAGAATTGAAATTAAAAAGTTTAAACAAGGAAAAATAAAATCGATAAAAAAATAAGGAGTTGTCGATAGTTTTAAAAAAAGTGAAAGGAGGGAGGGGATGCTGAGCTATTTATTTTACAAGTGTAAAATTTGAGAATAAACCAGAGATATGTTTTCTTTGACAGTTCTGTGACTGAAAGGATTGGGTTCTTGGTTGGTATATTTTAGAGTATGGATTTTGAATGATTTTTGCACTTAAACGCAAAGGGTTTCTTGGAGGAAAGATATCTATAAGAACGTTTCATTGTCCAAATCGGTATTAGAAAAAAAGCAATTTTTTAATCAATTAATTAATGGAAATTTCTAAAAAAATAAATACAATTATGCAAACTTTTTATTTTACGTTTTATAAATCTGGCAGTACTGTTTTTTTTTTTTTTTGGAGACACTTTCAGCCTGGAAAACCATTGAATCCTTAGAAAATATACTATTTTTCCCGTTATATATAAATTTATAGGGAGCAGGGTAGCTCAATGGATAGGGCACTGTCCAGATAATTATTTGTTCTGTTACCAGCCGTGGATCGGCCCTGAGGGATCGAGAGACCCTCCTGGTGCTCACCCAGCCTCTTTAAGGTGGTTACCCTAAATTGGGGGAAAAATCTGCTGGCTGAGTGCGATCTCGACCGAATTATCTTCTTGCACAACCGTTGGCTTAAAAGGCTGACGTTGGCGCTTACCAAGTACTGAACCTGAAACTCTTCAAGGGTTGTAGTGGTACAGGTTTCTTTTATTAATACTTTTTTTAAATTTATATATACAGGGTGTCCTTTTTAAATGGCCCGGCTGAATTTCTCTTGAACCGATTACGTTATAAAAAAAATAAAAAATACGTATTTAATATTTTTCAGTTTAGTTTAAAATTTAGACCTGTTTTTGAAAAAACAAATAAACGGGGTCTCTCAGATTCAGTATAACTTTAAAATTTCAAATAGAAACCTATGCCTTCCGATACATCATTCTAACGGGTTTTTGAAACTGAATTCAATGGTGAAACCAGATTTTAAATTGGCCAATAAATTACAAAGTTATGGTACAAATATATTTTGTTTGTTTCGGTACTAACTCTTTTAAATTGCCTTTACATTTTTTTTGTTACACAGGAATTAATTGGGTCACATCGTGTTTGTTATCTTTTTAGCTGTAATTCATAATAAAGGTTTGTTTTAAAGATGTAGTGAAAAAAACAGAAATAATATGATTGGCAGCGTTTATGCCAATCATAACCCTGCAACATCAGTTGAAGAACTGTTGTAAAGAGTGGAAAATGCTTGTCAATCCATCGAGTCAGTACACCGCACTGAGCACCAGCGAAGAGTGGCTAAGAAGAGCCAACCTTTGCATCGTCGAAGAGGGTGGGCAGTTCGAACATGAAATGTAGGTTCACCAACCTCTGGTTGTATGCAGTATGGATTTTTTTTATTATTAAAAATAGCTAACAAAGTACATTATTTTTTTTTAAACTTTGTACCATAACTTCGTAATTAACCAATTTAAAATCTGGTTTCACCATTGAATTCAGTTTCAAAAATCCGTTAAAATGATGTATCGGAAGGCATAGGTTTCTATTTGAAATTTTAAAGTTGTACTGAATCTGAGAGACCCCCTTTATTTTTTTTTTCAAAAGCAGGTCTAAATTTTAAACTAGACTGAAAAATATTAAATACATATTTTTTATAACGTAATCGGTTCAAGGGAAATTCAGCCGGGCCATTTAAAAAGGACACCCTGTATATATCAATTTGATCACCATATCAACATAAGATAAAATAATTTCATTAAAAAATAATTTTCAAACTGTGTACACATCGTTAATACTAAATGTGGAAGGTGAAAAAATTAATGACGAAAAGTAACAAAATAAACACTTTTTTTCATTTTGCACCTATCAAAAGTAAGCAACCAGTGGTTTTGCGAGCTAAAAATTGAGAATTTGGCATAATGGACATGAGTGAGATTACTACCCTTAGTTTCTTCATCATTTTTTGATTTTACGCTTAGAATTTGGAAAGGAGTTATCTCATCCAGCTTCATTTCGGCCTTTTACGGCTCTTGTTGGGCAAGAGAATTATGGTGATGCATTGAATGAGTATGTTCTTTTGGATTTGTCGTGAAATCCATTATAGTGTTAATTGTTGGTGTAGCTCATTGGCTATGGTATAGTTCATTAACTGTTGGAATGTGAAGTCTGCATGAAAGTTATATCTGTGAAGCCGCAGATTTGTGAAGCGTAGATCCAAATGGGCTTAAGTAAGTTAGTGTAAGTGATAAAGTTCTGTCTAAGTTTCAATTTTAACATCTTGCAAGAAATGAATGTAACTGTGGTAATCATCTCAGATGTCAGGCCAAGGTATTGTGCTGTGTCTCTCTGTGGAATTTTAACATTGACGAGGTAAATTGGAGGGCAGGATTCTAAGTCGAATTTTCCAAATTTTGTACTAGTCATGAAGCATTGTTAGGTGATGCAAATTCTATAGAAGGACACGATTTTAAACATCAACCAGTTATAAATTATTATCTTTTAAGAAAACTTAAAACGTTATTAAATATTTTGTCGTTATTACTAGGCTTCAGAGGGACTCCAGAAAATTTTTGTCAGGCTTGACATGACTGCACCGCTGTATTGCAGTATAGTATTCAATGAACCTACATTTCTAATAAGTCTTAAATTACTTTTCCGAACTTTATTGGGCATGTCTTATTTACGATTTACTTTGAGATAACTATAAAAAATATTCAACTAAATCTTGCTTTTGCTTAGAACTTTTGTTCTTGCTTTGATAATCAGAATATTTATTATATACTAATTAGTTTTAGCTAGCTAACAATGGAATGTTCTTCTTACTGAATATATTGCAAATACTAAAAAAAAACTATAATTTAGTGGTTGTTTCAGTGCCATATTGAACAGTAATAGTTAACATAGAAAACATTTTCCAAGGTGAAGATCATTTCCAGAATCAAATCCATTGAATAACGATAAATATATTGAATCAAAATCATTATTTTAAAAAACGATTTCAGTATTGTTGACAATTAGTAATTTTAAACGATTTTTCATTATCTCACCGCCATATTAAAAAAATTACTTGCCAACATATTGATATATATAAATATATATATATATATATATATATATATATATATATATATATATATATATATATATATATAAATATATTATATATATTTAAAATGGGTATTAGGAATTTTTAGTGTGTTCAAAAGGTATTCAAAAGCGTATAAAAAAATCTTTAAATTTGATTTCCCAACAATTTTGGTTAGTAGCGGAAACGGCTATCGATTTTGGTGGCATAAATATAATGCATAGAGAAATTTAAATGTTTGGGGTCAAAATCCTTCTTCACGTTTAATAGTTAGATCTAACGAAATGCACGAGGAAATACTTTTTATTCCTATTGCCAAATTTCTCAAGTTGTCCCTTGTTTCTAGTAACTTAAAAGTTATAAGTTACAAAACTATTATCCTTATTATTATTCTTTACGGATACAATACGTCAGGGTCGAGGCTAGAGGTTTTCTCGGAGGAACAATTTAAATTTTGCCGCCTTTCTATCATCCCTTTCTCAAAAATGAACTGTTTTATTATAGTATTTTAGGTAATATATTTCGAAATAAATGTTATTATCTCATACAATTAACTCACTTGACTAAATTAAAATTAAAACAACTAGTAAGTAGAAACAATTTTTTTTTTCTTGACCTAAAAAGAAGATTTCATTCGAAATTTCCCTCACTCTAAACTCTGCCCTCCTTTGTTTTAATACCGACCCTACAAGCCCTGGTAGTTTGCTTTGAAGTTTGAGGATAAGTTATTGCATCGGAATACTAGATCAGAGGAAGGATGCGTCCACTGCAGAATTTAGTTGGCTTATTGTAATTATAATATTGATAAGACCAAAGCCCGTGGCTGCCGAAAGGCAAGGTAGGGTGTAATAAATAAATAAATAGGCTAATAATATTAATGAAGTAGATGAGTAATAGAATCGCGACTGTTGTCATGGGCTTATAAAGCTGTTGTGTTTAGTGATAACAGAATTCCTGAAAAGTTAATTTGCACTGAATCGACTACTAAACGTCAGAATGGCCGACCAAAACTTTGACGTAGAGCTGAACTAGGCCCGATCTTAAGGATATGTATATTGATGGAAGGGCAGTGTGCAGCCCCAACATGTCGGTGCTATCGGCACGGAGCCTCCGGGGTAGTCAAGCCATTTTTTGTTTATTTGGATGCACCAATGACTTCATCTAGGTCTCCAAATAAGCACCTCTGGGCAATGGAACGAGATTAAAAGAAGAATCTCAATAGGCTGGAAAGCCATGTTTTACAAAAGCAAGGCTGGCACGAAATTGAAGGAAAAAATCTGTGGGAAACTACAGTTCCTCTAGTCCTGATATGTGGTTGTGATACCTGGAGATGAAGCAATAAAATCGTACTTGAACTACAAACAATAGAACGTGGAACGGAATGTTATATTATTGGAATAAGTAGAAAATACAGGAAAACTAAAGTATGGAATAATTGATAGCCATAGTAGAGATGGTCTTTAAGAGAAAATGGAAATTACCAAGCCATACCATCAGGAGGAACGGAGATTGCTGGACAAAGAGGATCGTAGAGTGGACACCAAGGCAGTACACGAGAGCGAGAGATAGGCCGATCACGAACTGAGAGGTGAGAGCAACATGTGGAAGAAGTACTTGGAGCAGAGTTATCAAATGGCCTGAGAAAAGGAAAAGACTGGCAAAGGTTCGCTACCTGGTTTGGCTAAAGGATTTACAATAATGATCGCATTAGTTCATTCAACTGCATGAGAGCTTAAAAATCCTCGGCTTTAGGTCTTAGCTCAAAAATATCAACTTTAAGGCTTCTTACACACCAAAGCAGAGCCGAGTCGGGCCCGGGCGAAGCGATGCCAAGCCAAGCCGAGCAAAATCTGCGATGCATTCGCACTGAAGCAGATTCGCACTCTGTCGATTTTCTAGCCTTGTAGTGAGAGGTGATTTTGTTCTTCCTAGCAGTCTCAGTTAGTGCAATAATAATGTCATCAACCTTGATGATGATGATGTTATTGGATAGTTCCTCACTTGATAATGAGTATGTGCGATAACGAAGGCGTTACTGCGCTCACAGTCTCAATAAAGATCACGAGAAAAGCGGACAATTGGCGACTCTATACGAGAAACTACGAGAAGATGAAGAACGCTTTTGCAGATATTTCAGAATGAGTACTCATACATTCGATTCTATACTGGAATCCATTTGTCCTCAAATTTACAAAAGAAACACGAACTACAGACGAGCTATACCGTGTGAAGAAAGGCTGACGGTCATTATTCGGTGAGTAACAAAGTTTTAAAATAAATTGTCAATTATTCTTAACCTTGAGTTTTTCTTATCTACAAGTGTAAAAACAACAAATTAATACTTTTTAAAAATTTTATTGATAAAATTTGTTTAAAAAAAATAGAAGCAGAATATTACGCACACACTGGCCAGGACACCGAGTTAGACTGAAAAAACGCGGGCAGAAACCGCTTGAGGTAGCAGGAGGCAGGACTGCTTAAAATCGCTCGGCTTCGCTCGGTCCCGCCCGGCGTATTATTTGAAAGAACCCATTGAAATACTGCGTAATCGGTGGTCAAGCGATTTCCCCCCGGCCCGGGTCGGCCCGGTCTTGGTGAGAAACTCCCCCTTAAACTAATTTTGCTTAGTTTTTATTATAATTTTGTATTTAGATGCAAATAAAAGATTATTATTATTAAATTAAGGATTATAAATTCATTATAAAAATTTGTGAAAATATTTTCCGGCTCTCCAATCATTTTATATCAGTCTTAGCCATAAATATCAAGAATGTTAATGATAACATGTTTTAAATAAACTTTATTGATTTTTGTAAATAACTAAATAACTCATGTAAATAACTCATGAAATAAACTTTTAATTGCGGCGGCATCATCTTGATAAGGATGCATTTTTCCTCTATGAAAAACTTTACGCCACTATATAGCTATCAGGAGACATTATGGCCGCCATAAACTATCGCTATGGTCTACACTACATTATCGCTCGCTAAGATATACCAAGGAGCGGGCCTCAGATTATTGCCGACTGCAGAGCCAACGCCACTAATGGCCTTTGCAATAGGAGAACCGCTCGCTTTGAAGTGCAATGATTGCAAGCACTTCAGGCATCTCCCTCCGTACTCCGGCTAATTGCGCATTAAAGTGCAAAATCGCAATTAATGATGCACCTATAATGGGTCGGGCACTTGATAATTAAATAATTCTCGGCGAGGGGGATGCTTAACAAATGAGCGAGGACGTCCAGTCGAAGAAGTATTTAATGGACTCGGGTGTGTGAAATGTCATCGCGCTTCGGCCGCCTCTTCAAATGTCGGGGTTTATTCCAAGAATTCGTGAAGTATAGAACAGTGTATATTGTGTGCGCAGGTACTTGTGTAGGGAAAGATTAAAAATCAAATTCAAGCATTGAGAGATGCTCACTTTCAGAGATGAGTCACAAATATATTTGGCTGCTAGTATTTATATTGCACCTATCAATTACCAACTTACGGAATAATAATTACGTATAGTAGAATTAAGTTTTTGTGTACAATATAAAATGAGTACATTACATAATAAACATTAATGAACAAATCACCGATTTGGAATTTAGCCGATGTGTAAAAGTTGTGGTAGTCGACCGAAACGTAGATATATTAGGAAAATATTGTTGTCGTCATTGGCATAGAACTACAGGCATTGTTAAACCTTGTTATTATTGTAATTATTATTATTTTAAAATATATGCAATAAATTTTTAAAAAATCCTTAAAAATACAAACAATAAATAATAATTAGTGATCGATAAATTATTTGCCACTTCTATAAAGTTGTTTTATTGAAAACTAGTTTCGAATGTTATACATTCATCCTCATTTAGTTCCTCATTTAGTTTTCAATAATTGAAAACTAGTTTCGAATGTTATACATTCATCCTCGGTTCTATAACTACTCAAAAAATTCAAAAATAAGCAATTCAAAATATAGTTGGTATTATTATACATATTAAATTATATAAATCAGTATTAATTTTAATACTGAAATTAATTTGAATACAGTATTGGTTTTAATACTGTTTTATATAATTTAATGTGTATAATAATACCAACTATATTTGAATTGCTTATTTTTGAATTTTTTGATTAGTTTTAGAACTGAGGATGAATGTATGACATTCGAATCTAGTTTTCAATAAAACAAATTTATAGAAGTGGCAAATAATTTATCAATCCCTAATTAGATTGATCCTTCTATACCATCATGCGGATGTCAACTGAATAATGAATAATAACTGAATAATGTTACTTTAATATTTATCGGTCTGCGCAGTGACAAATATACCAAAAATAGGTAAATGACCCAAAAGATTACAGGCTCCTTAAATTGATACCAGATTTAACTTTGCCGCCAATTGAAAGAACGGTAGTTGAAGAATGATGGAGTTTTTTTTTTTTGCAGCGATTTGCTAAATTGGGTTATTTACCCAATGCGAAGAAGTGATGTAATATCGTAATAACGTTATTAAAATTTGAGTATCAAAAACCGAAATTTTTTCAACAAAAAAAAAAAAAGGAAGAAAAACATTAATTAAAAAATATTGATAAGGACGATGGGTTCGACAAACAAAAAACTTATGGTGTGGTGTGCTCTTGTAACTAACTAAAGTAGCTGTGTTCTAGGGATGGGATGTCGAGAGCAAAATATCAATATTAATACTGATATCACTAAACATATCTATATGTTGATAATATCGGCAAAAAAATATCGGTATTTAAAAATATCGTTAATATTTTTATATATATATAAAAAAGTCTAACTAATTGGAAGAAGATTAGGAAATAACCTGTTTCTTGATATTTAATTCTTGCTGGAAATGAACTTAATAAAAACAATATCTTAATTATATTGGCACAGAAATATTGATATTATATAAATAATATCTAAATGACATCAGTTGTGAAATATCGATATTATAAACAAATAAAATATCTTGATTATATCGTTCCTGAAATATCGATATTACCAAAACAATATCTTAATTATATCAGTACAGAAATATCGATGTTATAAAAAAAATATCTTAATTATATCGGAACAGAAATGTCGATATTATAAGAACTATGTAATTATTGTAAATAAAATATGGATAAAAGAAAAAAATAGGAGTAATAGCTAATATTAAAATAATATTAAAAAAAGACAGATAATTAGAATATCGTGAAGATAGGAAAAACTTCGAAACGCTGAAGGCACTACGTTATTATTTTATATAACAAAATAATTAAAGGAAGAACTTCTCTTCACTAACAACTATATTGATTCGTTTTCAGGGAATTATATATAAAGGGTATCGAGTAATATGGAAAAATCAACTGTAAAAAGGTTCAAACATTAGGTACTGAAAATAAAGTAAAAATATCGATGCTAAACATAAATTTGTCGATTTTTTTTTTCGATTACTAGTCCATGGCCTGCGGGACTAAGTGGATAAACCAACGTGGCCCGCAGGGCAAAAACTTTGGAGACCTCTGGTAAAGACCGTTTTAGTCTACGCTATACACTAGGCTTCGCACTACGCTATGCATACACTATGCATACACTATGCATTGGGCTTGTCCAATCTTTATTCGATTATGGGAATATAGACGACAGGAAGTGTAAAATGGGTTTAGCTTTTTTTGTGTAAAATGATTTGTATTTTACTGACATAATTCATTTAAAATGGTAAAGAAGAAACAAACAATACAGAGAAACAGCATTGAAAATTCTTTGAACAATACATCTAACGCATTTTCTTATGGAAAATAACAAATGCGTAAGAGATGAAAAAAATAAAATAACTCAAATTAAAACTAGGAAATGATTGGTTCAGAAATAACTAAAATTTTTAAATGTTGAGATTTTAAAACAGCTATGATGCTTTTGAAACCATTCTTTGAAAATGGACGATGGAACTCGACTACTTCTTTTGTATGCACTTCGGGCGTGTTACAATCGGTTTATGATAACAGACTAGCGTAACATAACTACCAAAATCATCTTGATGGTCGTAATTACTGGCTGGCCTTGGAGTATTTCATTATGATTTGATGACTGTGCTTCTCGTCGTATAAGGCCTGCTTGACGCCCGCTACATCATTTATCAATAGATGCTTATAGATTGATGATGTTGCTTAGAAAGATTTGCCTGTATCAAACCGAATGTGGAAATGAGGGATTTAAAGCTGACACGAGTGTAAAAATTAAGATTATCAATATTACCTACACATTAATTATTTACGTCTTGTTTTGGTTCTTTCTTTCATTAATTAATTGATCTAACGTGTCATCTTCTTCCATCTATTATTCCTTCATAGCCTTTCCTTTGTAATGATCCTTCCGGCATTTTTTATAAATGTTTAAAACGATATAAGTTTTTTTTTTTCTGTCTCTTCATAAATGTTTTGTTTAATGTAAGCAAATGCTCTCATTGTTTCTGTTTATAAAATTATTTTTCATATTTGTTGGAGTGATATACAATACAATATACAATACTAGAATGTATGGTTTTAGAGGACTTTTGGACCTTCTCTTCCTCTTGGGGTGATTCCATATCTATCGTGCGCCCCGACAATCATCCGTCCTAATCAAGGGGACTCCTCAAGATTGTGTCGCTCGGAACTCGGTGAAGTCTAGATTCGCGACTGCATCTCGCTTAAACAGACTAAACTAATGTAGATATTGCATCACTCCCAAAAGAGTTCAGTTATGACGAGGCCTGAATTTTTGAAACGTTGACAGATTAATTATTTACTGCTATATGAGAGAAACGAGACTTTGTTTCTAATCCCCATATTACTCAATAATGATTTTTTTAAAATTATTATTTTTCATTTATTTTCATGATACACCGAGTACCTTGTACCTCTCTAAAAATATAACCATTTTGCCTGCAAAATGATACATATAGTCAACTAAAAACATGATTGCACGTCGGCAAATATTATCCTTGCAGTACATTGAATGTAAAAATAAATAAATAAATAAATTCCAATTGCATTTATTTCATATAGAATTAGACAGAATGTTGGACTTATCGAAAATAATAAGAGGCACCTCTTGAGAACTGATCTACCTGTACGTCTTATAACCAAGGCCGCCTTACAACCTCGGCAATAACTTACGCACCGAGTTGCGTCAGAATAGGCAAGCGAAGGGAGAAAAAAAAACGCAATTATCCTCTCGCTAACAAGAAAATTGACAGTTTTGAAGAGAATGTAATGAAAGGTTAGTGACTGTGGTACCAATTACATATCGGCATGTTGTGGTATGCTAGCAAGATGAAGAAAGGGCTTAGCAAATAGGGCGGCATCCTTACTCCAAAGGGATCTCATCTCCTCAATAGAGGATTCGACCAGAAAAACACTTCAATTACAGGGGAGTATTTAAGAAATCTATACATTTTCTTCTAGCTGAATGAATCTGCGTTCTTTAGTGAGCTTTTTCTTGAAACTCAACCGCTTAAAGGTAGAGGGAGGTTAACAGGGTAAAATGTTTTGTCTTATTGGAGGCAACGTAATGGGACTTCTCATAAGTAGAATTTTTTTTCCTGTAGTGTTTTTCCTTTGACTGACCATGGTGCCTGGTTATTACTTTCATTCCAGTGTAGTTTTTGTCCCGGTTTGGCAAGGAATCTTTCTGAATCGTAGTATTCTTTAGCGTTGGGTTGTAGTCCAATGTTGTTTAAATTCCTCCTCTCGTTCTTTTCGAACTATTTAAAGTATATTAGGATTAAAATTAAAAAGAAAAAACAAAGTATATCTTCATTTTTCGCTGTCATCTCCCTGGACTGGATAACAGGGTTGGGACATCGAAAGAAAAATATCGATAAATCGATAGAAAATGGATGAAAAAGCAAAGACAAGTGCATCAAATGAGTATAATGTTAAACTGCGAATAAGGTTATAATTTAATATAATTATTACTTATAAAATAATATTTATATTATCCATGAATCGTTATAAATTAAAAATTAGAATAGAATTATACTTTGCCAAAAAAATACACATTTTTATCTTGAAGACTTATACCCATATTTCATATATTATATTCTTTTACTAGTTTTTTAAATAATAAAACCGTCAATATTCCAAAAAAATTATTTATCTTATAACGTTTTCGGTTACATTGTGCATTCTCAAAACAGTCATCTCAAAGATGTATATCAAATGAATTACATGCTTTGAGTTACACAACCACCATTTATGTTATTATCTATTAGTCTTTACATAGAATTAATTAACATTATTTATTTATAAATCTTATCTACTAATTATTGTTTGGAAATTAAATATTTAATATTCTTATATTTACTGGTAAAACTCCAGAATCGTGACCTCAATATGGCGGACGTCTAGATTTTTAAGATTTGACTGCGAGCTGCACAGGCCTACAATAAATACTCACAATCAAACCAACGGATCCTTATCAGTTGTAGTCGGGGCCTTACTGTAATTTAAATTATTAATGCTTCAATTAGGTTATAGCTGTAGACTTCCGCTCGCTATGCTCGCTCAAGAAATAAATACCCCTCTCCCGATGAAAGGAATACTAACATAATTAAAAAAAGATAACCCACAATAAATGTAACCATGCTGAATTATAGACAAAAAAATATTTAACACAAATCTCGGAAGTCGATTTATTGAGTAAAAATTTTATTTGACTATTTGTTGTGTGCACGCACAGTTCTAAGTATAGTCAGGTCTTAAAAACTAGACCTCCGCCATGTTGGAGTTACGATGCTGGAGTTTTGCGAATAAAGAGCATTGTTGATTCAAATTAAGATGCAGGTTGTAGATATATTATTTCGTCATTTTAGAACTAATCGTCGGCACATCAATTTCTTCTTCATCTCTTTTTCAAAGGGAGCCAACAATTTTTCGTCGGTTAGGAACCTAGCTATCGCTGAGCCTTCGTCAAAATAGGCGAAGTCTCAGAAATTTATGGTAGTTTCTTCATTTTGAGGTAGGTCATTCCCATTCTCGAAGCTGTCAGATAGTTGTATCACTACTTCCTTGATTTAAATGTCTTAAATCGTTTAATTATGGCCATTCCAGAGACTGCAGCTTAGAGGTTGTGTTAGGAAGGAAAAACAGAAGATTAACATCGCTGAGTGATGTGGTACTGTTATGGGCCGTACGATTATCAATAAACAGTTGGAGATTTTCGTTGCTTTTGTTCCATATCTGATTGCACGCATTCGTTGAATATATTGCTTGTGGTCCATGCTTTTGTGTTGGCACATGACTTTTGTTTTTTTAACCACATTGATTTCGCGGACTTCCTCGTCATGAGGGAACTTAATTTTTCTGATCAATCAATGTTGGTGTCTAAAAAATGGTCTCAGGTTTTTTACAGTCTTTTTTTAAAGAGAGATGAATAGAAAAGATTCCTATTTCACTCAATCTCCTATCCTCTTAAAAAGATTAAAAGTTAACCAGATTTTTATTTGGAATTCGAATATAAGACATTGTAGTACTTGGAAGACAAAAATAAATACGAATTATTGAGGGAACCGAATTGCATTGTTTTAATACGAATTAAAGGAAGATTTTCAAGGGACCAGAGAATCCATACGAATTATCGGGATTTTCGAATTACAGGATATGAAATATCGATTTTCTAATGTAATATAGTTTTTAAATGTCAGTATTATCGATATATCGTTGTAAAATATCGATATCATCTATATATCAGATGTTAAGATATCGATAGAAAATATCGATTTTTCAAATCCAATATATCGATATATCCCAAACCTACCGGATAACAGAAGACTATACGAGCATCAAGGTTGAAGTGAAGAAGCTAAAAGAAATTTTTGGTTTTATTCGTACAACGTACTATTTGATAATGCATCATGACGATAATCACATAGTCGCAGATCAAATACAACACACCTCACATCAACAGGCTAAATAGATGCATCAACAAGAGACAGCACATCACTCCAAGACATCCAATCACATCAATCACAGGATAAGGATTTAATATTTTTAGATTAAATTAAATATGGATAACAGATAAATGTAATGAACTTGAAATCCACATGGGATTTAGAGGTGGTTAAATTAAATAATTTTATTAAATAATTAAATATTTAAATAATTAAATAATAAGATTAGCTGCTTCTTTGCTAATACTGAGCAGCTTTTGATGTTTTTTTTCCTGTTTTTTAGAGAATTTAATTACCTTTCATATAATCTGATACATAATTTATTATAAAATCCATCCTTTCTAAGTTATACGCAAATAAAATTTTCTTTTCATCATAACTTTTTTTTTTCTATTATCTCAGTGATATACTAAATATATAAAAAGTTAACGGTTTTTAAGGAGAATACTTTAGGCAAGTTTCATCAAAATTGTTAGACCTGTTTTCGAGAAAATAGTAAAAAACTCCAAAATGTTATAAAGTCGATTTTTGTGAAAAATGCATATATCAAATATGTGATTTCAGTTTTGTATAAATTATCGTTTTTGAGCAAAACTGTTCACACACACACACTCAACATTTTGAGAGTTATTTGGACCTTAAAATGTGTATTTCCGTTGAAAACTCGAATTCGAAATGTTTCACGTTCGCAATTCTTCTTATTGGTACTCCTATTCCCAAGCCTGGGTTGGATTCCGCTGTGTCAGATAATTTATATATCTGAGCGGCGCGATTCTGTGAAGTGTGTATCATTAAATGGGGTGGGAGGGATCGCCGGCGCCTGAGCGTGAATGCTGACCACATCACCTCCTCATTTTCCAAGAAATAATACTTCCTTTCAAAGTATTGATGTTTATATACAATGCCCATCACGTGTTGAAGGGGTACAGGCAGATACCCTAAGACTGCTGCAATTACATTTAACATGAAAGTATGAAAATTTTCCATATAACTTAATTTGAATTAATAACTGATTTTTACTATATTCAGTACATACAAACCAAAAAAAAAATATAAGAAATAGATAAATAAGTTTATTGAAATAATTTGAAACTAAACTCCATTGATGAGTTACGTTGTTGTTAATGAGCTGAACAAGTATCGCATTCAATGTGGGATAATGATAATGTTATTTTAATTTATATGGGAGTGAGGAGGGAGACAACGGCGGTGAGTTACGACGCAGGCCCTGTGATAAATCTAACTCTGACAACGCCTTATCTCAGGTTCTCTTATCTGCTACCTACTTACAGACACAATGTACCTCTTGTAATGTCCGTTTTGAATTATTGTCCTTCGCATTGATTAAATTTGATAAAACAATGAGTGTTTTAATACCATTGGGAATGTCTTGCTATGCTGCGGTTTTATAAGATTGTATTTTAAGCAAACAGATAACTGTATGCTAATTATGATAATGATATAAGTATGATAACAGAAAATCTCTGAAGAAGCCTCCTTTGACTATAAACTATAGACAAACCTGTTCGATTTGAAGCAATAATGAAAGATTCATTTCTGGAAATATTGTCTGGTACGAGATTCGAGCTTTGAGAAGATAGCAACTATCTAATAAAGATCAGCTAATTGTTGCAATATTATCTTCTTTATTCACGCGACTCTGCGTTTTATATGCAAATACAGCTCTACTAGTCGAGGCTGCATCTAAGTTACAATATAGCGAAGGGTCAGATTTTCCAACAGCATACGCGGTGTGTTTCCCTGCCAGTATTTAATTGGAAAACGGTCTCGGTGTTAATAAGCTAGTTTTTTTCTTTTTTCTTCTGCATTATAGACCATGTAGATCTTTGGCCGCGCGATGTGGTCTTCTTATTGACATTTTATCGCTTCGTGGGCTCAGACAGCCTAGAGGGGCTCACCCAACCTCACGTTGCTGCGAACCATGGTTTCCATGGTGCAGCGGCAGTCATTGCTCCATAGCCAGTTTCTTGGGGGACAATTGGGTAGTGTCCTTCCCACCGACTTTCTCGACGGTTCAAGGACAGTGACAAATTGGTCTAGACCCACGGATTATGACAGTTCGGGATCAGCAGGCGCACGAAGACCTATATTCCTTTCCCCGAAGCAGACCGTCCAATGGACCACACCTCCGGGCGGCTATATAACATCCTGGAAGACCACAACGCGATTCGTAATTTAGTAATACGGGATAGGGTCCATCACTCCTACGCCCGGTCTGTGTGAGTTGCCTCTAATAGGCTGACGGGCTTCACATAGCCGGGGAAGGGAGGATCGTCGCAAGCTGCGTGGATTTTCCCCGGTAGGCGGTCACCCAAATCTGGGTGGTCACCCATCCAGATACTAAAAACGCTCGATATTGCTTAACTGTTATTACCTATTGCAAGCGCCTTAGCCCGCTCGGCCACCCCGACCACCTTTAAGTTATAACCTATAACTTAGCTTTAAGCTATAAGCTAGTCTTATTGTATCAGAACCGTATTTATTGTTTAATCGAAAGGATAAAATCCTTCTACACCAACGCAGACCTAGCACTTCCGAAGTAACTGTTCCTTTTAATTCCACTCAAACTTTCCTTATCGTTAATCAATGAGGTGTTCCTTCTACATACGAATAAACTTAAACTTCTAAAACAGAAGAAGTTAGAAGAAGGCTTTAATAAAACGGCGTGGAAAGAAAAAAATGTCTGGTTTGTCCACTAAAACGACTTTCCTTAGCGCTTTTATAAGGTTTTGTTTTTTTTATTCATGTTTAGCTTGTTAGACCATTTAATTATCTTTCAAATGAGCATCTGGAATGAATGGGAGGATGTTTTCGAGTTATTCTAAATACTAAAAAAAGTAAGCATGTTTTCATTGGAAACATGCGCTGAGTAATTTAAAAATAATACCTCTACTCGTTCAAAAGATGATTGTGGCACTGACAACAGACAGGCAGACCAGTGGCTGAAAACGCGCTCTTTGGACTTATGGAGTTCTGAAATGTAGTGCAAGGAAAGTAACCATGCGTATTTACAAGTGTGTAAACAAGTGTTTCCCCCTCTGAATATTTTTAATAGTATAAAAAACGTTTTCCAACATAACATGATAACGAAATAATTTTCTGTCTTAAACTATATTTATTTTTTTGAAAAATAATTGTGCCAGATTGTATTTAAAGGTATAGGAAATAAAATGATATCTTGTTTACTTCGAAAGAAAATACAATAAAAAATAAAATAAAAAATATAATTATAAGTTGGAAAACTTGCCCGGTCTCCCTTATCAATTGATTACGTATATCATGTTCAATAATAGTTTTAGCTCTTAAGATAGAATACCGTAAATTTGTTTTAAATGGTAATAATTAAATGGTCTTATTAGTAGCTTATTTAAAAAAATTAACATTTTCCAACTGAGTCCTCTGAGAAGGAAAGAAATTAAAATATTGTTTTAATTGTTGTTGTTACCACATGAAGAAGAACGTCTTTGTTAGGCGGCGAATAGCATAAAATGGAAACAACGGTTCATCACTGGAGCAAAAATAACATTATTGTTTATTTGGAATGATATATAATCTATGCAAGATAATGCGGAAAAAATAAGTAAACATTATCGTTTTTAAAATATAAAAAAATGGGAACTATCCGATTTTTTGTTAGAAAAAACTGCTTTATTAAAATTTTTGTGGCATCTGGTACAACTATCGTCATGGTCTATTTATTTTTATTCAACTTCATCAGTCATAGAAGTATTTGATTTATTTCCCCAGCATGCCAATAGTTTTGTCATAAGTTTTCTTAGGAGATCTTCTCGGCATGCAATTTCTCCTGAAGCTCCAGCAATCAGATTGGGAAAATTGCACCTGCGAACAGGAACCTCGGCTCTTGTTTTTTCCTTATTCTCTCGTTCATACCAACTCTAACTATGACTGAATATTTCCTTAGCCTTTTTCCTTTCGATAATCAAAAAGTCGTCTTATTTCATTATAGAAAGTCATGTTTTTATATTTGACTGTTAGTCTCAGAATGTTCTTTTATGTCAGGAGTCTGGTAATATTTTTATTTTTTTTAAAAATAAGGATTTCCACTAAATCATTGGCCTCCCTCAACCTTAAGTTTCTACGGTATCCTTTTAAATTTGTCTATCTAAGGCCCATTCCTCCTTTAACTGCTCCACGCTTTTCGAATATTCTTTTATTTCTTTATCCAAAGTCCTTTTTTGTTGATTTGGATTTAACTTCATTTTGTACCCCAACTAGGGTATTATTATTATTATATTGAGGGATAGGACTTCTTCCTCATCTGGATCCATATTGGATCTTTTGTGAGAAACTTCTCTGTCGTCAAGAGATTCCTTTGGAATCATATTCTATCACGAAGCACATCAAGGAATAGATCCTTAGGAATAGATCTAGTATTATCATCAGGTTTAATTATTGTCTAATTTAAATACTGCAGTAAGTAGAAGGCAAAGACTTTCTTTGCATTCACACAGAAACTACTTTTCTTCATCCTCTAGGCACAGACGTTAGGTAGAATATTCCACTAATTTCATCATCTTGAGATGATATTTTAGCGGTTCGAAGTTCTTTTCAAAGTCAAATTACTTAATGAGCTGATCCACTCTCTTGTCTTAAGCTCATTAAAGATTTTAAATGTCCTTGGTAGTTTCCTGGTTTATAATTTCAGGTACGCTGTAGTATGAGTGCACTTTATGCAGTATGAGCCTCTTTTTGTATCCAAATGTGCAAATGTGCACCCTATGTAATATGTTAAGCATTACATATGTAATATGTTAAGCATTACCTGCATGGATGCTGTTGGAGATGTTCTAATAGCTACGGTCGCGCTTATGCATGTCATCCTTTAAAATCCTGATTTTATACCCCGGTATGAAGGATCCAAATTATAAATTGGTCTATCTATTTCCCCCCACATACTTCGCATTTTTTCCCCTCGATTCTTTCTAAATGTTCAAACCAATTTAGGAATTTTATCTCTTCCTGTGTGTTTTTGTCATTTCTATTTCGTTCTCTTATAATTGATATTAGACGTTTCACTTCTGAATATTCCTACCCCTCGTCGCTAGTTTTCTATCCTTTTCTATAGCCAAAACATTCAATGTTAAATTTATTTTTATGTTTCAGGTTTCTGCTTCATGCGTCAAAATACCCAATAATATGCTTATATATATGTATATATATATATATATATATATATATATATATATATATATATATATATATATATATATATATATATACATATACATACACATACACATATATATCTTTCGGTTTGATGAAAATTATATCCTAAGATATAGTTTTGTGCATTTTCTTATAGATCAGTCAATATATATCTCATATCCAGATTTAAGGTTCAGTATTACTTATACGTTCAGTTGTACTTACAGAAACATCTTTGTTGGGTTTATTGCAACGCTCAATATTTATTTATCATTATCTAATATTTTAACATACAGCTTGGTTCTCTTGACCCGTGTGCTGACACGTGTACTAAGCAAGCTACTAATGATTCTGGTTCTTTAGTAGGCCGGGCGGACCCTATGTATGCAATCAATCATCTTAGATCCGTTCTTCCTAGGAACCTTCATCCATCACAGCTTGTGTTATTTTCTACGATCTGCTGGAGTAGATTACTGAAGTTCCCTTATTCGTCTAGCTCTTGTAATACAAATGATTACTTTAAAATATAGAATACGAAATATATTTTCTAGTTTGATTAGTGGCTGGGCAAAAAAATGAAAATACTTTGGTTATTTTTTGGTCAGAAACTGATTATGCCTATACCTTATTTCCATAAATAATGATTTCCATGATGAATGACTTCCATATGCTCTTAATTTAGGTACTTCTTGCTATTTTCAATATCTATCTGTTTTTATGGAAAAGTGTTAGACTTAAAGAAAAGATTGGCGGACTTGGAGTTATGTATTGCAATCGAAAGTGGGGAAAGATTGTATATTATGCACAGATATAAATAGTAGGGTTAAAAACTCCGTTCCATAAAGTAAGCTCTGGTTTGTTTAACTCTTTATAGGACAAAACTATTGAACATTGCAAAAAAATTTTTATACCAATGTATTTATTCTTTTAGGCATCTAGTTAGTTGTTGTGTTTTATGAAAAAAAAATACTAGAAAATAGTTGGCTGGTACAACATATGTACTAGTGCCCGTTTGAGGTTGCTGATACATTTGGTACCAATATATTAGCTACCACAACTGTGCAGATGAGTTTTAAATTCCTCATTTCTTGTTTTTTAAAATAAATAAAAGTTCCAAATTTATAAAAATAAAAATTATTTATAACTCTAATAGTATTTTGAACATCTTTGAACTTTATTAGAAGTAAAATATACCAATATTAAAATTAATTGAAATTAGATATTAATAAATAAATTAATAATAATATTAATTTCATTATAATACTTCGGGATGATAATAAAAAAGAAAATTATTGAAATAAAAAAACAAAACAAGGTTAATCCAAGTTGTTTTCAACAAACGGTATCAATTTCCCGATAATATTGAAATATTGTATTATCCTGTCGACAAATCTGATAGAAAAAAATGCCTTAGAATAATATTGCTACATATTTTTAATAGAATAAAAGAATTAAAATGCTTTAATACTTATGAGTTTCAATTTTGTGAGAGCAACTATGCAGTAGTTTAATGGTACTGGTTTGAGGACAAACTTTTGACGGTCGCTGGTGTTTAACACTTGCGATTCAGAAATATGATATTTAATTTTAATTTGAAGTTAGTATTTGAATAAATTTTAATTCGGATATTTTGAGTCATTTATGAGAAATATACATATATATATATATATATATATTTTCGTCAATTTATTTATTTTAGATAATTTAATCATATTTTTATTTTATGTTCGGTTCAATTACATATATTTTTCATATAATTCTTTTACATATAATTCGACTGACAGTTAACTTTCGTTGTCGAGCTTGTAGAAATGAAAATTGTTCTTTAATTTGTGCAAATTAAAAAAAACAAAAAAAAAAACATTAACTATCTATTATTCAATTTAAGTTTTATTTTAATTATAATACAAATAATTATGATATTATTTTTATTGTTCGAATTCGATTTATTTGTTTTGGTGAGAACTTTCAAATATAAGCTCTTCTCTGTTGAGAATTCTTCCGAGTAAACTTACTCTCTACCTCATAACTTTTTATGTTAGTAAATTATTTTTAAAAATAATAAAAGTTCTTCGATTATTTATGATAATCTGGCGAAAGGATCGGGTCTATAAAGATTGTATCGGTTTCGCCTTGGGCATTGAATCAGGATCAGATGGGACGGTGACGTCATTCAGAAGGTTAAACAACAGGTAGGCTAGAGAACTGGAGGAGCTCACTGTGATTTTGATTGGCAAGCGATGCTTTATAAATATAATATATTACAACGGCACAGATATATTCTCGTTTTATACGCCGGCTCTTTATTTCTTGGAGCAAGTCTTAGCCTTTGCCCGTGTCTGACAAACCATCGACTAGATGACTATTGTCCTATTTCTAGGACTGTTAACCAAGATCATCAGCATCATCATCATTTGTCAAATTCCTGACACATCGTCCTTTCTTGAAACGTTTCGCTGTAAAATTAACATTCTCAAACCATGCTTTATTTCGAAAGACATATGTGTGATACCATATATGTACAAATTTTATTTTAGATTCATTTAAAGATTTTAAGGAAATTAAGTGGACATAAATTCTACTATATTCATATAAATACATATTAGCTGAAGAAATAGTTCTGATGATGGATAAAATAGAATAAAAAGAACTTAAAATCATTTTTAACAGGACGTAAATGTCCAATTTTTAACACAAGGACGTATCATGAGTCCATTTTTCTTCTCTTCTTCTTCTTCTTCTTTCCCTATCTCCGCCGTGCCGTTAGGCGTGGAGCAGCCTCAGCCCATCTTCTGTACGTGTCCCTGTCCTGGGCCATTCTTCTTGTTTCCATTAAGGGAGCCCCGCTCACTCCCGAGTCTCTCTATATAATAAATAATAATAATCTCGGTCCTCTTGGTCTTGCTTTTAACAGCCAACTGGCTTTACGATCGTCACTCATCCTGCAAATATGTCCGTACTACTTGAGTTGGCGTTCTTCCAGAATATCCCTCGTTGGTCTAACTCCGAAGGTTTCCCTGATACACAATTTTCCTTGTTTTTCTTGATAGGCTCCGGGACTTCATTAAACGCTTTTCTGGCTCCTATTTCGATCCCTATGTTATTTTCGTCCGTTCCGAAGGTATTTAAATTGTTTGCGTACCGTGAAAATATGCGTGCATATATGCGTTGATACTTAAAATTTCTCAAATGAGCCTGCCACTGCTGGTAGAGTTTTTGTAGCGATCTCCACATCATCCACATATGCCAGGTGCTGCGTCATGCATTTGGATATAGTTTCTCCTGGGTTGGTTCTGATGGCTCTCCTTGCTTTCTCCAGACACATATTGACGAGGGTGGAGGCCTTAGTACCTCCCTGCATTATTTCGAAATTATCTCAGAAAGCTCCTTGTAATTTCAATCGGCACCTACTATCCTCCGACGCCATGCTTATTATTCGAATTAACTTCCTCGATCGCCTAAACAGAGAAGATCCTTCATCAAGGTTTGGCTATCCACTGAATCATATTACTGCTGAAAAACTATGAATAAGTGATACAAAGATCGATATTGGATTCTAGTGTTTTCTACAACATCTGCCGGACAAAAAATATTAGATCTGTTGTAGATCTCCCTCTTCTGAAGCCACTTGGTAGCCACCAATTTCCCTCTCCATGTGGACTACTAGGCTTCCATAACCTTATAAGCAACATCCAGGAGATAAATTCCTCCGTATTTGGAGTTTGTCGCGTTTTTTGTAGACAGGACACAAGCGCACCATCTTCCAATCCTCTAGGACCTACTCCTCCGTCCATATGTCGAATATGAGCTATAACAACTGATTCCAGAACTCATCTCCATCATATTTTAAAAGCTCTCCCTGAATCCCATTAAATCCTGGGGCTTTTTGCGTCTTCAACCAAGGGCTATTTCTATTATTTCCTCTTTGTCGGCTGGCACATCCTCCACCTACGGCTCTTCTGAGTCCAAGCTCAGTAATAATGTAATACAATAATATAAAAGTAGAAATGAACTTAATAATTTCTACTTTTATATTATTTAATGGAAACAAAATGTCTCCATGGAAAGTGAACCGAAACTTTCAAAATATATGTTCAGCTTGGCAAATCAAATATATACAAAGTACAGAAATGTTCTAAAATTGTTTTAAAAACTATTTTATTGTGCTTTTGTGAGAGAAGACTTGAAGAAGTGTATTCTGCTGAGTTAAGTTCAAGTAGTTTTTATGTGAACTCTTTAAAATTATTTTAAAAACATTATTATTATTATAGGATGGTAAGAAAAAGTTATGTGATGCGCGCACCGCACCAGTTTTTTTTATAGGGTTTCCATAAAATTAAACTATATAATATAGTTATTTATTTATATGTGTATATTTTTGTTGACACTAAGGCTTGTTATACACATTTCCCTTTTATACAAATAATTAAACTATTAATTATTATAGATTAGATTATACAAATAATTTGTATAATTTTATACATTAATATAATTTGTATAATTTCCCTAAACCGAAATGCATTAAATTAAATTGAAATTTATATTTATCAATTTTTTTTTTCATCCTGGGATATAGTAATATAGGAAAGCATACTAATAGTTGAGTCACTACGTGGCTTAGGGTGGTGGATAGGCTAGTTGGACGCTCTTCCTAGCCAGGGGCTGTACACGCATCATTCACCATTCTTAAACAATAGTTATCTTCTCTGATAATATCTTAGTAACTCCTTCAACATCATCCACCTCTTACACAACATCCAACATCGTACACCTCTTAAGAGCTATTATTCTATTTCAAAAAAAAAAAAAAAAAGATTAAATAGGAAAACGCTTGCATTAACTAAAATGTTCTTGAAAAAGTTTCATAGCTGCTTGGGTAAAAATCATGGTAACAAGGTTAACGACAAATTACTCGGAAATAATTACATACAGATGCAGCGGTTCACTTTTTATTGAAATCGATATTTCTGGCTATTCGATTGTCAGTGTCAGTTATTTTGATATGGACCGGCAATTTTTTTTTCTTCTTAAAATAATTTGTGTAAGCTTTAAGGTTTGGTTGCTTTTTTATTTTTTGAACTGCAGTGCAGAATTTTTAGTTACTAATGATTGCGGTTCTTATTGACTAAGACTCTTCATTGTGAGCGTGAATTGATTTATCAAAATTCCGCAATATTTAATTCTATGGCTAAATAATTTTCTTACAAGTGCTAGATAATATTGAGCGATGACGGACGGGCATCGCAAGCTGGCATTACGGGTGTCGAAAAGGAGAGGGCCGGGGAGCGGAATGCAACTGGAGTGCAGGTGGGGCGAAACCTAATCGGTAAATTAAACAAAACGGGAGGGGGTGCAATAAATAAGTGGCCGGGACAGAGAACAGGGCCATTGGCAGCCGGGGAGGAGTTGTACCGGGTGCGGCCCTTGTATATCCTGTCCTCCCTGGGATATATCGACTTAGGTCGCCCTATTTAACTGTCCTATATAATATATCGTCCCTCTCTCTGTCCTTTTTTACTTTTATACTCACATTTGCCGTTTTTTCCCAGCCAACTACCGTATCCTGGAGGTCAGCAAGTGGTGCACTACCCATTGCCACCGATACATCCTGGAACAAAGCCACTTCATCAGCATCTCCTCACCTTCGAATTCAGCTCTCGTTTAGTCGAAGATGAGACAAGGATATCTTCTACGTTACCTTCCGTCCTTCCTATGACCTATGACATTAGTTAAAGAAATTGCTCTTTCGGAATGAAACGCACAAATCTCATTCCTGTAAGCCAAGAGAGCTAGGCCAGCTATCATCATATCAAACACCATCGGCAATCAGCCTGTTTCACTTTCGCGTCGACTTCATATGCCAATATCCGCCTCAAGGACATCTTATGATTTTTTATGAGGAAGCGGTATCAGTTCGATCCCCGAAGCTGTGGCTTGATGGGTCGCTCACCTCCTTAATCCTTCGTACCAAGGATACGTTTATACGCTTTTTAATTAAATATTTATGTTGTACTTATTATTGGTAATAATATTAATTTTGGTTTATATGATTGTGGTATTATATAGTCATGCGAAGGTGCTCTTTCGGACCTTTGTGATGTATCGGAAGGTTCAAAACTATGAATATAATTCACCTTATTCTGATGGAAAAGAGGATAAACTTTTGAAAATACTGACATAACAGTTAAGGTAGAACCAGATTCAACCGGAGATAATCTATTATTCTAGATGATCTATTAAAAGATGAAATAGAGGATCAGGGCCGGAACTAAGATTTTTACCAGAGGGTTAAATCCTAATTCTGCCGCTACTTTTTTCAGCCTCCCCTCCTCCAATAAAAGTCATTAGCCTTATAACAATATTTTTAGCAATTTATTTCGAAATAAGTGTCATAACCTCATAGCATTACTAATTTGAGGTCAAACAACGAAAAGCATCAATAAATAGTTTTACTTAAATTAATAAATAAAATTTCGCTCGTAATTTTCCGCCCTCTGGAATCTGCCGCTCTGGGCAAGTAGCCTCTTTGTCCTCTTCCCTTAGCTACGGTCCTGCAGAGGATTCATGGTAAGATGCAGTCAATTAAAAAATGAAGCATATCCAAATTCTATGATAACATGATAACACATGGCCTAAAATTATTATCGACGTCGTTTTTTGAAAAATGCGTGAGCGCCATTTATCAAACTTTACAGGAAACACATAAACGATTTTCCCCAAATTACAAATTTTTTATTTTTATTTTATTTTTTATCGTATATATACTAGGAATTTATATACCTACCAAAACCTTTATAATTACATATATTGTTAAGGCTTATAGCACTAGTTTAAGCAAGAGTGACGACTGAGAGTCGTTAGTATTTGGTGCTTAAGTCATCAATATTCGATTTTTAAACCATTTCCAATTTTTTTTCTCGATATATCGTGAGTAATAGAGGTGGTGTTTACGCCCTATAATTAATCGAAACCCAAATTTCGAATTTTTGGCGCATAAGCCTTCCTCAAAAAACGAAGTCGATATGTTTGTAGCTTAGTTAGTTAATATATTTTGTCGTCTCTAATAGCAGTTTAAGGGGTGCTATTAATTACGTAGATGGCTGGATTGTGTAGGGGTGAACGAATGAAATAAAATCGAGACTTTCCTCTACATTTATTAATCTGGTGGGCTTCCAAAAAACAAATAAATAAAAACATATTCAATTTTATGATAACGACAAACGCCTCCGCATGAAATACCTTTCCAAATCATTTTTCCGTGACTAAATGTCCGTTCTTTGACAGAAAGTGGCCCGGGTGAAGGACGCGAAACCTTTTAAATATCAACGTGTTTGCTACACGCTCGTAAATTTCGAAAAAGTCGTACCGGTTCCGGTGTCAGATTGAATGCCCTCATCTGAAGTGGGGAGGGGGGGAAGCGGATAAAAAATAATAATGTTAAGGGAAAATGGAAACGAAATGCCTTTGTGAATGAAATACTAACCGCATGCGTCTATATTTCCCCCTCTTCCGATTGAAAACAAGGAGGCAATGTGAGACGGAGGCAGGGCTATTTGATCTTTTTTGCCGTCGTAAAAATTATGGAAATTGTTGAGGTTGTCCTCACCTAGGGCGGCATACTGGCCGCGGCGTGGGAAGCCCAAGCTACCCGCATTATTTACGACCGGCCGGCTCCATTGTACTCTAAGCCAAATCGAATAAAATTAAACCGCCAGTTGTCATTAATAATTCTAATAATTGCACTTCATGAATAATTCCCTATGGTAGTCGGCTTTATAACCCACCATTTTATACCATTTCAAGTTTTTGAAAAAAAAAAAATATAGCGTTGATAAATATATGCGAGATTAATATAATAGCAATGTTCTCGAGAATTAGAGGCCCGAGCAAATCTTATTAGCCCATTAACTGCTATTTATGCCCTCTGCGGAAAATATCATTAGCACGAATACTGACATTTGACTTAGTTTGATATAATAATAAATTATTATCAATTTATTTACACGTGCGTTTTTCAATGTGGCACATTTTAAAATTTTTTAGCCCAAGTTGGATTCCTGCTGACTGTATGTTGATTTTTCATTCAGGGAGGATAAATGAACTTTAAATCGGTTCTTATTGATAATATTGGAGCAGGGATTTCCAGATCGTGGTAGGCGTATTGCTGGTGGTATGCAAGGACGTTCCAGATGGTACGCGGGCAAGCAAAAAAAAATTCTGTTGTATGATTATTCTGTTGATATTCTTATTGGAGGAGGAAGAGGAATGAGTGAATGCAGCGGTGTCGAAATTGAGAACTCCACTGGCAAAAATCCTAGTTCCGGCGGAAATAATTTATAATAGAAGCAAATGAGAACAACTAACAAGTCAATTCATTTACGATCAAATTGGAAATTTGACGTTCTAAAAACTTGAATTACGAGTACGTTGCTTTGATGATGATTTTCCTAAACATTTTAACTACAAAGTCATTTAATCAAATGACCCCATTATTTTTAATAATTAAAAATGCCAAACATATAAATACCTTGGAATTAATTTATAATAAATATATAAAGAATATTCGAAATATCTAAATAAAATTTAATTGTTTAACCAATACATTCGAAATTTTTTTTTAATTTTGGAACGTAAAAATAAGTCGATCGGGCCTTAGTACTGACTGATACGTTTTGTATTGGTTGAAAGTGTTCTCAACCGAGCGTTTCGGAATGTGGCTGTTTCAAAAGGGTTCCTTTCAATTGACAGTGTTACTGCCATCTCCTTAGGCAGCATGTGTTTCCAGCCTAGATTGTTTTTTTTTATGGCATCTTGCAGTTTCGTCCGGATTGTGCATCTTATTTCCACGGAGGCCTCTCCCATTTTGCATATTGCTTTATTAATAATGTTAAGTTTTTTAGTAGAGGCACGTTCTGTTTTCCAAGCTACTTGATGATGAGTGCAATTAAAAGACGATTTCTGGAGATGAAAGCCATCAAGAATTTTCCCCCAATTTCTGAGCTTGAGATATGGCTGCGGGTGGCCCATCATCTAGGTTTGAAACGATTTTTATTTTTTTAAGTTTTGGATTAGTACTCAGTAATTTCCAACCAGGACCGCCGTCAACTGAGCCCAGCCCCGGGGCAAGATAATACAGCGGGCCCCCTCCCACTCAATATTTCATGTGTTTTAGTTTTGTCAAAATATTAATAACTATATGTATTAAGGTATTATGAAAACGAAACTTGCTACTACATTATAAAAACAAGAGAAAAGTGATAAAAACCCTAAATGTTCAATTTTCTATTAGTGTAACCAAAATTACTCCCTAGTGTAAGATAAGAATAAATGAATAGAAAAGTAAAGAATACCCCAGAGGGAATTTCCCAAAATCTAGGGGGAAAAATTCCAATCTGGCAACACCGCCGGTGGGCTTGCCTTCAACCAAGTTCCTGATCTTGTGACTACTGGCTAAGGTGGTGAGGGCATTTCCTTGAAAATTTGTAAGTTAGTGTCTTGTGAGACAATAAGGGGTTATGGCCATTGAAGTTCCCAAGATACAAAACTAGATGGTAACACTTTGTAACACTTAGTATTATGAAGCTTTCCCAAATGTTTAAAATTAATATTATTTGGTAAACTACTCATAAATGCATTTGATTCATATTTATTTAAACATATTGATGATCAATTTGATTCTGAATTTTATACGTTGTTTCACCATTGCGACCATCATTATTCGTATTTTGTTCTTTCTCCAAAGGATAATATTTCAAGAAAAGAATTAAATTTTCGAATATTATGTATGTATGCAATACAACACATTCCAGCTGTTTCATTTTTTAATTGAAATGTACGGCAATATTCACATTTTTTGTCCATTTGGCCACTAATGATTTTAGAATGTGATGAATATCTGGTTCATAATCAAATGCAAGACGATTGAACGATGATCGTATTAATGCACGTTGTATTTGCGTTATTAGTAGTTAGTAGTTATTTGTGTACATCAGTGACGCGTTAACGCGATTATTATATGCATCGCCCGAACTGTTCATTTCGATTATGCCTTGTGCTTCGACCAACATGCCAAGAGAAAGAATATATTTGGTCATGTTCTTTCTATTGATATGCTTGTTTATATAAAGATAAAATTTTTGCACCTCACAAATATTTTAAATTATTGATTTAAAATTTCACAGATGTATACTTCAATTATACACGGGTAAACCCTTTTTTTTTAAATGTATTATTAAATGACGATTCAAGATTGTTGATTAAGGTTGGATCAGAAAAGGCGGCATATATGTAATAAGCATGCTATGCATTGAAATAGCTAGATCACGGTTACATTATTCGCGATATTTATTTAAATCACGTAACCTCTTTTAAGATTTTATAATGTCTTTATAGAATTTGTTTATAACTTGACTATAGCGCTACCTATCGGATCCTAGCATACCTATGAACCATCATCTCGAATACACATTTGTGTATACACAATATATTTTATTGTCCGAATATGATATTAATCGGTCTAGTCGTTAAGAAGTTACATGATCACATATAGACGCACCAACCTATACGTATAAAAATATAAAATTATTTTAAATTGAATATACAATTCAACGATTTTGGTCAATATTATTATACCAATATATAATTAAATTGCTTTTAATATCAGCTAGGTCTTATCCTCATTGAAATAGTCTGATGGGGTTGAAATAACGAATTTTCAAAATTTCTTCCGCTAAAGTAACTTAAATTTTGTTTATTTGAAATAATTAATCATCCCTCACTGTTAGTAATAATAAAATTGGATAAATATGAACTATGAAAGAATTTGATAACTGAAGGAGAAAAAAGCTTATATATATATATATATATATATATATATATATATATATATATATATATATATATATATATATATATAAGCTTTTTTCTCCTTCAGTTAGTTATCAAATTCTTTCATATATATGTTGGAAATTTAAAGATTTAAAAATAATATTATATAAATAATATTAATATAATAGCATACATAGTCGTAAATGGTAATGGAGAGAGACGAAAACGCAAAAACATAAGTGATTGTTTTAGACAATAATTTCTATAGTTATATTATTTTTAACTAAACAAACTAAATGGAATTTTCATAGAAACTTAATGTAAACATAAGTGAACATTTTGTGATGCTATGAAGTTGGATGACCTATGTCTTTGGAACTAAACGAAAAAAAAAATGGCCATGTAGTCTCGGAGACAAGCTGCGGACGGGGAATAGCGTACGGACGGATTTAATAAATTCTATTTTTGGTTCCTGCTTATCTTGAAACGTAAAACCTCAAATTTTTAGTGGGGGAGAGAGATTCAAATTTTGTCTAAGTCGATTACAAAGGTTTATTTATTAATAAACAAAAAAATAACCATTTTTTAAAGGATTCATGTTGAATGAAGAGATTAAGAATCATTTAAGTCCAATATAATTATTTAAAGAAGATAAATTAAATAACGTTTGAAGTGGAATTAATTCTAATTATCTTTTAATCCTTGGATTTTCGCCAGTATTGTGGACTTATGCCAAACAATTTTGAAATTCGCAATCTGAATCATAATAATGGAAAAAAGAAATCCTTCTTTTTTTTTCTATTTCTCTATGTAGATACTGAGGGATGCTGAATTTGACTCAAGGTAGATTGAAGAATTTAGTAATATTCCTAATTTCTTTCTTATGAACTTTGTAAAATTATTAAACCTAAAATAGAACAAATTATAAAGACCATTACCCATATAAATATTATATGTGTTATAAGTATGGAATAAGCCCTTATACAAACCATTTAAAGCTTATTTAATAACTAATTAATAAAGTGTTACTTGTTTTATTCTTTTGATCATCGAACCTATGAGGATGCTGTTTACATTACTCCACCAAAAGCAGACGCATGGCTAAGTGCTAGCCATTGCACATATAGGTGCAGACCAAGTGCATTCCTCCCAGTGATGACATTGTTTATGCGAACCAGCTTGCATCTGGATCAACAAGTCCGGCTGGTATAACGCCTCTTCAGGCTACGCAATAGCTGATAGCAAAAGGAAAACCATTGCCTGGGCTAAGTGCATTTCCCAGCATCCTATTAGAAATTCTTCAACGGTTGGTCTCAGCGGCTAATTTCATATATTATAGCCTGTCATACCTATATTATAGCCTGTCATACCTATATTTATCTTAAATGCAAACTTATCTCTTTCCGAATAAATAAATTTGCGGAGGTTTTTCTTAGAAAGACTAGTTTTATAAATCCATGAGGGCTCTCCACAAATCCTGTTTATTCGCGAAATACGCTTTTCATTTTGAATGATTTAAAACTTTAAAAATTTGTAAAACTTCAGCTATATCCTTTATACCTTATTCTGTCCAAGATAATTGTTTATAAAAATATTACAAAGTAAAATGATGTGAAAATAAGACGATTGATACAACGTTTTGCAATCTAAAGTTCCCGATCGACTTAAAGTTACCCTATCAATCCTAACGTTACTCCAGTTTACGGCATATATTGATATATCAATGTATGCCGTAAACTGGGGTAACATTAAGACTGATGGGGGTTTAGTCGATCGGGATTTCAAATTTGAACTTTTTAAGCGGGCTCATAGTTACCATCTTTCTTTTGGTTTCTGACGTTAGGAGGTTAAAAAGGTCTAATTTGAAATCCTGGTAGACTAAAGTTACTTCTTCAGCCTTAAAGGTACTCTAGTTTATGGTGGAGATCGTAGGACCTATAACTGGAGTATGCGTGGTGCAGTTTAGGTTCTCCAGTCCTTTTTTGGTATTTTCCATTCATTTTCAATATGTGACCTAGGGCTTGGTGATGTAAAAAAGTAACTCGTTTTTTTTGTTTTTCTCATTAATTTATTTTCTCCCATTCCGCACTGATTGCAATCGTTCACCAAAAATGATTTCAGATGAAATTAACGACTTTAAATTACGGTTATTTAGGAGCTATAGACATTTCTTGTCCCTGACATCAAATCCGTTATTATTTTGTCTCTTAAACCTCCTTCCTCTTTTATAAAGGCCCTGTTCATCACAGATTTTATATTGTAAAAATCAAAATGGATTTATCAGGTAGTTTATATCTTTTCTTTTCCATTAGCTTCCTAAGATTCATAAAATAAAACTCGCATTTTTGACTTATTTAGGTTAAATAGTATACTTTAAAATTATCGGAAGTGATGAATTAAGTGATTTGCCATAAAACCAATAAATTTCAGAAATATTAAAACATTCTTAGCTAAAAAATTATACAAAGGGCTTTTTATTGACTTAGTAAGCTTCCTCTATATATCAATTGGTTATAAACATGTCTCAGAGAAGTATTTTTCAGTACCTAACGTATGTGCTGAAATATTTTGTTGAACTTATTTTAGTTGTATCAGATTAGATATTCGAATGGATCAGAAATATCAAAAGCAATATTATAATTATGTCGGGAATATATTTAAACATTTAAACCATTCAGAAAAATATGAGATTCCTTAATGTCATTAGTCATTACAAAAGATATAAAAACGTCCATATTAATGCTGAAGAATAACCTGGTTGTATGGTACTAAAGAGCATTATTTATTTATTTTAATTTATTCAATGCGTTTGTTTTTCTAACATAACATGGTTTGAATGGCTGTTAAAAAAGTTCTAAGAAGAACCATTTAGAATATCCTGAGCACAAAGACTAAAAGACGCAGTGCAGTAAATATTGCATAAACATATACATTAGCATAACAAAGTAGTTATCTGTGCCAAGGACCCTTATTCTCATGTAAACCTCATTTTTATTTATTACATATATATTTATATTTTTTTTTTAGATACAAAAATAGACTGTCGTCGCTGTTCTTTGTTTTAGTCGGTTTTTGTTTGACCTGCCTTAACAAAACAGGTTTCGGGAGTTTAAACTGATATTACATCATAGCATATTTGCACCCAACATAAAATTGAATGTTTACGATTTTTAAAAAAAAAAGTCAAAAATTTGGACTTCTCATAGTAAAATGTAGAGAGTAAAATGTTTTTTTAGTGCAGGAAAGTCGTTATCCATGCTGCAGAATCACTATCCGACTTCCCGAAAAGTGTTTTTGAGTATCATTTACTTTAATCTATTACCACTGATTGTGTAATTTATGACAAGGCCTTAAATCTATTTAAGATACTGCCAACGAATACTCCAATATTTTTCACTAAAGGCCGACTTTCAACATGAATCCTCTAATAGAAGCACTAAACCCTTTCACAAAACCAAACCGACCATCCCAGCGACTGCAGCCAATCTGATATAAAATTTGCTCATTACAAAGTGATTTGCATATTATCAATTTAGTTGTGTGTTAAACTTCCACTAAAGGACAAAATTGAAAATGTCAAAATGGCAGGGGTGATATATATTTATCAGAAACTAGCGAAATCCCAAACATCGTGTTCTTGGGGTTCTGAAACAGATTAAAATATGTTCTCCCACAGCCCACCGACCGATATATTGTGCAAAATTATATTATTTTCGAGGAAAATGCAATTAATAAATAAAAAAAAAAAATCTAAAACTTGATAATATTTATCCAGTATATTCCAAACGATTGATTGGCTGCCAGTCTCTTGGGATCTTAAATCTTAAGTTATAAAGTTGATGTTTTGTTGGTTTTGATGTATGCAGAGTAAATAATCGGTACTAGGCTGCTAGAAAATCTGGAGGTAACTTCAAAACCTTGTCGGAATTGAGATGTCCGAGGGATATCCTCTTGTTACTTTTGAATCGGCTGCTGTTCTGCCAGTAAGATAACAATCTATAAAAATCGAAATTAAAAACACAAACGGTTCACCCATCAGAAACTATCTAAATGTAAGTCCTAACTCATATGCTTGAGATTCTTAACCACATTCAGTTTAACCCATATTTGGCCATAGTGACTTCTTCTTTACTCCAAAAATACCATTCTTTACCTAGCTGAAAACTGTCATTTTAAGTATTAATCAGTGCAAGATTCAACATTTTCTAAAAAGTGTCCATACTGATTACCTGATTTATATTTATTTAAACATGCATTTAATCAACCATGCAAATTTAAATAACACTGTATAATTTGTATTATTATTTATCTTTGGGATCAGGTCATACGTACGAGGCATAAAACAAAAGAATTAGCTTACGTATTAATCTGTTCTGACTGCCAACATTAAAGCCTAACAATCAATAAAAATCTAAAATAAAAATGTCGAACTTTATGAAGAAAAGAGAAAACTTACTTGTAGAGAAGATGGAAAATGTTATAATAATAGATTATAGTGGAATAATAAATCATAGAGGAATCGAATGGGACGCACATTGATAATAAAAAAAATTGTCATGGAATAAAAAATTATTCAGCCAAAAAAAATGCATGAATTAGTCATTACAAATTAACAGACAAGCAACCATTACCTACTTCTAATGAAAAATTTAAAATTTTTAAAAACAACACTGCTTTATAAGTAAAAATTTAAGTTATTATAGCCATGTAAACCACATGAAGATACTTCTGATCTCATCACAGCACTCGGCATTATAAATTCAATATATAAACAAATAATAATTTAGTAAAACGAACAAATCGATAATAATATTCTATAAAATATTCTTTGGCACAATCATATTTATGAGATGCATTCAACAAAAAGATATAACTACATTTTTTTTTCGTATATAAATTATAGGCAAATAAATTAGATTTGGAAAACATTTGAATCATTGTGTTGGGAAACCCCCATATGCCACTTTTTGTAGGATATTTAAAATTTGACGGATTTCTGTTGAGATAGACAGCGGGTGATCGAAGGTAATCGAACTCATGGGGTTCTGCTACGGGAGCATAACCCCATGAGTTCGATCCATTTTTGCCGTTTTTGTAATTGTGGCTTGTTATCATTTAGTTGAGAAACCCCTTAAGTCAATGAAGTTATATCCGGTATAAGAAAGGGATGAAGAATCAGAAGTTGACTAATCTAGTCTGAATGTACATTTATTAACAAATTCGTCATAAATAAACAATTTTTTACATATTCATTGGTACCTAATTATTGATTGATAATATAATAAGTTCAGATTCAATTGAATTTTAATAATCAGTCGTTTTTGGTGGTCTTCGACTATTACTTTGGTTTGGACAGTTTTTTGTTGTTTTCCATGAAATTGATCTCAATGACTTATGAGGTTTCTCAAATCAACGATGATACTTTTTACTCGTGATATTTATAATTTAAAAAAAAAATGGGGAATGGTGTCCTCGTAAATATATTTCCTTCACCCATTAAACAAACAAGAAAGATGAGTAACATTAAGTATACCATATAGTTGTTGAACCAGAATAGATCAAAATCAATTTTGGAACGATTCAGTCAATTAAAAGTGGTTTAAATACTTTACCTGAGCATGTACATTTTACTATGATACAATTCAATTAATATTGAATAGCAGTCAATCGTAGCAGCGGAAGGAATCGGTACATGATCTGTAAATTATCTCCTCACTATTTTTTATCCGAAGAAAATTGAAAGATACCAATTATACCCAGAAGTAGTTTTTTACCTAATATTTGTAGTATTTATTTATTTTTTCATATAGGACAAAATAAAGCCAAGATTTTTATTCCATCCGTAGAAACATCCACGTGTAGGGTTATCCACATGAGAGAAGTCTACCGCAGAACACCAATATTTGGTAAGGGTTCGATGCCCTGGAGCAGCAGTGATTAAAAGATCGAAACAAAAAATGATAATCCTGTTGAAAACACGGGTTAAAAACATTGAACAGTTAATTGCAGGTGGAAAGAAGTGGTGCAAGAAGCATTTACGATGTAGTAAAAAGCTGCACCCTCTTTAGTACCAACTTTAGTACCCATAATATTCCCTCGGTTCTTCACCGATATTTATATATATTATTGCTATAAATAATACTTTTCTCTAAGCCGGATGCATTTCACATTTTTTATTTTATTTTACGTAGTGTAAGTTGCATATAAAAATTTATACACATACCTATAGCAACTTCTGGGAGGTTAATGCACATATCGGTTATCTAGAGCTATATTTATCAACCAAGGCATTTATTATCTCAATAATTCTTTGCGGATAGCATATTAACCTTTATTGGGAGGATTTTCCGTAATTGACGAAGAAGCACTTAACAACTTTCTGTTCTTCTTATTTATTATATATATATATATATTCTTGTTTGGGTCTATAAACATTCTAGATCTTCGGGCAAATCAAACACCCACCTCGACCTCTATCACATTTTATTGCTTATATATTGATTTGCTGCATTTATTTCTGTGGTGTATCTGTTTATTTTACCGATCTCCAGATTTTAGTTTGTCGCGGAGCATTCATGCTTATACAGAGAAAGCTTAATTGGTGTTACGTACCTCTCAAACTCCATAATAGCGTGTAGTAAGATTCTTTCTAAAAAGTTTTTCCCGTTCGTCATTTTCCTTTTTATTTGTAATTTGATCCTAAATACAAGCAGATATTGGCTGAAAGGTTTTAAGAACGTAAAAAAAATCTGTGAAAATTGTACCAACACAGTTCCGCGACAGACAAAAATCAAAACTCGAAGTATTTTGCTGTCGGTTTTTAAAATGTAGACTATATCGGAGACAGGCGTAATTTACTTTTTGAAATTTCTGACAAAATTATATTTACTGGTTAGTACAATTCGTCTTTGATTGTGTGGGTGGATTTATGTTCAAATCGTAGATATTCCAGCTACGCCAAGAAACATATCAAGTACTTTCGATTGATTTAAGTGTTTCTCTCCTCCTAAATTGTTTTCGGCTGCAACTAACTGAAACTTCCTTTTTACTGCTAGCAGAGAATATATATATGCATAATCACAATTCTCACTATCATGTTTTTATGCAAACAAATTTCCTTAGGAACGTTTTAGTCATGCAAAGTTTTGAAAGTATGTATGAATAAATTAGTTGTATGACCATGAAATTGTATGACCCGTTAAGTTCAAAGCACGAACGTAACGGGTAGGAACTTTTTTTCCTCTGAATTTTTAATACATTTTTTCACCAAAATCAATATTTCATTTTTTTAAAATAATTTCCAATTTATAAATGATAGAGGAAACTGTCAAAAGGGATTAATATTTGTGAGGAGGTAAAAGCGCGCAGAGAAGGGAAATGTGGAGGTAGTAGGGAGGAGACGTAAAGAGCTAGATGACCCTGATGGTAAGGATCAGAAGAAGGTCCACTGAAGAGCATTGGCTAAGGTCAGTTGGGGGTCACTGACTGGGGGGTACTAACCTCTAATTACCACCCTCATTACCCACCACCTCATTCTTCTGCGCCGCGGCTCATACCTCCGCTAACGGTAGTGGCTCTCCTGCAATAAAACGGAATTCCCTTCTTACATTACTTCTTCCTAATCAGTCCTGGTAATCATCCGTCCAAAAAAAGCATTATTATTCCCACGGCATTTTAATAACATTCCAAAACGACAGAGAGTGAGGAGATAAAAAAAATACTGTAAGGTTAATCTCGTCTCCACAGCTTTTGCAATTAGTTTCATCTTCTTCTCTTTTCTCTTTTATGTTCCATTGAGAAAGGCTTTATAATGGAGCAGTTAAGGTTTCGCTTAACAGTTTTCCACTCGCCCATTTCTCTGACGTGGTGATAATTCACAATTGGGTATTGGAAAATGAACTAAAAAATGGATAATGACCGTTAATTTATAACAAAATATGAGTAACAATAAACAATGAGAAAGGGGTGAAGCCATGAATGATTTCATTTAATTTTTCTTCGCACACTTCGACATTATCATTTCATTACCAAAATCAATCAGACCTTTAGAAATGTATGAATGGACTCATTTAGATCTATTACTTATTACCTGTAATAGCACAGATTGAAATATTTTAAAAAACCGCAATTTTAACTTTCTTCTAATGATAGCTAGCCTTTCTCTGCCTTAATCTGACATATTTTTTTTGCAATATAGTTATGATTCAATTTTTAAACGAAGGCCTCTTAATTAGTGATCCCCGGAATGGACCTGAAGATGTTCCCTCAATTCCTTCAGTTCTCTAATCCATTAATTACTGATTCTTTTTCCGTCTTGAATTTCTACCCGTCTTTTTCCGGATATTCATTTCAGCAGCTAATAGTCTTTTACAATTCTAATAATTATTCAGTACCGTTAATTATTAAATAAATAATCCCTATGGAGCTTCATCGATTAAAAAAATTAAATAAGTACTAACGCACTGGTTTGTTTTTCTGAAATGCCCTTCCGCTAATGGGAAGGATGAAATAATCGATGAAAACAAATATTATTGAGCCATGATGTAAGCCATTTTATAAAAAAAAAAAAAAATTCTAATTATTTAATTTATTTTTTATGTATTTATGAATGGTAAATTTATTCCCGAGTGTTCAAATTTGTCATTATTCGTATTCCGGTTTCTAGTATATTTAAATAAAACAATAAATTATCTCACAAGCCAACTAGTAATGTGAAATAAAGTTCACATTTTTTACAAAATTTTATGTAGATCGCGATAATTTAAAGTTGGACGTGCCATTGAGATGAATGGGGTTTTAACTGATAAAAAACACCAAGGTCCCATCTATTGGGTGCGGTAGTCAGTTTGATTTAAAGCTCGAACAGAATGCAATTATAAAGGGTTCCCCCTTTATTTTTTAACAGTTAAAGTTCTCCTTATGCACAGCAGGACTCCTTAATTCATATAATAGCTTTTAAACCAGTGATTCCAAACAGAAACTGCAGTTCCTGTTGTTTTTTATCAAGCGTATTTGTTTAAATTTTAAACATTATTTGCGTTGTCAAATTCAATTAGGTCTTTAGTTTTGAATTTCATTCACGTGAATACTGAACTATTTTATTGTTGAATCTAGAGTTACAAAATTCATGTTTTAATATCTAGATGTTGAAAAAGTGTTGTAGAACGTGGTGGTATCATTAGGGATAGGATTTTTTTTGTTGCAAATATGCATTTTTGCAATGACGCTGTATTGCACGAATTTCAAAACTTATGTAGATAACCTTGTCCTGTTAGTACCTAATCAATGATTGAGTTCTCAATTATCAAAAACTGATTGAGGGTAATTGATCAATTACACAAAAACAGTAGTCCTCAAAGGTAGTTATGCTAAATACATATATATTAGAATATATGGGTCATTTGAGTAAAAAAATATAAATTCTAAAACACTTATCTCAATTAAAATCTCTAAAATAAGGATGTCAAAGAAAATAATCAGGAAGAATGATTTCTTTATGAGAAAAAAATATATAAAAAATGCCAAAGTGTTTCATTACAAATCAACATTTGTATCTGTTCTTTCCCACCTCTTTCCTATCTATAACCTCAAAATACAATAATGGAATTCAATCCACAGGAATAGAATATTTCAGAAACATTAATGATAAAATCAGAATAAATAGGACTAAGTCTTAAAGTAAATCATTCAATTATTCCAACTTGGTATTATATAATAATACCATCAATAAAGGTATCTCACACCAATACCATAAATTTTCTTCTGATGGATCAAGAATTGTGAAACACCAAAGAGACTTGAAATAAACAATAGTATGAATAATGATTGTAGTGTAATGCTTCTAGCATTTCTATCAATCTTGAAATTTCAATAAAAGATTAAAATTAATATAACAGACTTCCTATTGAATTAGAATGACAAATGTTGGTTGCTGTTGAGAGGCATACCTTTTTTCCTTTTTATTTTAATATTATTAGTTTATGAATTTATTTATTCATTTTTTTTTTTTATTATTACTGCTTATCATAATACATTATTTTGTTTTTTTCAAAGGAAGGAAAAGAGTGCAAGGAAAGATGTTACAGCAATCCTCCAGAGAAACCAGGTCAATGTGGAAATCAAAGCTATCCATTTTATAAAAACTGCATTCATGAATGTGATTCTCACAAGGATTGTCCCGCGTTGGATCTTTGCTGCAGAAATGAATGTGGAAAAACTTGTCAAATACCAGTAAATCTCGAAAATGCGCCAGGTACTTAAATATATTTCAGTAGCAAAATTATTTTGTTTGGGGTTGATTTCCAAAATAATTTAAGTGTTTGAAATAAAGCACATCATAGCTGTTTAATATTCAAGGGCTCACTTTTTTAATTATAAAAAAATACTTTACATTCACATAAAATGTAAATATGAAGCAAATGATGTATGGAATGCAAAAGTGACCAATGACAAACAAAATACACTATAAAACGTTTTTCTTATGTATTCTCACTAGTTCATACGCCCTTTGTTCCCCTCTCATCCCCTCCTCTCCTCTGTCTATCTAGATTTAAAACCACACTCATATACTTCATCTATAACTAATAAATGATTTTGGTTTTAAGCCAATTCTATGTTATGCTACCAATACTATGCCGTAGGTTTGCCAGATATTCCGACTAATGTCACTATTTCAAAAAGTCCAGACTTGAGTACTATGCTGGTTGATTGGGTGCATCCAGGAGAATCAATGTTCATAGTGGAAACCAAAGAAGCATCTGGTCCTTGGCAAACAGCACATAAGACTCCACGTTTATCTCATCCGATGAGGATCTCTATCCAGTCTGGAGTAGAGTATGCAGCACGAGTAGCAGCTGTCAATGATTTGGGTTCTAAAGGCTTCTCTAACCCATCAAATCCATTCATACTTCATCTTGGTAAATGATGAAAAAAGTTTTTTTTTCTATACCATCTATTGTCATTTCTATTTCTCATTTAGTACTAAGTTTCAGATAAACCATTCCAATAATTGTTCACTTTAATTCTTAAAAATTACGCTTTCCATTTTTATATATAACCATTTTCGAATATTTGTGTTATATTTTATTGCAAATTAGAATGTAAAATGTAATAAAGTGAATGATGATCATCGACATTTTATTTATGGTGGAATTTGTGATATCATTTATCCAATGATGAGATATTAGTAGATTTCTGTATTGCGTAGAGGCAAAGACACCAGAAATACCAGAAAACCTGAGTTTTAAAGGTGTTTTAAAAAATGGAAGTGTCTCTGGAATCTTCACCTGGCAGCTACCTCGATCTGACCAACACATCACAAGGTATCTAGTTGTGTGGACCCAAAGAATAGCTGATGAGAAAACACCTCTCACTAAAGGTTCGAAAGAAGTTCATCGGAAGACAATTCCTCATGTAAGTAATCATTTTATTCACTAAAAATAATTTTAAATTAAGTATTTTTGATGTTTATATTAATTATAACAATCATTTTTGAGAATGGACAGATTTACAAAACCTTGTCCTTAAAAGTCAAAGAGTGTGAAGTTTAAAAGATTTGTGTCATTATAAGCAATCATTTTTTTGTTTAGCTTTATTCATTAACTTTGCATATATTTATCTGTTTCCTAACCATCTAGAGGATATTATAAATACTGTCAACATTTATTTATTCCTAAACATCTCTCAGAATACAAATTTTTCCACCATTGCTTGACACTTATCAGGGCAAGTATTAACCTAGACACTTGTCTGTGTAAGTGTTAACTAAAATGTTTATGAAAGAACGTATGGATTTCTTTTGTGTTCCTAAATATTTCATTGTTTTCTAACTTCTATTTTTCGAATACTTTTTTCCTTGTATGAAACTACTTGTCATTGTTTCATTATTAGACCAGCTTCAGAAAACACCAAAATTGCCACCATAATATATAATGATGTCCACAATTATATATTTAGATTTGTGATTGAATCATCATTAGGGTACTTACTTCAACTTCATTTTAGTTTATTACCATCTGGATTTTAATGGTGGAAATATCTATGTCCTTGATTATTAACTAATGGGAATAATCAAAATAAAATTTTAACTAGATGGAGAACTGTTGTGAAATATACACAGCATCATAAAAAATCAAACATAGAAACCAATAAACTGGACAACACATAAATATCAAAATAATTATATGAAATTCTGAACAGTTGATTAAATAATGCCAGAAATTCTTATCGAAATTTTAAAAAAGAAGAAGGAAGATTCTTCCACCTCTGGGCGTATTTTCATATTAATTTTTTTTTGTTAAAGTTAGACTATTTTATAATTATCTTTCTTATATTAAATATAAAAGAAATTAAATATTAACATGAAAATTAAAAAACAAAACTATATATATATATATATATATATATATATATATATATATATATATATATATATATATATATATATTTATATATTTGTAATTAAAGTGGGAATTTTAAAAATACCTTGAAAGGAAAAAAGGGGAACTATTATATCGTCGGGTATACGGTAAACTAACGAATTTGAAAAAAAATACGGTTTTTGAGATATTTGGCAAATAGGATGTATTTTATGTTTTAGAACCTGTCAAATTTTTACGATTCAATCTTTATTCCTTCCTAGTTAAATAAACAATTTCATTTTTGCGAATATGCATTTTTTATAACTGCGATCTTGGTAAAGTAGCGAATCAGAAGATTAGATAGTTTGCTATTTGTTTTAATTTCAATTTTACTGTTGAATGATGTGGTAAAGTAGAATCTGAAATATTCGTTAATTTGCTGCCTACTACTGATCTGCAAAGATTTTATCATTTGGTATTTGGTTAAGTTACGAATCTGCCACATTCGTTAACTTACCATAACAAAAATCGGACGAATCATAAAATGATTTGATTCCTGAAAACTATTGAATATGGTATATTCGTGAGCGTACTATCTAATAAAATTGTAAACAAACTAACATGAATGACTCCAAAGAAACGAGAGATAAATCCGTTGATTTGCAATGAAGAAATAATCTAAAATTTTGACTCCGTATGTATTGAAATTTCGAGTAACGAACGTATGATAAAATAAATTTGTTTTTTTTTTTATGTTAGTTACTAGATTTTTGCATAAACCGGTTCATTTAAATTTTCAAATAAGCAATATTCATTAATAACCGGGTTTAGTTGTAGGAAAAATAGATAAAATCCTAGTAAACATTTTTTTAATATTTAGATGCACAATTAAATATTAACATAATGTGTCGCTTATACAAAGAATGCCTCTTACATTTGGGTAAGAAGCCAGTAAATATTAGCAAATGCTGACAAATATTTCGTAGTTATAAATTAAAATTCCATAAACCCAAGAAAAATTTGTGTAAGAAATGTATCATATTCAGTGAGTTTTCCAAAGAACAGAAGGAAGCAAAACAAAACGAATATACCTAGCACTTAAAAAACAAATAATTGGCCAGACAAGAAAGGGATGAAGACAAAGATGCTGCTGAGAGTGACGATGGTGTGTTCGCATAGACTTGCAATCGGTACTTTCAACACCTTAAGGTGCAGAAGGGATATTTTTTTACGTGCGTAAATTGGCCGTACATAATACAACTAAAAACAATTTGGGAAACCAAGAAGTTAGCTGCTAAACTTGGAATGAAACCGAGGGAATCGTTAAGTGTATTTTCAAGTATATCAAAAACGAATGTCTCTTGTGTTCGAACCATGCCAAACAGCTGTGTAGGACAACAAAAAAAATACAATTTTTTTCTGTATGTATTTGCAGTTTCTAAAAGTTCATCCCACGCTTAAACAAATTGATCACGTGTTTTTTGAGACAGAACATAGTCATTTGGAATGAGACTTAATCTATTCAAAAAACGAGCGCAAATCTAAAGATGTTCCTGTATATACACCGTCCGAATAGAATCAATTGATTCACATGGCAAGAAGCAATCTTAGTCCGTTTACAGATACCCCTTATGCATGATAATTATCGACTTCAACCCTCAGGGAAAATGCGTCAGGAATGGTCGAAGCTCGAAAAATGAGTAAACCAAGAAAAAATATTGGTAAAAAAAGGAGATAGAGATAATAATACGTCTACCTTCGAGAATAAAAATGAAGAGAAATATCTTCAACAAATTAAATTCCAGGATACTGTATGACTGCAATACACGAAAGATTGAATACGTTAATTTACAGAAATAAAAGAAGGAAATATAGAAAGGAGAACCAACGAAATTCTATGACAAAAAGTTTCCTATTTCCGAAAATAAAAAACAAGATCTACTAAAACTATGGACTGATCTTTTGATCCCTAAGGCCTATCGCCAATTATATTTTGACTTAATGCCAGATAAGACTCTAAGATAAACTTCCGGAGTCTGACAAAGACGAAAGCGAAAACGAAGAATCAATTACTTAATTTTTTTAATAACCTTTAAAAAAAATTAAAAATGTTTGTTCTTATTCTTATTAAAACAAATTGTTTTTTTAATACATAAAATGATCTTTGATATTTTAAATTCTGGATTTTATTGTATTTCAAGTGCATCTTCCACTTTGTTTAGCAAGAAATAATTTTCATAATAAAAACAAATTATATATAAAATTTAAAATAATCACAAAATTAAAACTTATGTAGTTGTAAACTATCGAAAATGGTAGATTCGTTACTAAATGGTCATCTTTCTGAAAACAACTCCTTCATTCTAAACTAACAAATCTGCACTTGCAGGCAATTGGCATTATTACAACTATTACAAATGGATTCCTCACCAAAAAATCATATAAAATTATATCTTTGAAAAATCTCAAAGACAGGTGCCGAATTACACTAGAGGTAAGAAACTGTTTTTTGGATCTCCTGAAAAGTTGAGTTTTACAGATTCGCTAGTTTACCATAAACCCGATGATATATCTTTGAAAAGTAGTAGGTAAAAAAATAGATAAAAAAGAATAGAAAAATATGAGATTATCATTAAGAAGTAATTTTATTCATTTTGAAAGAAGCATTATTTAAATTTACATATAAATAAGTAAATTGACTAGAAAATTTGTTTATTGCTCTTGATTATACCTATTGCATAAACATGCCACTGTTACTGGCTTATAAATAAAGCGCCATGATTCACGAAGTGACTCTGGTAGACTTCCATCCACTGTTATGTCTTCGATTCTCCTCCTCCGCAATACTTTGACACTGAGAAAAAACCAATTGTATATGAATAAAAATATAAATAATTCATTGACAAAATCATGCACTTAAATAAATCTCAGATAAGAAAGAATTGATCAAATTTTCTATTATTTCAATAGAATTTGATTTAGAAGTGTAAATCCCTAATCTAACTAAAACATGAAAGTATAAGTTCAGTTTATGCAATATTCACTAATGCAAGTTTTAAAAATAGCAGTTTTCTTAGTACCTGATATTTAAAAAAAAAATGAATATTTATATTCAATAATTTTAATTTTTTGCTAATAAAAGTATTATAAAAAAATAAAATTCTGTAGATACAAATGTGTATTCTGTTATTTCATATAAAAATATAAATGAGCTCCATTGTAATTTGAAGTATTAAATATACCAAAAACTTAATCACTATGACAAATTGCATCATTTCAATGGATGTAATGGACTTCCTATTAAATCAAGAGAAAAAATTGAAGACAAATTGTTATAAAGTATGTAGAAACTGGCTATTAGTCAAGCTTAAAAATTATATTAATGAAAGCTAGATTTGGTTTTACAAACCAAGCAAAATTTTCTTATATATATTAGCAAACCTTGACTCATCACAGTTTATAATTAACCTATTTTTTATGTTAAAATTCACTTCCTATTCTTATTTTTCATTTTAACCGAGATCTATATTGGCATAACATATATAACATACTTGTATTTTTGAGGAGTACAAATATATGGTAAACATTTAGAATCACATTCTAAGGTGAATAGAAATTGTGGATAGTAGCCTCGCCCAAGATCTAAAAGCTTTGGACGCCCTGCACACTCTTCATTAACCATACATGCTTTCCCAAGGTTAGTTAAAGCATTCAGAGCAAATAACAGAAGTATGATGGCACCTAGCACCCTGTTGTGAAATAGATATTACATTACATATACACATTTATTATATCTTGTATACTATAGAAGCATTTATTGACCAATAATATTGAACTTAATTCATAATAATAAATTAACTTTCCTACTTGCTAGTTTGTTTTTAAACTAAATTAAAATTAAAAAAAGATAAGAAATAAGAGAATCAAAAGTTTTTGGAAATAAAAGGATGGTCATACATTTTTTTTATTGTTATTAGAACATTAAAAACAATTTTTTTAATTTTAATTTTTTTTTTTTTTTTAATTATCTTCAGTAAAAAGAATAATATTTTTATTTAATAGTGGAGTTATACCGTAGATGTAATTCAAGAAGTTGGTTTGTAAAAGAAAACACTCTGATTAGTATAAACTTATTTTAAATGTGTGCCGATATTTCGGCCTAATCTGTAGGCCTTCATCAAGGCTAAGCAAAATAAGATAATCGTGAAAGTATAAAAGAATGCACGGAATCTGTAAGTTTTTTATAAATACACAACCCTCCCATAGGGTTACTTTGAAAGGGAAAAGAGGAAAACAAACAAAAGTATACAACTATGAAAATGCTTATTATATATGAAAATTTGTATAAATGAGTGTATTTTTGAAAATTGAAATCATGAGAAATAAAGGAAAGAATTGGATATGATAGATATAATAGAATACATAAAAATATATAAGCAAATACAACAAAATAAATTATTAATTATTACTATTAAAACTCGTTTTACTTATATGCCAAACGTACGAAATGACATTATTATATCACACACCTAGATCAAAGCAGATTCAACTAAAAGATTAAGATAGGTTTAATAAATTACTTTTATTTTGATTTCATGAATGAAGTAACATGAACCTAAAATGCATATTTATTTAGATATCAATGCCAAATATGCTGATAGGTTTTTTTTTGGTAATGTAACTTATATAGTAGAACCTGAATAAATAGCAAACTAAATAATTGAGATTTTTTTGTTGATACTGTTTTGAATTAGATCTGCGATATGTTCATGATTCAAAAAGATTTATGCAACCAAATAATCTCTACTGTACTCTGTTTTAATTGCATTGCAGTTGTTATCATAAACTAGTTAATTTATTTAATTAATCTAAATTGTAAAATGAAGACACATCTATAGCTGCATATTTGAAGTCCTATTGCACTTACTAGTTTATGAAAACATTATAACATTATCAATGTAGATGTAAAAGATTAGAAACACGTGGAAGCACTAAATCTCACAATTCAGTGTTAGGCAAAATTTAATTACAGTTACAATTACAATTTCTTACCAATTAATGTAATTTGGAATTGCATGAATAAAATTTAAATTTAAACCTCTATAATTGTAATTGTGGATCACCAATTGTGGAGAGAGTGGGTGTATAGCACTTCCCCAGGTAAATTATAAAAAAATCCAAAATTATTTACTATTAGCTAAAAAATAAATAAAATTTTAAATTTAAGGATTACTTAGTTTCTCAGAATTAAATTAATAATTATGTATTGAATTGATAATAATAATTGTTAGTTATGAAATTGATTAGTTATGTCAAGAAATTCAAAGTTGAATTAAAATTCAGAAAATTATAAAAATTGATACTTGTATAAATTGATACAGCAACTTACATGCTGGTCAGGATGAGACAGAGATGGGTAAAGGGATCGGCTGGCCCTTATATAGAATGGAGACAAAAGAAGTGTCAAAGAGCTGAAAGCCTTACTGGGACATGAAAATAATATCACTTAAAGCCATTTTCCTTTCCATAAGACTTATCAGGTTGCCATTTATTAAAGGGGAATTTATTTATAGAAAATAATAAGTCAGTATATTAAACCTTATGAGTTTAAGAAATTATAATAATTTTTATTTGTTTAAATAATAAATTTACAAAAAAAATTATTGCAGTGAAACAATAAAAAGATAGATGAAGGAAATTTTGATAAAAATATAAAGGATACTAAAAAATAAAAGTAAAAAAATAAATAAATACCAAAGAATTTTTTGTATTTTCATTAAAAACATATGAACAATGGATATTGGTTGAAGAGCTCAATTTTATTTATTTATTACATATGCATTAACATAATGTTGACAATAAATCAGATTTGGAAATATTAAGATTATTTACAAAACTAAATATTGTTGAATTTAAAAAAAAAAAATATATATATATATATATATATATATATATATATATATATATATATATATATATATATATATATATATATATATGAATATTTTTATTTTAAATTAAAATAAGTTTAAGAAGGACAATAAGAGAAGAAATCAAGTTTGTTTGATGTTCTGTAAATAGATGATTCATTTGTTATTACAATAATTAAGTGTATATAATCATTTGCTGTCTTTTAGAGTATGTCATATTTGAAGTATATAGAACCATTGAATAATGAGAGACATGGTTGATGACATTTTTTTGTATTCCAAACTGTGATGAAAAACAATGAAAAAAACAGTGAGGCAAATTCAGCAAAAAAAGAGAAGCTAATGATACTTAAAGGGCTGCTAATGATGCTTTCTTCACATACGTAATAATAAGACTTCAAAAAAACCGTAAAATATTTACTTAAAGGGAACTGTAAAACTAGAAATGAAGATGGACAGTGACAATTAATGAACAACTTGTATGAATGGACAGGAATCATTTACTAAGAAGAAAAATGCCATAAAATGAATTATATTATCTATGAAGTACTTGAACATGCATTACAAACCTGCTAAGTCACGGTTCGAGAGGTGGCCAAAATATATTGCATTATCTCACAAAATGAAACAAGTGATGAAAATCACGAGATTTTTTTTTTAATTATAACACATTAAATATGCTTTATATTTGTTCCGATGAAAAAAAAAAAAAATGCTAAACAAAAAAACTTATAGAAAGCTCCTTTGCTTCAATATAATAAAAATCACTTATTATTAATACATGTGTAAAAAAAAGTATACAATTTTTTTATGTGAAGAATCTGCAATGATTTTTGTGATTATTCAAGTAAAATTTATAAACATAGGTCTTTGAAAGTTTATATTTCTTTTCTTTAACTCATACGCACTTAATCCTTCAATACTAAAAATTTAATAGCTGTTGCTTTTTGTATGTTATTAACACATTCGTTTGTACTTCAGTGATGTTAAATTGCAATGCTTCTATTTATCAAAATTTTAATATTAACTATATATTTTCATGGAACCTTAAAGTTCATTATTTAGAGATTTGTCTATTGCATTTTCACAAGGATTAATATGTTAATAACATTAAAATATTATTAAATATTCAATGATTTGGTGATTATTAAATAAAATAATTTTCTGAATATTTACATTTAAAGTTATAACTTTTATCTATTTAAATGTTATTAGATATTTAATTATTATAGTGACTATTAAATAAAATATATTTCAGAGTATATTTTTAATATTTTCGTTTTCTTTTTTTTTTTAATACTTAGGGAAAGAGTTGTGTAAGAATAAAAAATTTAAAACAAAACGCACAATATACATTTCACTTGCAAGCTCAAGTTATACATAATAAAGCTAAAATTTCAAGCAAGCGGGCTACTTTAAACGTAAACACTTCGAACTACACATCTAGTAAGTATGACTTTTGTGCAATGCTTAATTATGATTATTTTATTATTTAGTTACTAAACTGGAATGGTTTAATATTGTTTTAGAATAACTACTATAAAACTTTATGAAATTTCTCAAAACTTTTCTAAAGCTCAAGGAGAGTTTAAAACAAATGAATTAAATAGATATATTAAAAAAAAGAAGAGTATTTAATTTTAGTTGCTTGTTGACCCTTACACTTCTAATGTGAGAGATGATATCTCATCTGTTAGTTAAAAGAGTAGTTAATCTATTATTTAATAATAAAAAAAAATTAAATTGTGAAACCTAGTTTTATTTCATAATTAAAATAAATAAATGAAGGTCTTAATGGACAGGCACAGTTTGAGATCCCTAATGGTTAATCTCAAGGCTTTTTGTGGAGACAGTATGATTAGCAGCGCTCCAACTGCATTTTTTATCCAAAACATTCTGTACGTTTTATGTCAAGATAATTTCAAATATGGCAAATCATAGAACTGGGTTTGGTCAGTTTAGAAAGCCTATGTTCTATCCACTAGGTTATGATGCTTTTCGATTCATAACTGAATAAGGTTGTAATGCAATCCAAAGAATTGCAGAGAGAAGATTAAGTTTATCTTATCAAAATAAATTTATAGGTATATATTTTTTTTGAATTTTTTTGAATACAGAGAATCATTCTTCTTCTTTTTTTAAATGTTTTTTTTCAGATTCTCATAAAGCTGGCACAAAACAAAGGTCAAAACAAAAAATTATGGTCAACTACAATATTTTGCATAAAAATGGAGGATTGAGTGCTGAAATTTCATGGAAATCTAGAAAAAAAAACAAATATGAAATATCGTGGGAATCGTTTTGTGGAAAAAAAAGAAAAGTTATCATTACAGTAAGTTTTCATTAATTTAAAATAATATATTAAATAATAGTATTCTGCTTCTATTGAAGTTTGATTTGCAGGGATCTCAATATTTGATCACAGGACTAGAAAAAAACTGTGAATACAATGTGGTAATTAAGGAAATATCTGAGTGCAAAAAACGGAGAAGAGTGGGGAAGGTTACCTTTAGACCAAATTAAATTCATGAAATTCAATAGCTTTATTAAAAATAAGATGTGTAATTAAAACAAACTTTGTAAATATCACAACATTTGTTCTATAACAGAATTTATTAATTGTGAAGAATGCTAGATCTAAGATTAAATATACAACTTAATGATTTATTTAAATTTATAGATGTTAAAAAACATTTATGAAGAAAAATGTGTTCCAAATCAAATGATAATTTGAAACAAATGAGCTATTATCTGCTTCAACAATTAGTTAAAATTTAAACTTAGTTCTAAATATTTAATTTAGTTCATTAGTATATTGTAAAATAAGTTTTAAAACTTTTAGAAATAGAATAAATTGGTTGTATGAAGCCATTACCATATACACAGTATTGTAAATTATACATAAAAAATATTTTTGTTATTGACATTTTGTAATATGACAATGCAATTTTTATTAAACAGATAAATTATATATTCATTTTTTCATTAATAAAATGTAAAAATTGATTTATGATTTTCCAATACAATCTCCTGACTAAGAAGGGGAGGAATCAGTTGGCCAATAGTGAGTGATTGGCTAACTGACAAACATCCTCTAATAAGCCTCGGGAGGAACAATCTATCTACTAACTGACATAGATTGAGAAACACCTCTTTCAAAGTAAATACTTTCTGGATTTATAATATTTATCTGACAATAAGGATTATGTAAGTACATTACTCTTCATTTGTTCATTTACCAACAATTGATTTGAGCTATGAATTTAGCTTTTCATTTGATTTTGTTAGTAATGTAGTTTATAAATTATTTTGCTTTCTGATTTATTTTTTTTTAAATCTGGAGAATAATCGTTTTATATATAGTTTCAGCATGAAAGCATATCTTCTCCTTTTTATAATTATAAGTTCAACAATAGTGACTGAATGTGCAAGAGGAGGAGGTGGCGGCCGCCTGGGAGGCAAAGGAAGAGGTGGTCGGAGGAATACTTATGGTTCGAGAATGCCAATACTGATCAGGCATAGAAATCCGGCCAGCGCAAGTTATTATGAACACAAAGATGCAAGTTTGAACATTTTTTTTAAATTTTAATTTGTTTTTAATATCTCTACTACAAATATTTTTTCTCTTAAAGGGTGCCCGTATAGTGAAAGCATCACATTTTGAACTTGATTACATGCTGGGTAGAAAAATTACTTTCTTCTGTATGGCTCAAGGGTATCCGAGACCACAAATAACCTGGTTCAAAGATGGAATTGAACTCTACGCTCACAAATATTTCCAGGTAATAAATCTATGTGGCAATCTAAATTATTTGTTTTATTTTTTATAATTATAATTTACTTATTTTATTTTTTGTTTATGACCTCCTCACTATAGAGTCATTGGTGCTTAATTATAATAAGAACTGTCTTGCTTAACTATAATATGGAAGAAAAGAATATATAAAATAAAAAACTTTAACTTCTTTCAGGTCCATGAGTGGCCGATTGGGAACGATACAATGAAGTCAAAAATGGAAATAGATCCAACTACACAAAAAGATGCTGGATATTATGAATGCCAAGCTGACAACCAATATGCAATTGATCGTCGTGGATTCAGAACTGATTATGTTATTTATACATACTAAAAGAATTTAACCCTGTAATCACTAATGTAAAAAAAAGTATATATTTTTATATAAGCAAAGGAAATGTTTTTTTTTGTTTTTTTATTGGCATCACAAAAAGAAAAACAAATCTAATCTGTTTATCATTTTATCTGTTATATAAGAAAATCAGAAAAATATCTGCAATATATTTTATCGTATAGATTAAAAATAAATGACTGTCTATTTTAAACTCCTATCGAATTATGCTTAGTACTTTATTTGTTAATGTGCAATAAATACCAATTATTTGTATTATTATGTTTGTAATTATTAAAATATACTTTTAAAACTTTGTACTTAATACCTTATACTGTCTTACTCTTATGATAATATTTATTTATTCAAAGTAATTTCAAAAAAACCATTGGTATAATGTGATAATTACATATGAAAAGAACAGAATATCATTAATAATATTCTTTCTGTTACTCGTTCATTTTGCTGACTACCAGTCTAAGAATCCTAGCCATTGGCTGATCTGAGCAGTAGCGATAAAATTCTCTATTTGGTTTATTTATTCAAATTCATTAACTTCTTCTCAATGGAATTCTGGAGTAAATTCAAATATCTAAGTTTTCCATCACTTAGTCTCTATTGCTCTTGTTAATACCTTCTAGTGATATGAGTTAATGAAATACATGGTTCTTGATTAAGAATATATATGTGATTAATTACACTCCAAAAAAGTTAGGTTACATTTTTTCCTTACGATGGAAATTAAAATATTAAATAGACAAAATTGAGTGGAATGGCATTTCCAACAAATTATTAAGGCATTTACATTTAGTCAGAGGGAGTATAAACTGAAATGAGTCTTAAAATAAATTCTGATTTGACTAGGATACAGTCAATTGATGCACACTCCCTAACATGAGGGGCACCCCCAGCAAGAGAATTGGTCCAATCAGGTCCAATGTGACCTACCGTGGGGTAATTATCCTATCACTGATTCCCCTGAGCAAAGGAGCTCCCCTTTGGCCTTGGCGGCAAAACAACCTGTTGGCTCACTTACATGATTGGGGGTGCATTGGCTTGCTGCTTATTTTAGCTTGTAGCATGGTTATATTGAACATGAGTTTCTCAACAGGGATTCACAAACCAACAAAGGTATATTTTCTTACTATTTGGCCTCCTAAACATTTAATATGAAATGGCTTTCAAAAAATTTAAAAATCAAGTTTATTCATATATTAATATTAATGTATGAATGAGTAAAACTATATTGCTTCGTATTAAGGGTATAAGAATATTTTCATACATAAGCATATTGCCAAAATAGATTATTAATAATAAATATGTAGTTTTTGTAGAAGTAGGTAATGATGCGAGTTAATTAGAAATATTAAATTTCAAAACTACCTGTTAGGAAAAAAAATTGAAAAACATGACAATATTATATTGTATTAGTTTAAATAACACTTTATAACAATATATTGAATAATATTTAACCATTCAGCACACTCAACTTTTGGTATAATCAAAATCCAACCTTCGGTAGCATATTTGAATATTCTTTAGATTTCCTAAGAGAAAATCTGGATATATTCAGTTCTAATTGTTTTCACCTTTTGACTTCTTCCTTTATTTATTTTTATTTTTTTCTAACACAGTGATGAATTATCAGACACTTTACCTCAACTTTTTTTCTCTTTAATGGATTGTAAACCTGCTTTTAATTTTGATCATTGTAAATGGTACAGATAATATAGATTCCGAAGATTTTTTTCTTATTCAGTTGAGTCTCTATATATCAAACATGAAGGTTCCTTGAAAAAAATATTGTTATATAGAAATTTCGATAAATAGAAATAATTCAATTTTCATTCTTGTCATACTAACAACAATTAAAATGATTTTTAATGAAATAAGAAGTATTAAAGGCAATTTTATTGGATGATATATTTCAATACAGCTTCATGAATTTGATCAAACATTAAGGATTTAAATTGTTTCTAATCTCCTACAAAACTTTCAAATGTTATAATAACCGACTCCCGGTTTTTGTAAATTGTTGATACAGTATTTTTAATTTCATACTTTTTTTGCCAAAGCTTTATTTTTTATCCCATTTTTTATGTCTTTTATCAAGTCCAACTTTTCTTTCAAACTTAATGATTTTTGTTTAGGAACTATGTTCACATCAAGAAAGGCAAAATTAAACTGAATTTCAAAATTAAAATTTCATTCTAGGCTAGGAAAGAGATTCAAATCTCATTCCTGTAGGTACCATACCTAATTGCTTCATCATAAACAAGGTTTTCTCCAGGTCTCCATTGCTGAAACATTGTTACATGTTCTATTTTCTTATTATTATTTTCTAATTATAACCCTTTCTTAAGGTTCCTCTAAAAATTTTGATGTATAGAAGAGATTTTTGATACATGAAAGTTTGAGGTTCCATTGCAATTGATTTGAATGATAAAATAATGATGCTGACACCAATCATGATATCGGTATATGTACTAAATGTGATTCATCTTTAAAAAGATGGAATTGAATACACAGACTCCTAAATAATTATGTATAATTATGCATTATGCATTATGCAGGAGATAGTAGGAGAACTTGTAATTACTTAATTAGTTGATTACTAAGTAAAAGCAGCGCATTTTTTATTCTGGTTAAAAGTTGAAAATATATAAATGTGAAATTTCCAAAAGTCATTTATAAAAATATCAATAATCCTTTGGCACCATTTTGCAATAATTATTTTCTAAAAATACCTACATTAAAACAAGCCTTTAAAAGTTTATATAATTGTAAAATAGTTTTCACTTTTGTTTTTCTAATTTTTCATCATATATGTCATTTTCAACTTTCTGAACTCACTTTCATCCTGATTAAATTTCAAGGATAACCACCAGAAATAAACATCTTTCAGGATATTACAGATTATCATAAGTCTCAACAAACTTAGGATCATTCTTTTATTATGATGTGATATTTACATGACTATTTTAAACTAATATGAGGTTAGCAGTACCAAGGATTCATTGTGTAATTCCACCCAGAAGTTTTAAAATTTATGAGATCAAAATAGTCTGAAAGTGGCAAAAATCAGATGAAATATCACACCATAAAATATTTTTGTAAACTATAAAATATAATATTATTATATATGTTGAGACTTATAATAAGACGTATTAATATTTCGAAAGAGGAATAAAAACATTTAGTTTCGATATGAAAGAGAATAACTATTATTGTAATGTGAAGTGTGTAAAATATTAAAATAAAAATATTTATTCTTAAATTATTTGGAAAAAAAATCTCACTTTTTCTGGGATAGCTACATACCAATTAAATATCATTATTAACCCATTTGTTCCTTGAAATTTTTTGATTGAGGAAAATTATTTTTCAAATTTCCATTGACACTCTGAAATATAATATACAACTGACAAGAAAAAAATTAATGCAAGAACCACGATAATCTCTGATGTGAAAACGCAACATTGGGAACTAAGGTAGTCACTTTAAGAAAATAGGAATCTTAAGAAAATCTGTTTTTAATTTGATATAAAATTACATGAAATGAAGCTTAATACCATTATTTTTATTACATTTTTTTTCATTGATAATTGTCAATTTTTTGAGTAAAAATGCAAAAGCATTTTCCGTATAGAGCCACTAAATTGATATTTGTCTTCAGGAACAAACAAAATTAAAGCTTTGGAAAAATAAAGTGGATTATAAAAATTCATTTTTCTGTTTTCTGTGGCAAATTACTAGTGAACCATTCATGTCTTCTTCACCAATATCTTCATCTGAAATTACTTTCTGATCAGCAGGTGTAATATAAATCTAGCATGGCAACGTAGCTTCCAGCTTCCAGCCTGAACATAGTTTTATGTGCATGGGATTTACATAACGTGTATATTGTATTTCTTTGCTAATTTTTGGCTGAGAAAAATATTTACTCTTGAAGTCTTTCACTTGAATGAAAAAAAAAAAATTATACTTTTTATCACTGGTATAATCCTCTTATTTCTACTGCTGCATTATCGCAACAGTTGAATTTACATTAGAATAATTCATGTCATAACATAAATTACGGCATTTAACTGTCTCTGTTGTATTACTGAAGGACCATAGAAGATTTATTTCAAATTTTAAAGTTCTACCCTTGTCATAATAAAAACAGTAAATGAAAGCTCAAACAAAACTCAAATCGCAAGAGGGCAACAAATCCGATAACAAACTAAATTGATGTCACTACAGTCAAATTTTTATTTTAACTAAGTGGGAATCTATTTGTCCAGGGTTGGTGCATTGTTCCTGTGAATAAAAGCCTCCTCGGTGGCAAAGTGTAGTCGGTAATTAAGCTTACTCCTGGAAAAGTCAGCTGCTGAGTTTTCATAAAACTGGGTACAAATGGGTTAAAGTAAATATATTAGCTTCATCAGACTCCAAAAAGTTGTATGGTTCATCATCGGTAAGGTATTGGATTTATTGGTCGATTCACATTGTTGAATCCTTCTCTCTTGACCATTATGCAAATTCAATATCCCTTCTTTACCTGAACACAATAACTCAGTTCTTCAAAGTTTGCCACTGAAACCACTTCGAACCTAGATACAAGTTTATATTATATTTCTCCTCATACAGCAAGTTCAAAATTATCTATATTTCTTATGTAAACTACTTTAAAGTGTTCTTTATAAAAAATATTAAGTTGAAATTATTTGATTTGTTATAGTATGCTTCAGTATTTTTTGGCAGTTGTTAGTTTATTTGGTTTAAGGCCTCATTAGCAGAATGGTGGGTTATGCTATAGGTTACAAACCTTTTCTAGCCATAAGTAAAGGTAGAGATTTATACAATGGGTCTGCCACGAAATACTTTTGACTTAAGAATGCCAGGGTGCTCTGACATACCTGGCCACAATGGCCTTCTATAATTTTGCATTCATTGTTTTTATTCATAGTTTTCTGATGATTTATGATGATGATTTAGCAGACAAGAATCAACAGATTAATTTGGAATAATTGAGAATTAATATATTTTCAATTTTAACATAATTATGTTTTCTTTTCTCATCATGGAATTATCTATTTAGATCATGAAGAGAGAGATGGTATTTTTGATCCTTATGCTCTTGGTTTTCTCTTCCTTTGGACAAAGAAGAGGTGGTGCAAGAGGTGGTCGAAGAACAAAGAGCAGAACCCAGTTAGGACTTCCTGTAACTGGAAAATATCGGGATCCAGAGTCAGATCAATACTACAATAATAATAATGTATGGAAATTAGTTGTGTGTTTTTTAATTTAGATTAAGAAATTAACGTTTGATGCTAAAACTGAAAATGAATAATGATTTATTTTATATATATTTTTTGGTTAATAATGAAATAACAATATTAAGAAACAAATATTAAAGAGCATTACGTCGGCTTACTATCAAAACCTTATAAGTACAAATTTTCTACTTTAGGTTTTTTTATTTTGATTTATAATAATCATTCTAAAATTTTTTTTTTATTATTTTCAATAATGAGCCTTTAACCATAGATGTAAAACCCTCATAAAAATTTGAGATTTTAACATTTTAAGATATGTAGAATCCAAAAATTGATTAACAAATAAAAATTTGTCTGTCCGTCGTCCACAGCTTTTCTCTGTGACATCTGGGCCATTTTTTTTTTTTTTTAGATTTGGCACCGAAGTCACAAGTCACCCATTGCTACAGGTGACTAATATTAGCAAAGATATTGCAAACATATTTTATACTGGACTCAAACCCTAAGTGATAGGCGAAGTTGTGTGAATGGACACACCAGATATTTTTGATAAATAATTATTTGGAAATAATATACCACAATATAATAATTTGCAGATTTTTTTTTTTCAATATTCTACTTATAGGCTAAAATATATCAAACAAATTTGAATTCAAAATAAATCATCAAAGTTAAGGAATACTTTTTAAAACAAACTTTTATTTTTCAATACTTTCAACAAAGATGTTATCAATATGATCTACCTGTTCATTCTTTCCTTGAATAATATAATAACTAAAAACAAATTATGTTTATATTCTGATATTTTCAGGGTGCAAAAATACTAGAAGCATCACATTTTGATTATGAATATGTATTGGGACACAAAATAGTGTTCATATGTGTGGCAAGAGGAACACCCAGGCCTCATATCACTTGGTTTAAGGATGGTGTGGAGTTGCTTTCTCACATGTATTTACATGTAATTATACATTTAATTTATCTGTTTGTTATATTTTTAAAAAATAAATTATTTCAGTAACTAAATTAAAGTACAGTTAAAATCAATTTTTATTTTTTAGATTTATAAATAAATGGAAATATTTGAATATTATAATAAAAATAATATTTTATTTTATTCATCTTTATTCTTCTTTGGCACTACAACCCACTAGTGAGTCATGGCCTCCTAAATCAGCCTATGCTAATCGTCTCAGTTTTGTGCTGCAGTTTGCAGTTCCACAAACCCAGCATTGTCTTAGCATCGAGGGCCACTCCATCTTCCCATTGTAGTTTTGGCCTTTCATGCATCCTTGTCCCATGTATTTCTCTTGATAGAATCTTTTTTGGCATCTAAAGGTCAGACATTCTTGACATGTGGACGGCCCATTAGAGCCAACCTGCACATGTATACCTTGCCATATCAGGGTCATTGTATAAAATATAAATTTGCTGGTTCGTTCTTTGCTTTCAGTGGCTTTATTTACATTATATTACTAACATAAATTCCTCCAAATATGCTCCTCATAATCCTTTTTTCAACTATTAGTTTACTTTGCTCATCCTCCTAATTATATTGAAATTATTGGCATATTCAAGAATTCGGGCAGTTCTATTTGGAATTGTGTCAGAAGTCCATATCCCTGAGTCTCTGCTGGCTTTATCCAGTCTGATATTAAATAAAATACATGCAAGTCTCCCTGCCACATTCCACCCTCAGATTCAAATTCTTGCGAGCAGTCATGTTTGATTCTTACTATACATTTCCCACCATCCATTATAGCTCGGTATAATCATATAAGTTTTCTTGGTATAACAAGTTTCACCATTGCCCGGTGCAACTCTTTTCTTTAATTGCTATCCATATGCAATCTTAAAATCTATGAATAGATGATGGGTAGTAAATTGATATTCCTGACCTTTTTTGAGGATTTGGCAGAGGCTGAACACTTGATCAATAGTAGACTTTCCTGGTCGGAATCCACATTGGTATCGACTGAGAATCCGCTCGGTGTGTCAAAATTGTCTGCAATATAAAATATTATAAAGAATTTTATATGCCACAGAGAGAAGGGAAATTCCTCTATAATTTTAGAATTCCAGTTGATTACCTTTTGTTTGAATAGGACATAAATTGGATTTATGCCATTCATGCAGCATCTTTTCTTCTTGCTAGATAATCTAATTTTGCATTATTTTAATTACCCCGTGACCACCACATTGAAATAATTCAGCTGGCAAACTAGCAGTACCTTCGTTATTGTTCTTGAATCTTTATATAGCATCAGCAACTTCCTCATTGAACGGCGGTTCTATGTCTTCTCAATGAACAGATAGCTTCAATCATTGAGACCTTATGGATTGGGAGTGACTGAAAATTCTTAACTTTGTCATTCTAGACAGCATTTCTGTGTTTGAAGGGGTCTCCGCTGTCATTGATTTTCTTAAAGAACTTTCAGCTTTTATTTGCACCTCTGATGAGTTCACCTCCTTTAAGTTATTTTTTCTTAAATTTCCCTTTTCTTCTGATGGTGAAACCATTTTTCGACTCTCCTCTCTAGTCTTCCATTGAAGCTCTTGTTCTTATTAGAGTCATCACTTTGTAGGCATGGTTATTCATCTGAATAGCATTCTCTCATTCCATATTAAACCAGCCTTTAACTTGTTAATTCTTCTGGAATCATGAAATATTTTCTATACTGTCTATTGAAGTGCTTTACAGGTTCCACTGCACCATTACAGAAAGTTCAACTGCTGTTTTTTGAAAGTAAAATGTAAAATTCTTTTTTGGTCCCTCCTGAAAAGTAGCTCTATTCACGCTTGTTACTTTAACGTGGTGGGGACCATATGTAATAGAATGAAAATCTGGCATCTGGTTATAAATATAAATATGATATTAACTGAATTCAAGTAAATTGTGTAATAATTGGCAATAAATATTATTTTAATAAAAAAAATATCATTTTTATTTTAGGTGTTATCTCCATTTGAGTATGCTTCTTGTACATTTTTTTTTTTTAAATTACAAATCACGACTGAAGAAATGATTGTTTGTTGATGGACTAAAACATAAACCGTTTTTAAGTTAAAATATTTTTGTTAAGGTGCACGAATGGAGAATGGGAAAGGACAAAGTGAAATCCAAGTTAGAAATAGACCCTGCAACACAGATGGATGCTGGAGTGTATGAGTGTACAGCAGATAATATGTACTCTATAGACAGAAGAAGTTTTAAGACTGATTTCAGCATTGCTTTCGATTAAATATTATTTTAATTTTCAACATTCAATGATAATTAATAACTATTTACTTTTTTGTTTGATTTTATCTAGTATTATGTTAGTTTTATTAGTATAATAATTTGTTATTTAGAGTATCACATCATTGAAAACTATATTTTGAAATGAAAAAAAAAAAAAAAATACTAATTCTCTGTGATTATGGCAAGAGTTAGGAAAATTATCATTAATGAGAGATTTTAAAGTACAAATTTATGTAGTTTTTTAAAAAAAATTTTCTCTTGTATAGTTTATATAAATTTCTCTGAGTAAGTTACAAGTTTCTCAGTTGTGATAAGAATAGTTATATTTTTATAATATTTAAATGCTGCTTCAAGATTAAGTCTGTATGAAGGACAAGAATGGTGATAGTTTTTAAAATTGATTGTAAACATTTAAAGCTGTACAAGTTATATACATGCTTTTAACATAGTATTTTACTATATTATTGGAATTTACAACTGTATTTAATAAATTAATATAAGAAAATATGAGGAGATACTACCTGCTGATGACTCTCAAGTTCAAATTAATATTTGTTTAGGGATAAAATGTCTGTCATTGGTGTTAGTTAATTTGCCATGTCTTATATGTTAAATATAAAATTAAAACATTGCCCATTATGTTTATAAATAAATAAAAGTAATTAAATAGTGATGAGATAAGATTTAACGAATTTTATGGCTTATTTTGAAAGAAAATAAATAAAGAACGGCTTTCTTGGATAAACCCTCATAATAATATTCCATTTTTAAAAAATATTTCTCTCCATGTGTTATGCAACATATGTTGACAATCAAGTAACTATTCAGATAAATTGCCACCTGCAGTATGTGATTCTCATAAAGTTTAACATTTGAGGCTCTGGTGGCTGAGTTTTTGATTCAGTTCCCACATGGGTCAGTAAATATTTGAGGCTCTTGGTCATAAAATATGGTAACTGATGAAATGAAAACTTATATAATGTTTAAATGTTTGTTAGTTAAAATTTTTCCTTCAACCAGGAGTCACTTATCATAGGTTAATACCAACACTATCCTTTAAAAAAACAAATGTACTACAGATTCTTTGAACAACCTATGAAATCAGTCGGAAGGAATCTGGTGTTGCCAAAAACTTCAATTAAAAAAAAAAAATGTTAGATACCATGTTTTACGAACGAGTCCCTCATATTTTTTGTGACAGCTCCATAAATCTTAACATTTACAGTCTGGTATAGAATGGTGGTAATGTAGATAGTGGGAGTTGGCACAAATAGTCTGTATAGGCTGTAGTGCTTGGCTTTGCCTATCTGCAATTGAATAGGTAAGATCAGAACTTCATCTGGAGAAGGAAAATATCAGTTCCAAATTTTCAGCAGTTAAAGGATTGTTATTAATACACTAACCTCTTTTTTATTTACTCCCATCGCATGCTCTCTATCCCCTATATACTCTGGTGCTGGCCCAGCATGCTGTTCCCTTTTCTACTTCTTGGCTGCGTATCCTTGACTCTTACTTTTAGCACCTGCTTGGAGAAGCAACGATTGGTCTTTTCTTTAAATATGATCAAATAATCACAATTGACCATTCTCGAATGTAGACTTCAGAAAATATGATCATCTGGTTTGGGATGTGATCAAATCTTGGTTTATCTTCTACTATACTGGAGTAATAAATGTGATTAAAATCCTGGACTTCGATTTTACTCTAAATGATGAATATTATGGCCCATGATTCACTTTCAAGTGTGATGGAAGAGAAAAATGTGGTTTCACAATCTGTAAGTTTTTCTCTTGAGGTGTCAATCTCTTTTAAAAACATCTAACCTTCTATAGAGACAAATCGGGAAAATATTTGTTGATAAGTAAATACCATGATTAGTTTCTGCAATATTTGTATTAATAGTATACAATAATATTGTAACCACTCAGTTCATTTCATTTTAATTAAAATTCAATTTAATATTAAAAAAATTAGAGAAAAGGGAGTAATTATGGTAATTAGAAAGAGGGTAAATAGAAACAAGAACAAGCATTAAGAATTGATATAACCAAATATAAATATCACATAGAGTAAGCTATTAAATTCTGTGTACACCAAGACAAATACCCAAAAGGAATGCTATTTGTTAAAAGAAAGTCACACTGATAAAAATTCGATAAAATTTACAGAATACTTCCTGTAAGCAAATGATTGAATTGGGTATATTTATGATCTGCAATTTTAGATTCATTTGTTTTAAAAAAAAATGTCTCATCTTTTCTGTCATTGTCATAATTTCTGTATGTCAGAGGTAAACTATCATTAGCAACATTCTCAAATTTCCACAGAATAGAAAAAAAAAAAATCAGATGGCACTGTATTGCTTGCTGTGGATATTGGCCAATTTTTATATTTGAAGTGCTGCCTGCATATTTTATTAACCTTCTTATTAATCGAAAAATATGACCAGAAAAACATAAACAAATACATTGTTAAAATCAAAATTGGACTTACAACATTTCACCTTAGTTTAACTAACAAATATTTGAAATTAGGTTCTACTTTAAATAAATTTAACTCAGATATTGCTTTTATGGATCCTGGTTTATTTAATTTATTCCAGTTGTAAAGCGCTCCTGAGACAATCAGAAATACTGACAGTATATCGAAATAATATCACTATTACTGATAGTCTAAGGGTAAGTACTGAGGGACCAATAGTATATTGATATAATTCCAAGATCCTGAAAGTGTTTATTCGGAGAATAAATGCTATATCATTAATACTATATTAAAATACTATATTATACGGTATATAAATACTATATATACTATAATATAAAATAAATACTATACTAATATTACTATCATACTATATGTGAATGCCAAAATGCAATATTATTTCAAATGCTACTATGGAGTCAAGCCGTTGTCGCTAATAGCCCAACCCGTTCAAATTGAACAGACCAAAGAAGTAACAAAACAAAATAAATATTAGGAAAACATAAGGTGAAAAGAGGCTTAGGCGTTCACTGTATACATAACTGCTCATTCGGAAATAATTTCGATTATCTCTTGGTTCAGTGTCATTAATAAAATTTAACAAATTTAAATGGGAGTATTTTATAGCAATTATAAAATATTATTATTATAGCAATCGTACAAGGTCTTTCTTTTTTATTTATTTTTTCATTTTAAACGGGTACTGTGTAATATAATGAATACGTAAGTCTTCTTTTTTATTTTATTTGTTTATCAAATCAATTTTTATTTTAGAAAAAAAAAGAAAGATGCCATTCACAACAAATATCAGAAGAAAATGATTGCCGGGATATCTTTGTGAAATACAAATACTGATCGTGAGAGGGAAATTCCAAAATACTGACGAAATACTGTCTATCCTGATTGTCTGAGTGGCGATTTTTTTAAGAAACTAATAGTGGAAATATGTATCTATGTTTCAAAGACATTGTGTCGATAATAGAAACCGGGATCTCAATACATAATTCTGTAAGCCAGAAGTAAACTGCCGTAAGCCCATATTTTTTTCTGATTTTGATTTTATTATCGTATTTGCATTATTTTGATTATCAATAAGCTAAAAGGCTAATCAAATATACAACACAACAAATATAAAGATTGGCCACTATCAACAACAAGCAATACAGTGCGATCTGAAACTCTGAAACCAGGACCACCGTCAGGGAGACACACTGGGGGGAGGGAGAGGAGACAAAATACCCGGACCCCGTATTTCTGGAGTAGACTAAAACAATCTATATAATCAAAAAGTTTGTTGAACAAATACATACGAATAATAAAATAGTAAAATGGATAATAATAAACATCAATTTAAGGAAAAGTGGTTCGATTATCAATGTTTGAAATTAAGAAAGAAAACATTTGCACTGTTAAATTTGTATAGAAGCTGTAAATGTGATTCACTTAGAGAACTTTATATTAGTAATAATAAAGATTACAAAGAATTGTATAAATTAAAAAAACGAGAATTTTATATGGATATTGTTGATAAGTTTAAAATTGTAAAGGATTCGAAGGGCTTCTGGGACCAAGTAAATATAATAAAAAAGAGGAAGTTTTTTGGAAGCGCGGATATTAGAGGTGAACAGTGGATTGATTACTTTGTTTGGTAGCTTATTAAATCCATCCGTTTTGTCACCACAGTTTCTGTATGCTCCTCCACATAATGTAATCAGTACTCTAGATGGCGATTTCGAATTGATAGAGTTAAAAAAAGTTATTGGTAAAGCCAAAAATGGAAAAGCTCCTGGGTACGATAGAGTCCTTTACGAGTTCTTCAAAGGTTGTCCAGATGATTTTCTGCAATGTCTGCTAAATTTTTTCAACTCAATATATGAAAATTCATACATTCCGCATAGCTTTGCCCAATCTATAATCTTCCCGCTCTTTAAAAAGGGTGCTTTAAATGTTGTCAATAATTACAGGGGAATATCATTTTCGGACTGTATTTACTGCTAAACTATTTACTGATTTGTTGTTATTAAGATTAGAACAATGGACAGAAGAAAATAAAATATTGCACGAATGTCAGGCAGGGCTTCGAAAGGAATATTCTACTGTTGACAATATTTTTAATTTGTTGGATATTATTAAAATTCAGATCAGTAAGAAACGTCACAAGTTGTATTGCCTGTTCATTGATTTTAAGGCGGCTTTTGATTCACCGGATAGAAACTCGCTTTTTTATAAATTGCATATGTTGGGGATATCCAGTAAATTCATTAAGGCCCTTCAGGCTATGTACAACTGTACTGAATCTTCTGTTTGGACTGGTGGCGGCGTAACGGAAGCTTTTAAAACATCTGTAGGGCTGAGGCAGGGTTGTTTGCCATCACCCGCGTTATTTTCACTCTTTGTGAATGATTTTTTTGATTTCATTGGTGGTGATATAAGGGTTGGGGGAGTAAATATTCGCTGTCTAATGTACGCAGATGATATCGTTTTGCTCGCGCCGGAGCCTAAGGTTCTTCAAATGATGATAAATAGGGTTGCGGAATACTGTGGCTTGTGGAATTTGACAGTCAATTTGGAACAAACAAAAATTATGGTGTTTCGCAATGGAGGAAAATTAGGAAAGAACGAGAAATGGAAAATAGAATCAAAAAATTTGGAAATAGTAAATTATTATAATTATCTGGGAATAGGTCTGACCCCCCTTTGCAAATTGCAGACTCATTTCTTAAATAAGTTAAATATCTCAAAATTTGCTGTAAATACAACCTATATTTATTTGCTGAACAAAAATGAAATATCATTATCAAAAAAAGTGGATGTTTATTGTGCTGCCGTTCGATCAATAATTTGTTACGCTTTCCCAGGTTTGGGGATACCGTAGTTTTGAAGAAGTAGAAAAACTGAATATATTTTTTATAAAAAAACTGTTCTCCCTTCCTGTTACTTCACCACACTACATTTTATATCTGGAATCTAATTTAAATCCAATATTCTTTCATTGTTTATATTTACATTTACAATATATAACAAAGGGTTCTTTCTTTGCCAGCTACGAGGCTGCCTAAAATTCTAGCTAAGGAAATAATTAAAAAGAAAATATTTTGGCATAAAGAAAACTCCGAAATTTGTAACAGAATAAATATTCCATTAGAATATGAAAGCAATGCAATAATTTCACTTATTTTGGATAAATTAAAAAATAATTTTAAGGCGGATATGATGGAGAAAGCCAAAGTATCTAATTTCCATGATCTTTATAAGGAGTTAAACAGTGACTTAGGTGACAGGCATTACATGCTAGATGGGAATAAAATGAATTTTATTAATGTAATTTTTAGGCTCCGAGGATAATTGGTTCATCTTAACAATAGTGTTATGAGGAGTGAGGAACAAAGATAGTGTACTCTTTGTAATTTAAATGCAATTGAGAATTTATATCACTACGTGGCTGTTTGTCCGATTTTACAAGAATATAGGGCCAAGTATTTTAAGAAAAAATTACTAAGTCGTCATGAACTAATAGACTTATTAAATGGTAAGGATTGGAACAGTTTGTACCAGTACCACATATCAGCTTATGGCTACAGAATGTTATTGATTCGGCAGTACAACACATAGTATTCTTCTCCTATATATAAATAAAAATCACAAAATAAATAAAAAACCAAGTATATTAAAGATAAATTATTGATAAATTGATTAAAAATAAATTAATTATAAATTTGATGCTCTTTGTTATTAAATTGATATGTAATGTATTTAATTAAGAAATAATTAACAAAAGGATGTATGTGAGCTGTTTCTTATTGTATAACAATTGTATATATATAGGCAACTTGACAGACGGTATTATACCATGTCAACAAAGGCTTGTTAGAGAATTTGGTTGTTTGTTTGGATGTAAATTTATTTTCAATAAAGCTTTTTATCTATCTATCTATCTATCTATACGAATAAAAATCACTTGAATCTATAATAAATAATATCACGTAAATTTATCATACTCTGACAGTGTTGCATTGAAAATAAAGTTTTGCATATTGAGTCTAGGTAAGCAGGAACTTTAAATTTTGACTCGATTATGCAAAATTTCGCAAAAAAGAACGTATGAAAAGCATTATTATGAATTTTTGTCGTTGTAAATAAAAAAGAGTTCATGCACTACTTGTGTTATTATTAATATTTAACTAAACTAATTGTCTTTAAATTATACCATCATTCTTAAGTAATTTTGTAAAACAATAAACTCTTGTTAATATAATGTATTAGTAAGTTTAGTTTGCATAATGCCTTCAGCCATACATTAATATTGAGTGGAAGTGAGGGAGCGGGAAAGTGAGCCCCACTGTAATATTTTGCCCCGGGCATGGGCTCAGTTGACGGCGGCCGTGTCTAAAACTTCTATTACCTTTTCTGTAAAAATTTGAAAATGTTAATTTGGACAGTTTACCTCAATTGACGCAGGCAATCCCCTCTCCACAAAGTTGTTTTATCTTGTTGATCGGTTATCATTTTCCCTTTTGTTTCCGTCTCTCGTCTTATTGGCCTTTCCCATCCACTCTTCTCTGAAACTTTCTTTTCCTCCACTTCACCCGTTAAGAATTGTTTTTCCTATTTCTCACAGTAATTTTTTTTTTAATGGTCGTAAGGTGCACCGATCTAGTTAGTTCGATATATCTGTAACATTACTTAATGTCAGTATTCCAGTATTCTACGACCTTGAAACCGCTGAAGTACAAAGTTTTAGTATTAATGTCCCAACACTGATTTAGATATAACTTCATAAAATATGGATATATAAAGTAAATAAATACAGTATCGTTAATGAGACAATGAGTAAACACACATTTTTATTAATAATAACATTATATTCATGAATAAGTAACTTAAGAAATAATTTATTACAAATAATTTATATATTCGAAAAATCATTCCGTGAAGATTTATCCGAATAATGCCCAAGTCTGATAAAGGGGTGTGTTTTTATGCCGACGTTTTAAAGGAGAAGTCTCAGAGTTGGAAAGAAGGATGTTAAAAGACTTCTGAGGAATCGGCCGCTAGTTGCAGATTTACGAATGGACTCCGGATTGGGAACTGCCTAAGAAGCTCAACTGAAAACTTCTACTTCCGAGACTTAAAGGTTGTAGGCTACTGCACTGAGCTATTTCAACTCTTTACTTCTGTCATGAGCTAGAGATCTGTTTCTCTGGCGTTCGATAAAATTAAAAAAAAAATATTGGTGTTATAAAAATTATAGAACTTGTTAGCTGGAGCTGACAGTGACCAATTATCATAATCATGCTGATTAAAATAAAAATCCTCTTTTACTTTCGAGGCTGGTCCACTGTTACTTTATAAAAAAAACTATTCTTGTCCTCTTAAGACTAATTGAACAACTACTGAAAAAAAAAAATTAAAAATAGCCCCAAAGATTCAATGATATGGTGTAGCAGAATTAATAAATTAATACCTTAGTGGTTTAACTGCTTAGTTTATCATTAATAAATAAATTATGCTAATTTGCAATATCTCTGATTTATTTAGCTTATTCCACTTTAACAGTGTACCTCACTTATAAGATAATAAGACTATTTTAGTTTTGAGTTTATAAATATTATATTTCATGTTTGTCGGATAACTATCTAAAATTAATTCACAACTTAAAATTCGAACTTTCTTTAATGTAAGTATCGTCGAACCAATGATTTTCTATTTATTAACATCCTTTAATTGTTAAAAAAAAAACAGTAATATCAATTTAAACTCTTTTAAAATTCTTTCATATATTTTGTGACATTTGACAATGTTTGGGGCTCACGTTGTTCATTTTCAAGTTTGCCATCTTCTTATTTAGATGGCCATTTAAAATATCAGTAAAAGATATTATTACTTCTACTTAAGAGATTCATCTTATTTGTTCATATAAATTTATTCTTACTTAAGCAAAGCCCATCTGGTGGGGCTTCATAAATGAAGAGTCCTCGTAAGAAAGAGGTAGACTTGAATGTATTTCGAGAAAATCAATTTTAAAGTATGGTGCTCCGCCTTTCTTCAGTCTAAGGATATTCTTTAAATATTTACATTTAAACAATTAATTTGATAAGAAAAAAACAAATAAAGAAATCTTAATTAATTCTTCTTATGATATGGATGGTATTTAATAATTATATTTACTTTGAAAATAACTGCTTATGAAACATACTCTATGGCTGAATCATGCTGCTATCAAGCTGCTAGTATCTCTTCTTGTTGGTGGAACCCAGCCACATCAAATTTACGAATGCAAGTTACACGAGAGAGTAACAATTTTACGAGGAATTGTATCAATTGCACGAATCTGCGCAACATTGGAATCGATTTTACACGTTTCGCTGCCAAGTTTTAATTTTTCGGTCATTTTTTAGACATCCATGCGGTAAGAACTTAGACTAGAACTTCTGTAGCTGAAAAGTTGCCAGCAGACACAAACGGACTATCCAAAATATCAGAAAATGTCGAAACATAATTTTTAGCAATGCCAAGTTGCCATCCTTCCTAATTGTCTACAATAGGAGACAACGAGAGCAGATCTCTCATCGACATTCTCTTTAATCTTCTTTTTGAGCTCTCAGTAATACATGTAGTCGCCATTGCTTTTATTTGTGAGTTGCTGATTAAATCATTTGCAATGATTCCGTATGAATTAACTAACGTTTGCCGCATGAAATTCAATATGTAAAGTTGTGTTATCTACGAACGTATCCAGGTGAATAGGAGTTTTTCTTTTTTGCAGTAGTACCAAAAATCTAAGAAGAAATCCAAACAGGTTTAAATAATTAAGTGCAATGGTAATAGATCCTCTCATGCTTACCCTCTTGTGCTAGTGTTTATCTTATATCATCACTCTTATTATCACAACTATCAAGCCGTATTATACGCATTTATTTCTACCCGAATGTTCTGCCGTACTCTCAAGCTTTTATCCAGTTATCTTCAAGCCAGAAGCCTTCAGATCAAATGAGTTCGCATTCCATTATTCTACTCCCGCATTACCCGACTCCTTGCATTCCTGTGAACTCTTAACTTTATGTAATTCAATATATTATCGTTATGTAAGCACTACTTATTTGTTTTATATTCTATATATATGATCTTGTATCTTTGCACCTCTTTTAATCATTTGCCCAAGATTTTCGCTCTGATAACACTATCAAAGGCCGGTATCAATCTGGTAAAAAACTACCTCATTTCCTAATTATATAACTTCTACCACGAAACGGAAAACAACCACTTTGATAACCTTGCTCACTTATTTTCTATGTCGTTTGTTCCTCGTTATAAATCTACATTCAATCCTATTAACCTGCACAAGCGCACAAGGCCTTCCACTGTTAATCGTGTTAGTGTTAATTAATATAATTACGCCTATGCAAAATATTCCACAAATTCACTGTCTGTAGTCTGATAGAAAATACACAGAACTTATATTAAAATGAGGTAAATATTAAAAGAATATTGACCTATTTGTTTCTCTCACTGAGGTCAGAGTGTTTGGCATATTATTCCTAATCACCCTTCTTTGCCTTACAAATGGTCAGTTCTCGAAGATTGACAGAAAGAAAAAAATAAAATAAAAGGAGAAAGCTGGACTAGGGTTGGTATTGGAAACACGTAAAGGGAAGAGGGGCCGTATTGAAAACAAGCCAGCACACGGATTGCAAGACCCGACACCCTGATGCATACGAACAGGTTTCCTTCTATTTCCGCAACTGACTAAGGGAATTTTCACTTAAGGAGGGAGCCCACTCACTCCATATAAACTACTAACTTGGAAAATTAATGCTCTTTCCGTGAGTCCCGATTTTGGACCGTATTCTTTATCTTGTCCTACCCCTCCTGTCCTCATTTTCTACCTCCATGTCAGGTCTCCGAATCATATTTCCAATATGGCGAGTCTGTGAGGTGAATCGGAAAACAGCTTATGGTATAATTCAGCAGATTCTATGGTATTTTTATATTTAAAGTGGATCAGTTTTATGAAAAGTACCAAAATTATGTAAACTATTGATTTTCATATCAAAAATGAAGTGCTTATTGTAGACCTATATTAAAATGTTATAACCTTAGGAATTAAAATTGATCCACGGCTGTTGACATTACAGAAATCGATGTCCATGAAAATCTCGTCTCGTAATTATTTGCAAAGTAAAGTTATTTATAATTGAATAAATAATGGTCTAATAAACTTACTCGCCTCCACACCTCATCACCTCTAACACTACGTTCAAAACTTCTGATGTACAAAAGTTTATAACGCACTGCTCTTTTGTAAGGTGCACTGCTCTTCATCCATCTCACACTGAAGCATATCCAACACAATCAAAAATCATGTGACGAAATATGACGCTGACGACTTCACTGAGAAATAGAAAATGGACTAAGTACATACTATCCCAGGCCTCCCCAATATCCCTCAATTCATCTAGCTAAGGTACATCAAAGTCCTGGATTCCTTAAATGACCTTAGGAACCCCGTCTTCAACACACTCACTCCAGCAATGGCCAAACAGTATTAGTATGTAAGCTAGAATAAGAACACTATCGTGTAAAATATTTTCAAAACAAGGAGATAAATCAAACAAATTACATTAAAAATAATAAATCAGATTTTTCAATTAGGGGATTGAAAATAAAAGTTATTTAAATTTGAATTCATTGCTTCATAGAAAAGAATATATTATTTTCTATTATTCGATAACATTTTTTTTTTTTAAATAATAAGTTTGTATTGTAGAGTGAATAACGTTTAGATAGATCTGTTTGTAATCAAACATCAGTACTCATGAACTGATTGAAAAAGTGAGTGATTTGAAATTCAAAGGGGGAGGAGGATTTAAGTGAATCCAGCCAGCCTTTGTTTTAATCATGAACATGACAGGATGTCGTGGGTTTGTGATGAAGGGTAGCTAAAAGGTTTTTGTTGGGATGTGTTACGTGATAATTAAACTAAAAATGTAAATTCGTTTCCTTTTTTTTCTTCCCCATATTAAATATTTATACAAAATAAATTTGGAAAATATAAAAATTTAAAAAAAAAATTATGAGGTACTGGTTTTGGAATCAATAAAAAATAAATCAGATATTTATGTAAAGCTAATTTGGATATTGCTCAGGAGTAATAGATAGTGTATTATATAGGGAAATAATCTGTAAGCAGCCTTAAAAATATTTTTTTAGATATAGGAGTTCCACAGAAGTGATTGTGTGTCGGTGAAATGCTCTTTTTTCAAGTATCGAGGAAAATCAAACTTCTCTGTTACCATCTTGTATTACAAAACCGAAGATAAACAAGACGAGCACGAGGAAACTATTGTATAATGGATTTACAAACATAAGACCATACAAGTGATATTTAAGTGGAAGCAACGCACAACAAGGGGAAGATAAAGAACTCAGTGTCTTTGTGATCGGAAAAATTATAAATTGGATCATTTCGGAAAAAACGGATTTCCCTTACCCTTAGATCCTTTAAAACTTTAGTGTTGGCGATTGGTTTATATTCAAATTTTAAATAGGAAAGATCTATTGAGTTACTTCTTACTTGCGGGTTAGTGCTTGAAACCTTCTTATTTTTATTTTATTGCATTACTCTAATCAAAATTTTTATATATGAATATAAATATTTTGTAAATTTTCATATAAAACAATATTTTTTAAAACTTTAAATAACATTCCTTATGGTGTGAGGGTTCGTTGTTAATCACACCTTCAGATATATTAGGTTTCAGTCGTATTCTGTTTAAACCAGAAGTAACAATTGCAAGGACATTTTTCAAAAATATAATTTAAGGGATGTTAGCGCGTTGATGATTTTTTCTTCATACGCTGTGAGTGGTGATGGCCTTGTGTGGCATATACCCATTCTATGGGAACGCATATAAGTAATATGCCAAATCCAAGACACCAACTAAAAAGGAATTGGATTTAACATAAACTGGAGCGCCGTAGTTCAACAGGAAAATTTATAGTTCTCGATATGATTAGCTCCGTGGATGTTTCTTCTTAATTCAATCTTCTTTATAGGCAATAATTATTACATATTGATCTTTGAGGATCTATAAATAAATTATCATAAAAAAACATATTGACGATATGGATATAAAGCTGTTACTAAAACGTATTCAAAGCCGATACCACCTTGCTGAGGAGAAGAGGGAAGAAACAGGAGATGAGGGCAGTTATACTCGCCAAAATAAGGATATTTATGGCTTTCTTTGACCGCCGTTGAAAGATTTATCCTCGCAGGGGCCGGTTCCAGGTGTTCCCTTGACCTCTTCCCAAGTTTTTGTATCCCTCACTTTTTATTCATGGGTTTACCCCTGCCTAACCCCTACCGGCTACCTCTTGACTTTGTATAATATCCTTTCTTTTCCTTTTATTTTTCTCGAAGAAAGCCTTTTCCGAATCCATTTAGCGCTCGCGGAGACCAGATGGTATCCGATCTGCGCCTTATTCAAATCCGCCATCCCCAAGGGCGGTTTCCTTACTTATAGCACTCCCGCCTGCGCCGAATATCAAACTATGAATTATCACGGATCATAATTAAAATAGGATGATTAAGAGTCTGTTCGTTAAACCATGTATTTTACTATTTTGTATACCCAAGGGAACAGTGTGGAGTCAATATGACCTTCTAAAGGCTTGCAGCAAGAACTGAAAAATGATATATGTGATTTAGAGATGGGAAGTTCGATCCTTCTGAACCGATTCCCAACGGTTCACTCCTTTTGGTATATCGATTCTTTTGAATGATTTTTCGACTGATTCTTTTAACCTCCTTCCTTTTTTTTTTTTTTTTCAATTATAAAGAAGCTTTTTATTCAAAAAATCCCAAACCTTATGGTTTTTCAGGCAAAAACATTTAAAAAAAATACAAATTAATGTTAAAAATACATTTTATTAAATTTCAATAAATAAAACACTACATATATTCGACAACTGGTTTCAATCCGTATTGAGGTTCTTCTTTAATTTTTCAAAAGTATAATAACTTCTAAATGATTTTTGTTCTACGATTGAAAAAAAAACTAAAAGAAAAAAATACTTTTCTTGCTTTAAATGTGTTCACAGGATTCTTACTCCTTTCCTCAATAAAAGACAATGGACACTTGTTTATTAACTGTTTTCGCTATCTGTGCCTTAAATTGTAAAAGAAGTATCCAAATTAGATATTTTATTTTTATACATTGAATTAAAATAAAAATCAATCAACTTAGTGCCAAGTAGTAGTCGTTATTAAAACAAATTATACAAAACAACGCGAATGCAAATTTGAAATAAGAAATACAAAATCATTCATAATATTTTATTTTTCCCAAACATAATTCTACATATTTTATATTTACTACACGTTAATTTTCGGGCTTAGTCTACATTTTACTTTTATATTTCTATAATTGGCTGCCTATTTTAAATTACTTATTTACTTTTACTAAATAGGTATTTATTTTAATACATGGCCATGGAAGTGCCGAATCAGAAAGTAAACATGTAAAATAAAACAGCTGGACTGGATAGTTAAATTCTAAAACAAACTCCGAGGTAAATCAGTGAAGACCTGAAAAAAGAGGGAGTGTGTGTGTGTTTGTTTGGAGGAGGGGGAGGAATTGAGAATGTGAACTTCGGAATGGGAGCGTTCGAAGAGCGCAAGCTGTCTCACGGTCCGATGAATATTGGAGTCGGATCCTACATTTTCTGCAGTCCTGAGGCCCGCTCGAAAAATCGGATGTCAGTCGGATATCCGATTTATCGGACCAAGTGTAAACGGCCCAAGAATCACTGAATCTTGAAACCCCACAATTCTTCGACTCTCCTGATTAGTGAATCGACCGACTCCAAGTGAATGGTGATTCTTTCGTGAGAATCATTTGGGAGTATGATTCGTTCAGAGGAGTTGACTCTTTTATTCAATTCCCGATTCACCTGCCCAAATCTAATGTGAATTGCTCCAAATGATCAATAGAAAATTATTTAAACCGATATTTCTTCTTAAATTGACCGATACAACCTGCAGTCATGTCTCAGTGCTGTAATTAGGATTATTATTTATTATCAATTTTCAACAAAATATCTTACATTTTCATCTCCTCATTGAATCAAATATATTAGCACGGAACCACAACTAGGATACTGGCAAAAAATACTGATTTCATAAACACTTCTTCCAACAAATATTACTTTTTAAATTAAATGCTAAGACTCAGGTGTCAGATGAAAATTAGAATAAAAGTTCCTCATCGGAAACGAAAAATATTGTTAAAATAAGTTAGCCTCCATGTGCTAAAAAGGCCTAATTTTGGAGAGAGGAGCTATGAACCTAGATCATTAATTAATGGTTTAATTAATTTAATTATAAGCCTTTACCTGATATCTTCTAGGAATTCACCAAACCTCCAGTGCTGAAACCCATGGGAAACCCATTTAAAAGATTTAGTTATTTATTTTAAAATAGTTCTCGAGTGCTCTCTTAAGATTTCGATGCACAATATTTTCTAGATTGTTTTCCTGAGATGCTGTATTTGTGCCGACCCCAGCAGTTAGCAGATTTCCTACAATATTAAATGGTAGATTGAATTTCACTGGCATGCATACGTTATGAATAATGCCAATGGCAGTGGATATAAAAAAATGTTATTATTGATAACAACCATTCAAAAGCATTATGACTACCATACTGGGTGCCGAGCAGCGAGCTGGTGTAAAAGTAAAAGGTACTCACTAGGCGATGATAAAAGACCCTCTCCAACGCACACCCGGCCTCCTCTCCACCTTCCGGTCAATTCTAGAGAACTCATTGCTCAAGCAGCGTGGGTAGTATCTGACATAATGAAGGCTTTTCGTTTCCGTTGATTTCCTCAATCTCAAATAAATATTTTATATTTCTTTTTACTACTATATAGCAATTGTATTTTCTTTTTTTATGAAGCTAGGGGAGTCACGTGCTTATCTTCACGAATGGAATAACCGCCGCTAGACTACCAACAAAAAATCTTATCTGACCCAAGTTGGAATAGAAATCACATTGCTCCCTACCAGCCGCTGAAGGACCTCGCCCAAACGCGCTCGGATATCGCAGACTGATGATATTTCAGAGTTTCGAAGAACGTAAAAAAAATTCTTCCATCACAAACATACAAGTAGTCGAAGTTCAGTTCGTTGTGCATGGATTACTTGAGTAAATCAAAATTTATCATAATTACTTTGAAGATTTTGTATGCATATACAGATTAATACTTCAACTAGATAAAAAAAAAAAAGAAAACCAACGATTGCCATTTTATTTTGTCTGAGACTTGCCGTAACTTTTTTTAGGAGCAGCATTTACCGATCTGCAAATCCCCACCAACCTGCAGACGAATGCACTCAAACATAAATCTTTCTCGACCATCAGGCACAACCAACTCCCGCAGTCAAACTACATGCAATCAATTAGCAGTATGTTCAACATTGAAAAATTGCACGATTAAGCTTGAGCCCGATCAATTTTCCGGATTGGACAATAAGTAAATTAATAAAAGGTAGTTCTGAACACATTACCGTATCACATTTTTTAACAAGCACACAGCAGTACACTCTGAATTCAACATAAAAAAAAAACCTAATCTGTATGAAATATTACTTTTTTTTGTAAACATAAATTTTCAACGATTTTCGATGTTTATAAATTTGTTTTCTCAACGAAACAACCATTTTATAGTTAAATTTTTAATTATTATTATTATTTCACGGTGCTACAACCTGGTTACAGGTCTTGGCCTCCTCCAACCGCTTTCTCCAATCATCACGGTCTTGTGCCGACGCCTTCCAGTTCCTGACTCAAAGGATGCTGTAGGTATCTCCTGACACACCATCTAACCATCTCAGCTTTCGTCTCCCTCTCCTCCTTGTCCCATGGATCGGCTTTGTCAGCAGTATTTTGTGCATTTCTTAATCCGCCATCCTGGCGATATGTCCTGCATATCTTCAGCGCCTCAACTTCTGCATCCCCAAAAGCGAAATATAGCTAATGTTTCGTGCGTCGCCTCCAATTTTCTCCAATCTTTACACCTCTAAAGATGCGGTGGAGTACTTTTCTTTCAAAAATAAGGAGGTGTTTTTCGGCACCCTTAGATGCTGTCCAACACTCCGATCCATAAAGAAGTATAGATCGCACCAACGTTTTATGGAGGTGGAGTTTGGTCTACCTTGAAAGGATACGTTTGCTCAGCTGTTTGCTCCGCCCAAAGTACCATTTGTTGACTGTGGTGATCCTCTTTCTTATCTCAATATCGGGGTTATTATCCTGGGTGACCACAGATCCCAGGTAAGTAAACTCCGATACTTTTTCAAAGTTATGAGGTCAAACAGTAACCGTCTCACCTGGCTTAGGAGTTTCTTCTGTCACCATGTACTGAAATATTAATTAATTAAATTTAATAAATTAACAAAATATTAATATAAAAATCCTAAAACAGGTCTGGCAAACTGTAATGGTGTAATGCAAAATGTAAAATGGCAAAGTGGTCACTATGATGTGTAACGTTATAGCGGCCAGCACCATGATTTTAAAAGATGTAGTGAAATGAAACAGAAATAAAACTTTATTATTATACTACGATTCAATATAATTAATTCTCAAGTCTTAATTAATGAGATAATTGTTTATCTTTTTTATTCACTAAATTTTTCCGATGTCTTATATTAATGTTGTTAAAATATATCGCATATAAATTACAAAATCTAAACGATAAAACAAACCAACAAAATTTATCATTATATTTTCTTCAATCTGTAATTTATTCTTAGAGCGTGATTACATTTCATTGCATTTCAATTGGTGTCATATTTCATTTCATCGGCTTGTATTGTGATAACTAAATCGGGCATGAGCAATCGGTTTTGAATTGCAAAGTGGAACCTCTGGATTGCTCGTACGTAGAACTATTGAATATGGAACGAGGCATGGAAAAACATAGAGGAAATATTTCAATTCCGGTATTCTGGAAATATATCTGATTTTTATATATTATTGAAGATGAGAAGATCTTTTGTAGGAAGGAAACGGTTGTATCTATATGGAACGAAATCAGCACTGATGGTGGACATAGGAGCGGTTTCCTGCCTTGGTAGAAGCTTTTTCCATTTATTTCTTACCTTCCGAGCTCTCAGACTAATGACAGACAAGACAAGTGTGGGGTCTGTTACTTTATCTGTGGCGAAGTCAGCAAACTTGTGGTCAGGATTGGTTTGAATTAGAACCAAAAAAAAAAAAAAAATTGTTTTTCAATAACATTAATTCGCTTTCTTAGAATTACATCTTGGAGGTTGGAATTAACTCTGTTTGAGTAACTATGAAAGACCATTAAATTATAATTAAAACAAACTGATTAAATATCAATTGCGTTTCTAAAGAAATTAAGCAAGCAGTGCCAATTTTTAATCAAAATATGATTGGATAGTTAATTGGTTGAAAAAATAAAATAAGATACAAGAAATTACGAACAAAACTCATCAGATTTGCCTTCACGATACCAATGCCACTTTTGTGATCATTTACATTCAAGATTTCCAATTGATTTTCAAATTACTATTTACCGAATGTGAAGAAGATTGACATTGGTTTTCATGGCAATAAATAAATTTGAAATTAAGATTACATTAGATATTAGAGAAAATAGGAAAGTAAACATTTCGGACTCATACAAATAATTTAGACGGAAATCTTTAGCCAATTTGTACTTTTTGTTTCGCGTGTTTTCTGAGCAAAGATTAAAACAAATCCGTAAGCAGCAGAACTCCGTCACTAAAGTCGTGTTTTCACTAAAATAAAAATGTTATAAAAACGGGGAAGTGAGAAAAAAGGTGACCCATAAAAGACAGTTCCCTAACATAACGAAATTTACCCATACTTTTATTATATTGTTCTGCCTCTCTGCTCACCTTCGATACAGAAAAACTTTCATACCGAATTTCAGCTAATTTGATCCAACTAGGGAGCTGGAGTTGAAATAGCCATATCTTTGAGCTCCCTAACTCAATTTGTAGGGGTTTTAGAGGTGCACAAACATTTAAAAAAATCGAAAAACCCGGGGGAGAAGGGAATCCAAGTTGTGACCCCCAAAAGATACTTCCCTAATACCAACTCTATTCACATACAGATTTTCAATCCTATATACTAATTTTGTGTAACTGTAGAGATGCGTAAAACTTTAAAAACGCCGAAATTTGAGGTAAACATACCGAAATTTCGACTGGAATTCACCCATCCATTAATGGTATCGTTCTGCCTGGAGCAAAGTCCTTCATACCGAATTTCAGCTCATTTGACCCAAAGGGGGCCGCTGGAGGTGCTCAAATGTAGCGGAAAAAAAAATAATATACATATTATTATAATTACATGGAAGTTTTGGAGATGTCTGATATATATATATATATATATATATATATATATATATATATATATATATATATATATATATATATCAGACATCTCCAAAACTTCCATAATCGTGCTCTAGAGGTTATGAAACGGATAGAAAAGCAGTCCCCCCACTCACTGCCGACTTTCGGAAATGCAGAAAAAAAAGTTATGATGAAAAGATTATTTTATTTGTGGATAACTTAAAACGCATGCATTTTATGGTAAGTCGTGTATGAAATCATATGAACGGTGATTAAATTCTCTAAAATACAAAAAGGGATCTTTGAAATCTGACCGGAATTAGCAAAAATACAGCGTATCTTATAAGGACCACAAGATGGATACCTAGATAGATATCTGAAAGGAGAGGGATACGACCGAACCCCATCAATCCGCCAATCTATTGTCAACAATATGCTCTGTAATAATCTAATGTAAGAATATAAAAGCAGAAATAAACTAAATAATTTCTACTTTTATATTATTTAATGGAAAGGTTTCCATATAAACTAAACCGAAACTTTTAAAATATTTTCAACTTGATGTAGTGTACAGAATTGTCGTATTAAAATTGTTTAAAACTGTTTTATTGTACTTATGTGGGAGAATATGTGAAGAAGTGAATGCTGCCGAGTTTATTTGAACTCTTTAAAATTATAATTTAAAAACATAATTATTATAGGACGGCAAAAGAAAGTTGTGTGATGCGCGCACCATTAGATTTTTTTCGGGAAAAATACGACTAAAAACAACGGAGTTATCATACATGTGCTCAAGTTTGGTGAAAATATAAGTGAGTATTGGAGGTTTGCTAGCTCAATGGATAAGGCATTGGATCTAACTCCCTAGCCCATGTTCGATTATGGGTGAGACAGATTAATTATTCATTCTATTATATCAGCGTGGATTGATTCTAGGATCGGGAGGTCCTCCTGGTGCACACTCAGCCTCTATAAAGTGGGAATAAATTTTCTCTGCATTGGGTTGGGGTATAAACCTGGCGGTTGAGCGTGATCCTTGCCAGATCATCTCCTTGCATAGCCGTTGAACAAGAAATAGTACATCCTTATCAAGACCCGCCATGGGTTGTACGAGAAGTAAGAATAGTACCAAACATCTTCTCTGACTTCATACATTTACGTTCGTTAGTTAAGGAAGCAGATCTCACATCCAGCACCTTTTTAGTCTCTTCCTCTTTTTCAAGGGCTTGTCGGCTGTAGCCATATCTCTCATCAGTCTGTTTATATTTCCATGTAAGTTATTATTAAATAGTTGATGTAAATCCTTCTGTGTTCGTCAACCGATTGGTAGGTGTAAGTCAGGAAGCGAGGGCTGGACTGCAGCAGGAGGAGAGAATTGGTTCAAGAAAGGGACATTTGGGTCAAGCTCTATAGAGGGTATCCCCACACTGCGCAGCGGTAGAGAGAGAAAGTATATGATGATAATGATGAAGAATGACAATTCTAAAAATATTATTTTTATAAAAGTTAAGACAATCTTAGTACGAGTAAGCTTGCCCGCCTTGTCATGGCGATTATCTTAGGGCAAGTCGAGGGCCTGAAGGGACCAAGGGATAAAAAGACCGTAATTTAACAATGGAAAAGCTCTATAAGAGATATTTAATACTTAAATGTCTTGAAAAGAATTAGTCGAGGGTGCGTACTGTGGCAATATACCTAAATCTTGGACTGTTGGTTGGGCTGTAGACACTAAACTCTAGTCATTAACCATAATAAACCCTAAACCAACAGTTTTAGCCTTTTCTAACTCACTACAGTAAATGATGATGTTAGATAGGGGGAAGCTCCTGATGGATATGCAAAATCCGTATATCTTGGGCAACGTAAAGTAAAACCTCTCAGATAAGTAGTAAGCATCAAAATTACTGGTAGTACTCTCAATAGTAAAAGAGAACACTAAACCTGCATTTTCTTCAGAGTAATACTTAAGTTTAAGAAATTTCACCCTACTCATTCTTGAGCCATCAATCTCAAAGTTAGAATATAAAACTTTACGTTCAGTAGCTATATAGTCTATTGTAAAAACTGCACTGTACTATTATGGAGCTTTGTCATTGTTAAACTAGGGTCTTCTTAACCCTTGGTCCCTTCAGGTCCTCGACTTGCCCTAAGACAATCGCCTTGACGTGGCGGATAAGATACTAAGATTGTCTTAACTATTAAAAAAATAATTTTTTTAGAAATGACATTCTTATACGTCAAAATTTAGCATCGAGATAAAAGGATTTAACCTATTAAAAATATTTTTCTTTTTGAAAATTTATAGCAATACACAAATAGAATTAAAATAGACAGTGTTTATCCCACAATACAGGTCCTGATCAATTATCAATGTCCAAATCGTGTGCTAATTTCTCCATTAAAATATTATTAATGAAATTTCAACCTATTTTATTAAGTTGCATTAGAAAGTGGATTGCGATGTTTTGGCCTGTTTTTTGGGGATTTTTCCATTTTATAACTTTTTTTAGTTTATTTTTTGTGCATTATAGTGCATTTTAATCTATGATTAATTAATTATTAGAATTAATTAATTATTAATTATTAATTAAGAAAAGAGACTTCATCGTCAAAAGAAGAAAGAATGGGAACGCAAGCGACTAGAGGAAATAGAGGAACACAGAAACCTGTATGATGTTAGAAGCTTCTACCAGAAACTAGGCTTAAGGAATCATCTCGGTAAGCCCATAATCTCTCGACAAACCAAGTGCCTAATTTACAAAACGCTCATCAGGCCGGTCCTTACTTATGAATCCGAAAACATGGACTTTGAAAGCCAAAGAAGAAAAATAAATCCTTATTTTCGAAAGCAAAATATTACTGAGGATTTTTGGGCCTATTAGACAAGGGGACCAGTGGAGAAGACAGCATAAGAATGAGTATACGAGCTCTACGTTGAAGCAAACGTACTACGGATCATCAAGTTAGGAAATTTGAGGTGGGCAGAATGAGGGATGTCCAGATTCCCAAGAAGTTATTGGAGGGGAGGCTGGACTGCTCCAGAGGTAGATGCAGACCAAGACTCAGATGGGAGGACGCTGTTGCTAAGGACGCTTTGACCCTACTGAATGTACGAAACTAGAAAACAGCCGCACAAGATCGAGCCAGCTGGCGAAGACTCATTGAGGAGGCCAGGGACCACACCGGTCTGTAGCGCCACGGAAAAAGAAGAATTAATTATTATAAAATGTGAAGTCTTCCTGATTTTTTTGTTTTTAGATTTTTTTTTCTATACGTGTATACAATTTTATTATACCTAGTGGTTGGTTGCTGCACAGCATCGGAACAACTAGGGGAGGCTGATCCAAGTAGCTGTGACCTAGAAATGGATTGTGCGCCAATATAGAAGAAGAAAACAATTTTATTATCCTTTGAAATTATGAAGGATTAACTGGTAAAGAAAAAAAAATATAAAGAAGAATGCAATAGAGAGGATAATTAAAAAACAGATAATTTAACACTTTACATATTTTAATTTAATGATAATAATACTGATGTATAACGGTGGGTAGTTGAATTGGAAATGGAAAAAAATATTTTATTCTATGTAATAGATTAATAAGCATGTTTGTGTAACTTGCAACTCAATATATTTGGGATTAAATAAATTAAAAGTAAAACATTTCTCTCTTCTCAGTTCATCGATAATTTTATTTGGTTTTAGAACATTGGTTCTAATTTCTTTGGTGAAATTTGGTCAAAGATTAACGTTAAAGCTTTATCTCGATTTCGGTCCAAAGCATATTTTAGTTTGCATTTATATTCAGGGGCGTACGGAGATTTTTTTTTCGGGGGAGAATTTAATTTTAAGGAGACAAGTAGTTAATCACCTAAATGCCTATAATCGCCAAATTGGGAATAATGTTTAAGAATGAGCATGAAAATTGGAACAAAAATTACCAAAAGTATTATTTAAAATATATACTTTATTTTTTGATATATAGCTCAGCTAACTGAGACGAAAGGTTTTTTTAAACTTATTAAGACGCTAAATTTCAGGGAAATTTGTAACCTTTCAAACTTCTTTTTCTTCTTTTTTGATTAAATTAACAACGTTTCAGACAGAACTAGTCCATTCTCAAGTCTAAAAGCATTATATTAAAAAAAACTTGGACGAAAGTTACTGTACAATAAAAAAACTTAATAAATGTTACATTATAAATAAATTTTCTATATTGTCCAATAATTATTATTCAAACATTTAAAAGAAAATAAAAAATAAAAATAATGGAACATACCATTATACCAGTAAAAGAAAATGATAACCATTGCATCAGGAAAATAAATGTAGAGGCAACATAATGTAATATATTAAAATTGTTTAAAGTCTTATTAGATATTTTATTTCTTGATAATGATACTACCTGTCCTATCCAATCATCCGTACTAAATTTCTTATTACTTTCCAGTGAAGTCCATACCACTAATACGTGTTTGATTGTGAGTTGTTTCAGATAAAGGGTACATTTTGGTGGAGGTTTTCTTCCTGTAATTAGCTGCGGATCGGGAAAATATTTTACTTCAGTAAATACGTGCGAGTTTATTTAATTTATTTATTTCATGATTTTATTTCTAATCATTAAGTTTACGTTGACCGATCTGCAACTTTGTTATCATAACGTCTTCTTTTCTTGTTCTCGATATCATTTTCCACGATTTTGCCATGCCTGTAATTGTTTACGTTACGACCCGAAGCCAATTTTCGTTCCATTTAGTTTTGGTTTGTTTTTTTATAAAGGATTTGCAATCCGGTAAATGGAGAGAATCGGGGTTTATATCGTCCCACGATGCCTGGCTGAAATTTTTAATTTTGAAATTGAGTTTATTAGGGTAATGATTTTAGATATTATATAATTTATGTTATTAAAATTATTCCTAATACTGATGAGAGCCAGAAAAGATTAAAATTTTATGGTAGTTTGTTCCATGATTGTGGTTTAATAATTGCATTCCATGATTTAATGATTGCAAGTGGTTTATTTTATATTAGTGTTATGCATTCCAATTAGCGGAAAATTCTGCTGAGCGGATCGGAAAAATATTTTACAGTACTAAATACGTAGGAGTTTATTTAATTTATTTATTCCTTGGTTTTATTTCTTATCTTTAATTTTACACACTTAAAAATTATGTCATTAAACTATTTAAAAGGGTGATTCTCAAATAGCGAGAAATTTTCAGATCCCAAATTTCAACAAAAAACTCATGTACAAAAATACATATGAAAAAATTCTAAAAGTTCTTAAGTTAGCTCTATATTAAAACCACTATCAATCAAAACTTAAATCCAAAATCTAACTTGAATAGAAACTATCGTGTTCGAATTCTTATGTAGTGGTTATGACAATGAGAATCATGAACAAACACGACAATGATGAAATGAACTTCCTGAGGATTACGACAATTACATCTTAATATGGATAACAAAAATTAACAAATGGATAATAACAACATCAAGCCACGAAAATGATAGCTCAAAACCAACTAATTTTCTTAATAAAAATGATTTTTTTTTCTGGACCTTATTTTGTTATAGTTATAACACGATAAACTAATTAATTTGAAATAATTTTTGTAAGTATTCAACGAAGACCTGATTACAGTAAAAACTTTTTCCTGAGAGATGGATGAAAATAATGTTAAGATTAATCTGATTGAAAAAAAAAAAAAAAAATGAGAATGAGAATTCTGAGATGAGCTTGTGGCAAGTAGAATATTAGTGAAACATTCCAATGTAATTAATTCATAATGTCTATCAGAAAGAAATGCTTCGCTAGGTCGTATTGTAACCATCATGTATGCTTAGTGATTCTTGGAAACTGTTTTATTCACTCGATGAGAATCACTCATAATTGCAATTAAATTTCTTTTCTTAATAATGTAATTCGGCCGTAATCTTCGATGGCCGAACACCATAATTTCAAATATTGACAAATTCTTTTATGCTATACTTTTTCTAACTGCTTCTGAAAGAAATATCCCTAATCGCTCTTACGGTTTGGTATCTGAAGTTATTTTTAATAAGGTAGCAAGAACCGGAATATATTTGGGACAGATGATTAAAGGGAAGAAGTGAACTCGTGGAACATTAACTAGCAGCGTTTAGGGCCCGCTTCAACAAGTGCCATTCATCACATGGCAACATTAACACTCCACACGGCACAACTTCTTTGAATTTCGAATTCCTATTCATGACTGAACTCACGGGCCGGTATTTGCTCCATTTAACAAATAACTTCAACATAAGATTTTAAGGATAAATATTTGCTTGAACTGAAACTTGATAGTTCATGCCGTGCACCGAGACATTTCCTCTCAATTACTGAAAGGTTGGACCATGTATTTTTTTAATTATAATTTTAATGAAAAATCCACACCTACGAACTCCGATACCCTATCATTCCTGATACAATCTGGTTGTGGAAATATCTAACTCATAACAAAATCATAAGATTAACATCCAATTTCCTTTGTCCTTGCCTGGAGGTAGAAAGCATTACACCCAGAGCTGGGCATTAGGAATAAAGCAGAAGAGAGATGAGGTGAAAAAGGTTTCAATATCCCTCGAGGTCGCAGATGTCTTCCAGGCTCAAATAGCTTTCCTTAAACCTCCCCCCGCTCTCATAACTTACATTTATTACTTCATCCGCAGTCCTTTTTAGCCTAAACATCTACCGATCCAGGTGTCCGATATATGTCACCGGGGCTCGCCCCAACAGCTGGATTGCCTCTTAAGATATTTTATTTCTTCAATGCACTCTTCATTTGGTAGGAATGATTACTTACTTTAAAAGATATACAGTTAAAGCTTTGATTTATATAATATTAAAACTTTGAAGAGAATCAAAATGATTTTCACATTTTTTTTTTGGCTTAACACAATTTTAGTAGTTTAGTGAAAAAAACGAATTTTATTTATATATAGGGATGATAAACTTACCATACTAACTTACAGACTGTCTAGATCTCTAATGCCTCTATCACCTCTCTAAAGACACAAATCGTTACATATCAAGGATTTAGGAGTGAGTATATAGGATAGACGATGGTATGAATGATGTGCAAATTGAATTGAGAGTGAACATTTATTCTCATAAACTGTACAGAAATAAACAAGTAAACAGAGCACTTGTTAAAATCATTAGCTGTGAGTCCGAAAGGTGGGCATCAGAACCATGGTACAAAGCAGTCTTGACCAGAAATCAGTACAAATTTAAGCAGCTACAAATTACATAAGTACAACTTCATTAGTTGGCGAGTAGTTGTAACCATAACTACTTTTTGTAGTTAGTAGTTGGTGGACCACAACTACTGTTTGTCAACTACAATCAAAATAATTAGAGCTCACAACTACAACTACTGTGGTTGGAAAGAAGTAGTTGCGACAGAAAATAGCTAGTAATAGTTGTGATTATAGTTATAGAGTTACAAATACAATTGAGTAGCGTATGATCAAAATAAAAAATCTCCACTTTTTGACTAAATCTAAATAACATAGTTATAATAATGGATTTTTCCTACCCGTTTTAATGGTTTGGCTTAATTTGACTGCTTTATCATACCACGAAATCGCATTTTAGGATCAAAAGAACAATATCCTCGAGTTGGTAAGTTTCAGTTGATTGATCCAAACTTAATAAATCCTTCTGAAAAAGTTTCTTTAAGCAATTTAAAAATCAGGGATTTAGAAAATCTTTTAGGCAAGCATTTTGGCTGCGATTGGCGCAGCATTATTTCACTGACCAGTTACAATAAACTTATACAATATGTACTTCCTGATGTTACTATTGCTGAGGACTGTAGTTAAAAAAAATAGTTGAATCCACAAATTTAATAGTTTTATAACCTTATAAACTATTATAGCAGTTCATTAAAATTACTTATATTGTTCAAGATCTCAGGTTTTCATTCATTGCATGTTATGATTAGAATAAATAAAATGTTTTGATCAATGTTTGATTTAAAAAAACAAAACAACAGTTCAAGGCTGTCGATAAGTGATTTTATCCTTCAAAGATTAATGGAGTAACACAAGGCAATCAGTCAAAACAACACGTTCGTTGAGTTTTAATGTTCGATATTTTATTTGAACCTTTATATAATTGTTATTCACGCATTCGTATCGGGGCGCAATCATTTCCTAAATAATTTGTTTAAGTAAGTAATTTCATTTTTTTCTTAGATTTGAGTAAAATTTCAAAGTTCAATTGCATATAATATTCTACTACACTTATTATTAGTTTAAGAGATAATGTGCCACGCATGTATTTTTATTTGAATGTATTTGAAATTTTAATTTCATAAGCTTTATATAGTGGATGTAGGTTTTTTAAACGATTATTAACTACAAAATAATTATATGTGATAGATAGATGGTAGACTGTTCTGATTTATAAATATTTGTTATTGCTTGAGGATCATCCAATAGTCAATATAATAAGAAAATGAGCTTTTTTATTATTTATTTTTACAATGAATAAATGGCCTTAAGATGACCAGAAAAATGTTAAATGGTGGCCGAAATGTCGGCCGTAGAACTAAATTAAAACTGAAACGTTTTTTTTTTTGTTATTCACTTATTATGCATATATAAATAATTGACTGGTAATAATTTATAAACTAATAAATCATAAAAAAGTAAGCTGAAGTTCGCTATAAATTATGATACTAAGATAAATATTTTTTTAATTCAGATATACAAAAAAAAAATTGGCTACAGAATCCAACTCGGTGAACGGAAAATAATAAAGAAATCATGTTTTTAAACAGAAAAAAATTCGATACTGAACAGTATAATTGATGATATTATAAGGGAACAAAGCGACATATTATAAAACTGAAAGAAGGAAAAAAGAAGCTGAAAAGAATACACAAAAAGAACATGGCGGAGAGGAAGGTGCGTATGCTAGTGACTGGAGAAGGGAGGTTAGGTTTGGAGGGGAGGGGAAGCGCGCCTAGTTTGATAAATAGCGGGGCTTAATATGACGCATAAAATATGGACCAAGTTTTCAAGCCCTTATAGAAATTCCGTCTTGTTAAGTCAACCTATCTTTTGGCATTTTATTTTTATCACGGCCTTCCTCCCTGTTTATGTACATTTTTATGACTTAAATTAATTGCCCTTGTTTTAAGCTATGGTGGGGATGAGGAGGGGTAATAATTAATGTTGGGAAGTTCAGATAAAGCTCAGGCTTACCTTCGAAGTAAAGACAAATGAAGTCCGTGAGGCATCAAGGTCTTAACTTCGTTTCAAATCGGTACATTAGCAAAACAAAAACAGAATAAGCATCCGAAACCCGACTCTGTTTTTATGTGAGATAGCTTTAGTTTTCTTTACCTTTTAATATTGTAACTTTTTAACTGGGCAAAATCATCTCATAAAGCATTTTCTTTAATTTTGGCAACGTAAAAATCAATTTATAAATAACATAATATTGTATCTGGAATAGTAAACAGTATTGTCAATGGTTTAAAATTTAATATAATTCATCTCACTAATCGTAGAAATCGGTGAATTTTATCTTGCATAAATCATACACAAAAGACCTTGTTTTGGCTTCTATTGGAATCTTCTAAGAAAATCCTTTTGTCAAAATAATAATAAAATATTTGCTAAACATCTTTATATCAATAATAAAGTACCAACTTCAGAGAAAACATTGTTTCTTTCAACTTAAATTTTATAAATAGATCAAAAATTTATAAATACAAATTTATGAAGTTATGGTGGATTTGAAATGGAAATGTCACCCAAATGGAAATGGAACTTTTCTATCGATGTTTGAATCTAATATATAGATTTAATGAAGGTCAACTTGTCCATTAAATTTATTTTCCAATGAACAGAAAAATTTACGAAAAACTTTCTTTTCCTTTGTAGTTGGAGAAATGCTATTAGATTTTTTTTTTTAGGAAATTATAAATTATGCTATTAGTTTTAGGAAACTAATTTATTGTTACGCAATTTAAATATACTCAAGTAACATCGATAGAAATTACATAATAAGTATTTAGCCGATTGCTTACCTTTAAAAAATTTCATTAATTATTTATTTTATTTTAACGAAGCTTATAGATGATAATTCTATGGACTCCTAATTCCCGGGTCAGGTTCGAGTCGGACTGTGGGAGAAAAATTGTTTTCCGTTATATCAACCGTGGGTTCAGGAGACTCTCTTGTTTCACGCACATCCTCTATAAATTTGGTTCTTTGCCCTCCATTGTAGTGAGGGATAATCCTATAGGTTTAGAGAGGATGCAGATCACACCACTTTCTTGTATAACTGTTTATCCAGAAACAGTACCGAACATTAACAAGTACTGAACCCAAGACCCTTCATAGGTTGTAGTGTAGAGGTTTGTTTGAAAATAATAGAAAATAGCAAAAAAACTTTATTAGCAATATACAATTGGAAATTAACTAAAAATAACTGAGTTGAAGTCCGCATGATGGTATAGAAGAATCAATCTCATTAGAATAAACCATTTGCCACTTCTATAATTTTATCTTAAATTATAAAATTATAGAAGTGGCATGATATATCAATCCCTAATCAAAAATAACTGAAACCTTGTAACTACACCTTGTTAAGAATTTTGAATAGGCGTTATTAGTATGTATTTAAACATTTAAATACATTGATAAAATTAAATTTATTTCACATGCATTAATCGCGAACAAAAGTTTTTGCAAAAGTAAATGTAGTTGATAACTTTATTTCTAAGGAATAGCCTTTCTTTTTAATATAAACTATTAAATGAAAGAACGATCATATTAAAGAAACGTTAACACTTATGAAAAAAGTTTATTTTAAGGAAAGGTTGGTCGGTGGGTGTGGTTAATGAAGCCAACCATACTATTAAATGAAACTTATTGTTTTATTGTGTGCCAACGTTTCGGCCTAAGTTGTAGGCCTTCATTAGGGCTAAGTAAAAGAAACAGGATAACAGTGATTAAATTATGAACATTTAGTAGTATAAAACATAAAAAGAGATAGACAGATATATTATAACAACTTCTCTTTAAATTACCTTTACGGCCATCTACGTCCATACCAAAATTAATAAGTTCATGTAGTCAAATTGGTTCAACGGGTATGAAGTTGAGATGACAAAAAAACAGATGTGAGCATTACAGATGTTTTTACCTATTATACACAGTTTTCTTTTTATTAATACTTCTTAATTAAATATTCTTCATCTGTTATCTTTCTATATTTATTACATGCATTCCTTACTTTAGCAAGTAGAATATTGTGCTAAGAGCACTAGCTGTTTTCAAACTCGATGAAACCTGACTGAGGTGCGAAATGAAGCCGGGAATGAAGCGGTCACAATTAGCTCAAGGACCCTAGTATTAGACCAGAGCACTAATGAATGTATTAATACTGGATCCTTGGGGTCCCGTAGGGTTTGTGAGGGTCTTCCAGCTGGATATCTTGTGGATATCAAAGTCTTCTGCAACTATCTAATCTCCAATGTCTGGTCGCTTTGGGACAGTACCAAAATTTTGAGACCATTCGTGTAACGAAAATTAAGAAACTGTTGTCAAAGAAATTTTTAAGAAATTACTACTAGGCTGATTGATTTATCAGCTCTGCTGAATGATCTTTGTAGAAATAAAGTTTCCACGATATTTGCCAAATAAAGTCACCATGGTGATTTTTGGAGGAAAAAATGTGTTTATTTGCAAAACTCTAGCCATGCAGAGGGTCCAAATCTAGCCTGTATTAGGGTCCAAATTTGAGCAAATGCGCACAATAGTCATAATTTCGAATTTTTATTAATGCTGATCTTTCAATATGGCATGCAGATAATTTTTTTCTGAATTTCGGATAACTCCTCGCAGGATTATGTAAAAAAAAAAAAAATAATATATCATTGCACAAGTTCTAGATTTTATTCTCTGAACTCTTTCTCCAAATCATTACACAATGTTAGATTCAAAGTTTGAATCGTATTTCGTATTTATGCTTGATTGGTATTTGAATCGGTATGAAATATGATTATTGTCATGTTTGTGGTGATTTGAAAAATAAAAATAATTTTTTTTCTACTATTTTAATGTTGCGTTGAAGCTTGTTTTTTTTCCAAGTATAAATTTTCCAATACATCGTCACCTTCAGCAAAAACAGACGTATAAGATGTTTTGGGGCGTGCGGAGAGGATGGTAGCTGAGCTGTTCCAAAAAAAAAAAAAATGGAGGACGACCTGGAGGAGCGAGAAGGAGAGGTAGGTCACCACTTAGTAATTAGAGGACGTAGATGCAGATCGGAGGCGGATTAGTGTCAGCCGGTGGGGAGCTTCTGCGACGGACCGAGAAGAGTGCGGCAAATTGCTGAGGGGGCGCGGATTCCACGCGGATCGTAGCGCCAAGGAGAAGAAGAAGAAGATAAATTTTCCAAATAAATAATTGAAACAACCCTCTATATCATGTTTGATGTAAGAGTACCGTCTAAATTAAGTTCTCCTCCCATTCTCTCCCGATCTGGCCGTTCTATTAGATCATTTCTGCCTACCATTTTAGTTTGATAATGCTTATCTTCTGTCGGCTCTTGCTCGTATCTTAACATAGAGTCACCAGGCTCATCCCTTGTCTCGAATCGCCCACATCTCTCCATAAAAGGTCCAGGTGCTATTGATTCTGCTTGAACTCCTCTAAAGCTAGTCTGCGGGATCATCTCCTCGTCGGCATTTCTTCCTCTCACAAACTCAAGAGGCGGATACCTCCCGTTTGCGGTAACCATCCCGCGGTGCCTTATGACTCATATCCTTAGCCCTCGTTAGTGCTTCGGTGGCTCATCCCTCTTATACTACCGGTTGTCCTTTATTGATTTATTCTCATCACAGCTGTAAAATATAACCGTTTCTTGGTTTAACAGGAATAAAGAAAACTCTATCTGAAGCTGATCCAATATACTTAAAAGTTAACTAAGACTTAAGAATTAACTATAAATTGTTTACACCTTTAAACAATATGGCTCCATAGAAGTTTAATAAATCGATATTCAAACAGAATAGATTTTTTGCAACTGGGTCATATAAATTTATGTTTTCAATAAAAACATCTGTTATGAAAGTGAGATAACTGCATAAAAGGAAAACATCAAATAATTCAACGTATTTGAAAAATGATTAAGTAATGTTAATTAGCAATAAAAACACTGCAACTTATCTTGCAATAGTTTATTATTTCAAAATAGTTATATATCAAAAATACCTAGTGGGTCCATGAATATCCTTATTGCTTTGAGTTAGAGGAATACTTGGACTGTGTCGTTATGTGGAACAGTGGAGGATAGTTCAAGTACTCTATTATATGCTGATGACAGACTATCTGGAAAAACTGCAACAGGCCATTACAGAGTGGCAAGATGAACTCGCTTATGAAGGAATGTTTATCAAAAACCATAACAGCAGGATTGTAGATAAACAACCTATAGCCGTAGAAGATAAAAATGATATGAAGAAGGTTAGTTCTGGAGAACGTAGACTTCGCCGACACGGGAACAATTAAAAAAGAATATGGGAATTATAGCAGAAAGTGTCCAACAAGATAAAAAAAGCTGACAATTTCTATTACCATAATTGTAATAACTATAGTGAGAAAGAAAGAGATAGAGAGAATAATGTCAAACGCCATATCTTCAAAGTAGATTATTTTGCTACATCCTCCTGAGGGTAGCACTTGAGCAGGATTAATACAGCAGAAATTAAATTTTTGCGTAGAATATTAGGCAAAAAAAGGAGTAGCAGGATAAGAAACGAGAGAATTAGAAAAGAATTCCTGATTTTCTCGCTAAAATCAACAATGGAATGCCGACAACTTCGATGATTTGGTCATATTTGCAGAATGGGAGAAGAAACATCATCAATAAAGTGTGTGAAAGCGAGATCAAAATGCAGGAGACCACGAGGAAGGACCTATTTGGAACATATTCAACGGCTAGTTCAGGAAAGAGAAAAAACCCTAAACGAGATGAACTAGCAAGAGAGAGAGAGATGTGTGGTCAAACACACTGAAGTTGTTGTCAGCTGAAAGGCTGTAAGGTGGAAGAGAAAAAATAAGAACAACTTATAAGAATAAGAGTTGTCATATACTTTCCTAGCCGGCTGTTAATAAAGAATGTTGGATATTTTTTATATATATCTTAATTTTTTTAATATATTTTATATGATATTATTTATATACTCTATTGGATATTTTTACTATCCATGGTTTGGTTTTTTTTTCAGCATTTCAAGCCTACCTATTTTTCAGCAAAGTTATTTATGCCTTTTTAAAATATTATTGGTAATAGTCACATGTGGTTAACAGTGGCTTGTTATTTCCAACAATATATTATTCCAACAATATTTTATTATTAACGTCAAATGAATAAACGCAAGAATAGCACTTTGTATTGATATATAAATATGGATTGAATATTCCTAATTCTCAGAATGGTTAATTTCCTCTCAGGATGCCCTAGTTGACTATTGCCCAGTTGACTGACATCTGCAAAATAAAAGAATTATGTTGGACTAGATAGGAGAATAAATCCAGCTCCATACAAAGGCCTCTCCAAACCCTGGCTCCAGGCCAGAGCGTCCCTCCAAAGTGAGTTCACAGCCTCCCTAACACTCAGATACTTATCTGTTTACTTATTTTATCCAAGAGAGCCAACCTCCGGAAAGTGTTCTTTATAGTCCCGACTCTGATAAAGAGTATAATTCTTTTTTATATTTTTTTCTTGCCAGCGGTTAACGCGGCCTCTTCTCATTGCCTCTTTATCCGTTAATCTCATTCTCACCGAATGCAATCTTCCTGACTCTACCGCTCCTCTCCTATCTTTTTACAGTCCTATAAAGATAGTAAAATTACATTCATTCAAACGAATAGTTCATTATAGTATAACAAATCCTATTCTTTTCTTTGTATAGATAATTAAAAATATGTTTAATAGATCACTTCCGAAAATAGATAGTAAAAATAGAATCATGAACAGCTTCGGCAATGTATTTAATGTATTTTAAATGAATTTTACCTTATAGATTCCAAAAACGGATGAAATTAAATTAATTATGTTTTGAATTTCTGAAGATGATCTTCTAATAACAATATCCAGGGTTTGGATAGTATATTAGTTAAATTATGGGTATATATAAATTTCTTGGTATCTTTTTTTTTTTTATTTATTGAGAAATATGGAACTGAAAATTAAAATGCCAACAACACTTTTTTAAAGTATCTTCTTCTAGTAGGTAGTTCGGATTGGGTGTGAAAATATATGACTCAATAATATCAAGCCAAAATCTTTTGATGAGCTTCATAATAGCCATACAAATAAGGACGATAGCTGAAATATGAAATCTAGTGCTTAGCTATATTATTATAATTACTTCTGCTATCGTGCCTTCCCATTGAATGCTTTCCATATTATATATATTTTTTTAAACAATATATCTACTTCACTGTACGCCTACGCCATTTATACAGCCCATTATGATGAATGAATTACCAACTGCAGTACTATACTAAAAGAAATTTATTATTGTGAAAAATATATAAAAGTTATTATTGTGATTTTCGAAAAGTGATTGAAGGACTTCATTCTTCTTCATCTGTTCATTCCTTCCTAACTATTCACTTTGCTCACACGACCCAAACCTCGAGTTTCTTATTGAGATTTCTTGAAATGCTAATTTGTATTCTTTGTTCGGTTCAATAATTCTTTGTTTTTTGTTCTTTGTTCAAAATATGTTTTGAACGATAATATGATATAATATAGTGGATATGGCTGTTTTTTATCTTACCACGGATGAAGAATAAACAAAAATTATTAAATGGGAGTATAATTATTTATTATAGATTGGATCATGGTCTATGTATATCCAATTCTTTTAAATTTATAAAATGATGTTAATTTTCGTTTGGTTTCAGTTTGGATAAATTTAGAAATAGGGAATAATAACCAGAATATATTAATAAAAATTAAAGCTTATTTCAGAAGAAAATCTTAACAAAAAAAAAAAAAAGTGTGGAAAAAGAGAGAGAGTTTGGTCGAGGTTCGAAAAGTCACTCAGCGCTGTACTAATAGTGAAAGCCCAATGGGTTTACATGTTACAGACGAGGCAATTAGCCGATTGAAGGGCGTACCGATGTTGGGGGGTAGGGGGTGTAGGGAATGAGGGGAGTGGTGGGAGAGAACATAAATTAGGAAACGATCGGTGGTGGGGGGATGATGGGGAGGGGTTGGGGGGAGGTGATGGGGGTGGGGGATGATGGGGGGATTCGGAAAAAAAAACTGGAGGCATTAATCCTCTACCTTCCTCTGGGGCCTTCGGTCCAACAGTATCAGTCTTCTACGCGCTAACTCACTCCCCAGGCTCTTTATCTCGTTTGTCCTGATTTCCAACGTTAGTTTTCTTCTCTTCTAATTTACATGGATATGTGTGAATTTTTTAAAATGCTTTGTTTTAAATATCTCGGGTTTACAATAATTAGGAAAAACGATATTCGCCAGATTAAAGGCGGGTAATTAAACTTAAAAGTTAGAATTTATACTTCCTACTGTTCAGTACACCTACGGATGCGAAACGTGTCCAGGTTTCAGAACGATGCCTAGAGGTTTTAGAAAATAATATTTTGGGTAAAATATTAACTACTCCTATTGAATATTGTTTAATTGGTAACGGGCGTGTGAAATTGTCGGGATGGATATCAAACGAATTACTTAAAGGATAATCAGTGGAATGGAATCAGTGGATAATGGTGGAATTCAATCGGGAGAAGTATGTATGCAAGGACTGTTTGTACAATCGGCATCGAAAAGCATGCTGTTTTTGTTTATTGATTCAACTGGTTGTTCTCTGACAAAAAATTTTCATCTGCAAATGATGTGGCCGAAAATACGGCGTAAGTTAAATTAATCCACAGCTGATGTTTTATTATGACAGCACTTGTACAGTTTATACCTTATAAACGAAATAAACAAGTTCAATATAAAAATCATTCAAAACAAGAAACTTAATAAATATGAAGAATAATTACAATCAGCCTTAGGAACATCAAATTAAGACCCTCGACTCCCATGGTTAGATTTACAAGAGATCTTGGTCCGTTGTAATTTCAACCTTCCAGGAAGTAAGTAGGTATAGGTACGTTAAAGTAAATGGAAAATGGAGAAAAATGTTAGCAGGAAATAGTGAAAGCTAGAATATTGAGCTAAGGTGTTGTAGTTCTAATATTATGGAATATTGGCGATTATTCGTCCGGAATAGGTAGATTAATATGATATATCTCTGTTTCATGTGTTTTTTTTAACAAATAATCTGATTATGAGATTAGTGCCTTTTAAATTGATATTACAGGATAATTACATTTTTTTTTAAAATAATTTGATTAAATTGAATAAATCAATTACATCAATGTTAGACAAATTTAGAATGATTTAACGATTGGCCAGGAGTATATTAATGTCCCACACTGGACCCAGAATATAGAGTTCAGAAGCACTGAACCATAAATGCAAACGACTGCTCTATATGTTGGAATGATTTGCCAATCCAGGCAAACAGGTCTCTAATGAGATGGTCCACTGCTATACGATTCGTCGGTTCTAAATAGCTGTAATTATCAACGGACTCCACCCAACATTGGTTTATTAAAAGATTACACCGCATCACAAAGTTGTAAAAGCTACAAGGGATCTTCTGGTTCGAATGGAATACCTACTCAAACCCGATGTTGGTGAAAATATACACGCATATACCCAGAAACATCTTATAATTAATTAATTAATATAACTATGTATGTTGTAATTATTATCCTTCTCCACACAGCATTTGTTTGAATATAGCACAAAAGTGACAGTTTAATAAAGTGGACAGCATAAAATTGATTTTCCTAGTCATCATTTAGCGCATGACAATCTTGTAAATTAAAAATTGAAATAACAATAAAATAAAAAAATCAGCAGTAAATAGAATAGTCTGCACCTCGGATGTAAAGGACACTTCTCACATTTCTCTGACTTAACAGGAGAGCACTTTGAACAGATGTTTTCACTTTTAAGTTTCTTGGCAATTGCCACGAGTTAAGTAATGTCGAGTTCGGAAAATAACCAAAATTTTTCGCCTTCATTTTCTCTTGAATTTCGTTTTTTCTGTTTATCACATACCCCAAATACTTAAATTTCTCAACGTGTTCAAACATATCTCCTCTTATATCTTTATCAACAAAATAGCCGCCTTTTCTGCTGCTAACCATTTATTTGGTCTTATACGTATTTATTCCGAAACCTATTTCTTTACCGGCTTTCGTCAACGTTGTTGCATTTAGTTTTATATTTTCCGCATGTTCACTTAAAAGTACAAAATCACGGATATTTTACATACAGGAAGGAGTGAGATTTCGCGATAGTTATAATTACAGTTATTACAGTTATTATAAGACAATCCCTCTTCGGTCCCTTTTTTGTGAATCCGAATAAATATAGATTCTTTCCATTTTTTGGAAATTTTATTAATTCTTTTTTTTTTTTTTTTTTTTTAATTCTTCGCTTATATTAATTCACTACTGCTGTCAATTACCTTTATAAGGTTTATAAAGGTCCACTGCTACTTTATAAGATTTCTTTTTCTGATGTCTATTTCGACATACTCCTTACTCGGTTCTTCTATTAACGCTTTAGCAGTCTGATATTCAGAAAGAAGGGATTGACTATTATTTTCCATATCCAAAGTATTTTTTAAACGCATTCAAAATATCCACCGGATCGGCCAAGATAATGCTATTTTTATCTCTAATTCCATTCATTATTGGTTCAAACCTTTTACGCGATCTGTTTATACCCTTATACATACCTCTTATTTTCGATTCTACCTCTATTATTCTGTTTGTAAGATAATATCTTTTTTTAGAACTTCAGAGGTTTCATTGATTATGACTCAAAAATTGACAAAACTTTTTATTATTAGAAATACCTTGTATTCAAATTTTCTGACGAATCTAAAATAAAAATTTGTTGTCTAACTTTTTTTTCCAGGGTCTATCTTTAAATTTTTTTAAATATTTAAAAAACTGACAATAATTCAGGAATCCTTTGGCAGATTCGAACCAAATTTGGAGGGCTGGTTAACGTTCTTACACTACGTGATATGCTTTAATCGGAGTGTTTCTAAGTGTTTCGAACTAACGATATTTGAAAAAAAAAAACACAAATTTTATAATCACATTTTTTACACAGACCTTCTAGCTAATGCCATTTTTGTAGAGTTGCCAGTATGGAAAGAAGAAACTTCCCTCCAAGTTCAAGAACATCGAAATCGGATCAACTGAAAATAAGCACTGCTTAATTTCATAGCTAGAAAAAATGTTGAGTCCTATCGTAACTAAAAAAAAAAAATAGTTTCGCTTTTGATAAATGATTTTCAACTTAAATGTTTTTCGGTGCGCTGAATCAAAATCTGCCATTTTTTTAGTAAAAAGACTCTACAAGGTTACATTACCCGATAATCTAAAAAAAAAAATTTCAATTTAAGTTTGTATTTTTCCTTTAATATACTGTGAAAAACGAATATTTTGGTGGTTAAACCCCGTCGATATCAGCGTATTTATTTTTTTTCCTCGGCCCCTATGACCCATCGGAACGAACGCTGCCACAGTGTTGGGCCAAACGTAATTACAATTTATTTCCAATCACTGCAATTTGGAATCGCATGAATAAAATTACTTAATGAACTACTATTATTATAACTGTACTCCACAATTATAATTACAATAGTTCAGCAAGTAATTTTATTAATGCAACTCCAAATTTCAGTAATTGGAAATAAATTGTAATTGTAATTGTTATTGATATACCCTCTAAAAATGTTTCACTGAGAGTGAAATTACCTCCACCGACTCCAGCACAAATCAATCCCAAACTTCCACCTCTATCCCAACCTTCCTCTCAATTCAATCCATCACCAGAACCTCCATTAAACATGGATCCCATACAAAGATACAAAGATCCCAAAGGAGGATTCAACCCCCAACAAGACAGAATAATCCTCCGCCCCGAGACTCTACCTTCTACTCCTATCCAAGCCAAACTTCATCCGATTTAACATCAGTCTTTCAATCCTTCCTTCGTGATCTACAAGACACGATCAGACCACTCATCACCCTCCTTACTCGAATCCTTACAGAAATCCCGCTCAATATCCCAAGATGAACCAAAAGCCCCTAGCTATCCTATTGTGGAATGCAAATGGCCTTAATAACCATCGAGACGAACTTGACATATTTCTCCATGAAAATTCCATAGACATTGCACTGGTGACTGAAACCCATTTCACAACACAATCATACTTTTACATACGTGACTACATCACATACAGATCAAATCACCCAGACAACACATCCCACGCAGGCTCTTGTATCCTTATTCATAAATCCTTACCTCATTTCCCGATTCCATCCATTCCAACTGACACCATTCAATCAACCTCTGTAACCTTGTCCGCTCATCCGTCTAACATTACATTCTCAGCTGTATACTGTCCGCCTGGTAATTCCTTGACCTATGATCATCTTAATTCATTATTCCGTTCCTTTGGTCCGCGTTTCATTGCTGGAGGAGATTACAACGCTAAAGATCAACGATGGGGATGTCGAACGTCCAATACTCGTGGAAGGATTCTTTCCCGTGTCTCAACCTCCAATAGTTATTCCATCCTTTCACCCATGAACCCTACTTATTGGCCTACATCCCTTAAAAAACGTCCCGATATCCTTGATATATTCATTACTTCTCAGATACCCTCCTTACAATCTACAATCAAATCCATAGGTGACCTATCCTCAGATCATAGTCCAGTTCTGCTTCTCATGCATTCAAATCCTGTTCCTAAACCTTCTCCTCCTTCTCTGATTACAGGACTGGTTAACAGGGACAGTTTTCGTTATGATCTAGAAACCAAATTAGACTTAAAAATTCCGTTAAAACCAAGCAACAGATTGACTCCGCAATTGAAGAACTCACAATATCAATAGAAATAATCATCAATAGCAATACGTCAAAACCTAAAACTAGAAATTCTAGAAACTAACTTACCACATCATATTCACACCTAATTAACAGAAAAAAGGCGAGCAAGAGCAAAGTGGCACAGAACCAGATATCCATCGGACAAAACTCATTACAATAGATTAACTAACAAACTGAAAATAGAAATTAGGAAATACAAAATTCAAAACTTACAGAACTTTACAGAAAATCTTTCCACTACTGATAAATCTTTATGGATCATTACAAAAAAGCTACTGAAATTCAAAACCTTTAATCATCCACTCCTCACTGAATCTCAGACCTGGTCTCGATCAGGCGAAGAAAAATCCCAAATATTTGGTGAACACCTTTTCAAAATTTTCAATCCTCATCCTGACATCCTTAACCCTATCCACCTTAAGCATGTTGAAGCGGAATTAACTATCCCACTCCAAATGTCCCTTCCTCCTAAAGCGTTTCACTCTTCTGAAATAATCAATATCATCCACAATTTGCCTTCCAAAAAAGCTCCTGGCCACGACCTCATCACATCCCATATCCTAAAACAGATCCCTCGAAAAGCTATCCTACTTCTGACCTATATATATAATGCTGCAATCCGATCTACCTATTTTCCCGATCCTTGGAAACTGTCCATAATAAAAATGGTACCAAAATCCAAAAAGCCACCTGAATACTCATCCTCCTACCGCCATATCTCCCTTTTACCAATCATGGGAAAAATCCTAGAAAACCTCATGCTAAAACGCATTTACCCAATACTGGATTCATTTCACGTGATTCCTGACCACCAGTTTGGATTTCGAACATCTCATTCTGCTATCCAGCAGTGTCATCGGGTTGTGGATGTAATATCCTCTACATTGGAGCGCGGAGATCCTCTACTGCACGGGAGTCTTTCTCGACGTTGAACAAGCTTTTGATCCAGTCTGGCACCCGGGACTGCTTTACAAACTCCGTCAATTCCTCTCCCCTACATATTACCTTTTAATCCGTTCCTACCTAACTGACAGAACTTTCATAGTAAATCACAACTTTGCTTACTCTTCCCTCTTTTCCCAGTCCGCTGGTGTCCCTCAAGGTAGTATCCTAGGTCATATTCTCTACTCGGTGTATACAGCTGATATCCCAACCAATCCTAACAACTTCCTCACTACATACGCAGACACATGTGTGTTATCTGTGAATAATGATCCAACTGTTGCATCCCAAACCCTGCAATCACACATAATTTCCATTGAAGAATGGTGTCAGAATTGGAGAATTAAAATAAATCCTAATAAATCCCGACAGATCACTTTTACCCTTCGCCGCAAACCCACTACTTCCTGTCCTACTGTATCCTTTAATAATGTTCCACTTATACCTGTCGAACAGATCCGCTACCTAGGACTTCATCTTGATAAACGCCTTACATGGAATCCTCATACAAGACTGAAACGACTAGAAACTGCTCGTAGATACCGTTTACTACAACACTTACTTAACAAATGCTCTAAACTTCCGATTTACTATAAAAAGCTCATATACATTGCCATTATCAGGCCTATTTGGACATATGGGATTGAGCTTTGGGATCCACGAAGCCATCAAATTCATCCCGTATCCAATCCTTACAATCCAAAATCCTTCGAAAAATCCTCAATGCTCCTTATTATGTTACAAATAAAATTATCCATAAAGATCTAAATATACCCTTTGTTGCAGATTTAGCCCGAAATAGATATACCTCTTTTAATTACAAACTCCTTGCCCACACTAATCCCCTAGTTCGTAGTCTGTCATCCCTAACTATTCCCGATAATCCTCCGAGGCGTCTTAAAAGAAGATGGCCGCGGTACTTCCTAACATAGATATCATCGAAGTGCTACCAATGGGTAGCTCCTTCTCACGTCATTATCAAGTGTCATGTACATTTTATCATATTTACTTGTTGTATAATCTTATACAGTTGTAAATTTCTGTAAATAAAAAAAAAAAATTGTTGTTACATTCTGCCCAACACTGCGCCGGGACCGATGTCCACTATTTTTTGATGAGGAATTAACAAAAAATATTTGATTAAATTGGTGACACATTGGCTCTCTAGAATCTATAAAGGAGAAAATTCTCTAAGAACTTCCTGTTCTATACAACACATTAATATTAACTAACAATTTAGTGTAATATCTAGAATAACTTGAAATAGAACGTGAAGTATACGTTATGTGATATACATATATAAATAGGAAACAGGCATATGTTGCATTTCGGTATAAAAAAAATTTCGCGACGATCTATTTTCATGTCATTTTTATGAGTTTTGTCGTATACAGTGTATGTAATTACTAGGTTAGTATTTTGATAAGGTAAAAAACGTTTCTAATGGCAGTGATTAAGAATAATACAGAATTGATTTTTTAAATAACATACCTAGTACATTTTTCATTTTGGATAAAAAAGTACTGTCGTATTTAATTTCAATATTTTCAATTATTTCAATATTTGATTATTAACTTCAATAATCCTCTGGAAAAGAAAACATATACTTATTTATATCATAACACTGTGGATTATGTATACAGTACCGATTGTAGAGGGCCTGGCGCCCCGATGCAACTTTCTGCAATGCGCCCTTACAATTTTTTTAATATGATATAAGCACCATATCATATACTTATTTTTATATGAATAATATTCTAAAAATAAAATAAGTTGTAACATTTTTTTTCGATAAAAAGATTATTTTGGAGCCGCGCATTTTTTGCTTACCGGGTAGGAACGGTCCTGCTGTTGTGTATCCTCCGATGATCTTAACTGAACCAGCTGGATGGTTTTCGATTAAACAGGTTTTGCCAAGATCAGCATGCGATACTTGCATGAAGCATAATGTTTATGAATTTAATAAGCTTATTTTCACTCCTTTAGTAGCTGATTTTAAATTTATCTTTCTGTCTATTAGCCATTGCCTCAATATAGTTCACATTTATAAATATTCAATTGTATTAGGAAATAAGTATTTGCTACGTGTCCGACACCCTCAGCCATTCTCTAGGGGATTGTAAATGTAATTTGCCTTGAGGAGGCCGGGACAAGGGCAAGGTAGGGATGAGATATAGGAGCTCCTCCGGGATGGCCAGAGCCGAGGATTAGCCAGAATTTCATTAGAGAGTCCCGAACCCTTTTAAAAATGCCCTTGAGTTATGTGAGAGTCGAGTCCTAAGAGAAAAGATGTTCATTAGGAGTAGCTCTTTGTCAGAGCGGCTATTTCATTAGATGTACTCACGGGTCTACGTCTTTCAGCCATCTTCTATGTCAACCGGCTCTGTCTGTTTCCTTCTATAAATGTTATCCCCTTTATCTGTTCCTATTGCTTAATGTAGTCGCATAGTTTATCAACTGTTTCTATCTTCCTTTTAATATATTTTTCCACCACTGTTTAGAATGTGTCGTTTATTTACTTAGCGCTAAGGGACATTGCTAAGAATCCCATTCATTGTTAAAGTTACGGTACTTCAAAAATACGCAGGCATCCGACTCGCTTAAGTGTGGATTTTCTCACTTCTGAATAAAAACAGTATCAACTTAAACACACACATATATATATATATATATATATATATATATATATATATATATATATATATATATATATATATATATATATATTCTTAATATTTTCTAAGGGTTAATTGAATTAAATTAAATAGTTTTGTATAATAAATTATTTTTTTAATGTCCACTTAGAAACGTCATTGGTAATAAAATCGTTATACTTTGGTCTGAATACATCATAGATTATTTTTTTTTTTCTTAGGCCCTTATTACACTCCTGATTTCTTGATTGCCTGGAGATTCTCGTTTTTCTGCAGATATGCATTTCAAGGAGGTCTATATTATATCTTCATCATTATTTATGTCAATTTTTCATGATTTGTAAATAATAATTAGGTGATGGGGCCGATCTTTATTTTTATATCGAACTTACAAACTAAAACTAAAGAAAATAAAATTGAAATAAATTATATTAGTGGTACATATCGACATCGTTCTTCGAAAATTGTTTATGCGCCTAAAAATCGAAATTTAGGTTTCGATTTATTATGTGACGTAAACTGCACCTCTATCGATTTCCACTCACGATATATCGAAAAAAAAATGCTAAAAAAATCGACTATTGATGACGGAAGCACCAAATACTGACGACTCTGAGTCATCACTCTGATATTGACCAGTGCTAGAAGACTTAAAAATATATTCTAATTTTAAAAGTTTTGCCACCTGAACAACCTCCTACTGTACACAATAAAGAGTAGATAATTAATTTAAAATAATTGTTATTTGGAGAAAAAATGTTTCTTTTTGTTTTTGTTTCCTGCAAAGTTTGCAAAATGGTGCTAACGCCTTCTTACAAAAAAGAACTTGGAGATGTAGATGTTAGATTGCGAGTATCAATTTTCTTTAAATTGTTTCAATTTTCATTGCCATGTTTACTTAAAGATGCTTACATAAAGGAAAACCAACAAATATTTTAGCAAAGCTAATTTATCTGGTTTAAAACCTCTGCAATTGGTTTTAAGAGGTAGTGACAACTATCTGAAAAGGACAGATCTGAGGAGGCCATTAGCAGAGAACTCGAAGGATTGTGGGGGCCCGTTCGGGCTTTGTTATTGAAATCGGAACCTTGTAGCGGACCGTAATGGTAAACTATTGTCCAAGGAGTGACTATTGGAGTTGAGATAGTTTGAGATAGCTATGTGCTGCATGGGGCATCGGTCGGATATTTGGGATTCTGGTCCCTGGTTGAGTCAAATAGTTGTAGGTGCTGGCAACAACTTGACCCATTGTTACACAATACTCTTACATATGTAGCAGTGCCTGATGCCGCGATGAATAGCCTCCCAGGGGATTGTTTACTTCTTTCCGGCTCCCATGTAAATGCTAATTCGAATTTTAGTGTCGCATTTAAACCGGCCGTTCCTTTTCTCCCGCAAGGAACTGATCTTCCTTATGTTTCTCTTGTATTTTCAGCAAGAAAATACTGGAACCAAATAGCAAACATTTGTTTCCTTTTTAAAACCCTTTGAAGAAAGCTTATACCCAACATCAGGCACATTTAAAATTAAAGTATTTTTGGATATCCCATACTTTCATACAAAAATAATAATAGTATTGTTGAACGGAGAACTAATTCAAGGAAAAATTGGTTGGAGGCTGCGTTAATATGAAATATATAGATAAGAATAAACTTATTTTAATCTATGCCTTAATAAACTTGCCGAAATGTGTATATTTTGCTTATATAGTAGAAGTAATATATTTTCTTTTAGCTTAGCAGATTAAGAACATTTATTTAAAAAAGTTTTTTTTCCTAAAACATATTTTTTATTTCAATAAAATAAAATAAAAATCTAAAATTAGTTTCATTCCTTTGCTAAAAATGAAATTAAAAAAAAAAAGATTTAATATTTTTAACTTTCATTATTCTTTCTCCAATATTTTTATAAATTTGATACTCCTCTTTTGTAAAAAGTAATATCCGAAATTTAAAACAATCTAGAAAAAAAAATTGTTGAAATGATTTTTGTGAAAAAATAAACCTATTAAAATTGGTAGTATAAAGGATATGATTTATTTCGTTTGTTTATTAAAGCTGTGCCCCGCGGTTTCACCAGCGTTAAATTTGGATTGACTTCTAAAATACAAAATAACCTTTTAAATAATTAATGTTTCCAGTTTTGCAAACATTTTTAAGGAACAGGTCCTATTATTTCACTAGCAAATAAACATCAGTGATGACTCCCCACAAGGCGGTGCCATCTTATAAGCTATGTTTTAATTAGGTTGATTTGAATTACATATTAGATGATAATATTACTCTGCATAGCGATGCCATTTGGCAATCATTGAGGATGATTATCCCAAAATTATTGAAGAATGCGATTAAATATTAATTACCTGTTTAGTCCTCTAAAGTGGATACCTTTCAAAGAGCCTGATTTGTGATTACCATTGTTTAATAATTAACCAATATAATATCTCTACTTATAAGATTAATAATACCATAATGTTACCCAAATTTATTGATATCATGCTTAATCAGACATATTCAAATTGATAATGGACTTGGACACTAAACAACAACCTTCTCCCTAACATTTATTTGTATTTATCAAAATTAATTTAATAAACTGATACAGAAGTTTAACCATGGAGTGATTCAGATAAGACTTAGCTATTAAATGTTTTGACATAAATATCTTATCTTGAATTTAATTGATGTAGACGGTCTGGAAGTTCTAGGATGTTTATCTGTCTGATGACTCAGGGACGCCTCCATCAGTGCCTCAGAATATCTTGAATCATGGTCCGGGAAGAAGCCAGTGTCACCTTCAGTGGTCAGCTTGAGAGTATAGTTGTCATCGAAGTCATGGCAGAGAGAAAGCGCCCTCGTCGGTAGACAGCCTGAGAGCCCGATACAGAGTGTCTTGATCATCTCTTACCTCTCCTATCTCTCCTGCCTGGGTTGTCTTCACACTTTTCGACTTGTAGGGGGTAGAAGAAAATTGTTGATTGGATAGATTCCCGGCGGTATCGGTTTGGTGATTGGCCAATCTGTATCCTCCAAGAGAGGTAAATCTCGGAATATCTCTAATTGAATGATATCTTTCCCAGGCCTCCGCCATTTTTTCGGGACACAAGCGGGGATCCGAAGATTACTGGTTTCCTAAAATTGACTACCTTTTCCGAGACGGACCATATCTTGCCTTTGTCACCCTGCCTAGTTCTCTATAGGTTTTTAAATTAATTTGTTTCTTATTTCTAAGGGTAAAGGCTGGTTTAGTGTTGTGTTGACGGCTGCTGTCACATTTCAATTATCCTTCCTTGACAAGGGACGGCTTGCTTACCTGCCTGTCCCTCACTTATTATAGATTTTACACTTCTGTTAATTATTTTATTTAAATAATCCTATTCAAGATTGATACATATCACAGGGTCAAAATAATACATTTTTATAAATGCCAGTAAAGTTTAATTTAAGCAGAATGGTCGGCAGGGAGAGGGAATGGAAGAGGCAGGGAGGAGTGGTTAGTGAAGAAAAACACCTACTAATTGTATCCTATTTTTTTAATGTGTGCCAACGTTTCGGCCTAAGTTCTAGGCCTTCATCAGGCTAAGAAACAGAATAACAACCATTAAAATATTACAAATTAATTGCTTAAATCGTAAAAATAGGTAGACAGATATATAATACCAACTTCTCCTTATATTGCATTTACGATCAGCTACATCCAAATCAAAATTAAAATATAATACTTCATACTTTTTGGACGCAAAAAGAATTTTTCAAATCGGACTGGTAATTTCTGATATTAGCACGTTTAGCCAAACAAATCCTTCAGCTTTATATCATACTCATAGCATTGATATAGATAAAGTAGTTATGACATCGAAACTTAAGCAAGTTGGAAACTTCTTCTCTTAGCAATTAATTTATGGTTACTACTCCGTTCCTATGTGTTGCAGCTCGATGTTACAAAACCCAAAGCCTTCCTCGATAAACGGCCTATCTAACGCAAACAATTTTTTTTAAAAATCGGACTGGTAGTTCCTGAAAGGAGCGCGTTCATACACACAAACTCTTCAGCTTTATATAATAGTGTAGATTTATTTGTTTGTCTTAAGGAAACCTCTCCTAACTTCAACCATAAAAATAGCATTGGCTTCAATTGAGCATAATAATAAATAGTTTACTAGGAGTTCTGGCAATGACCACCTATTAAGAACAGTGAAATTTCCAGAGAGAACTGCTGTGATCTCCTGAAGTTCTGCTTTTCCGTTTGCAGGTGAGGGGAGCTGCAGATTGAATTGTTTACAGACTGTCTGTAATTAATTATGTCATGCACCCGTTTTCATTAATTATTGCACTTATGTGATTTTCCAACCTCTCATACTTTCAACTGTCGAAACCGTTATATATTTGTTAGAATCAGTGACGTGGCCAGAGAGGGGGTCCGAGGGTTTGAACCCCCTCTCTCCCCGAAATAAGGATAACATTAGCCCAGTTAAAACACAAAAAAGAAGTTAATACTATCTTTAAAAAAATTATAAAGTCTTTATAAATTATATTTATGATAGTCTAGCTATGTAGAAAAGGTAGGGAAACCGTAGAAAGGCCAAGGAAAACTTAGCTTAGAAATAGAAAAATGCTCAGATTTCAACATTTCCAAAAAGTGGGGCAAAGTAGCCGTCGGAACGGTACTTTTTAAGATGGTAAAATAACCGTTGAATTCTTCTATGCATAAGAAGCACCTTCCATAATCTTAATTTTTTCGGCTGGTTAATGCAACACCAACCAAAAGAAATTTAAAGTACCAAAAGTGCCCCTTATATACAGATGAATACTATGAATTTTTTACATTCCTAAAAAAACTTTTTTTATTAATAAGTTTACGATGTGAACGACGATGTGTCATATATCCTTAATTTAGTTTATTTTATTTTAAAAACAATATGGATGGTAAAGATATGACCATTCACTGCCCTCACCAAGGCTAAACCTCACCGACTTTTAGTAAGATTTTTTCATTAGATGGTGACTAAATTCGTGCGAAATTTATAATTCAATCAATATAAGTTCAATAATTTCACTAATGTAAAATATACAATCACTATTTTTGATGACATATTTTAATTGAATATTCTGATTTATAATTTTTATTTCACAAACCATAAAGTAAAACGATATAACTATTATAACGATATAAAGTATAACGATAGAAAATCATCTATTTATTATGAAAACAACAAAAAACTTTCAATTTTTAATCTTTAACATACAATAAAAAATAAAAAGTAAAATAAATTGCCGCCAAATAACTCGGGGAATCTGAGTACAAGTAGTGGTAGGTAGTAGGGGTTACTACATGGAAAGATATTTGATATTTGATATTTTGCTCAAGGTGGTTAACACGAATTTGAGGTCTGCCATCTCCTTTTATTTCCGGAAGAATAAAAAAAAAATAAATAAAAAAAAAAAAATAAATAAATAAAAATGCAAAACACTTCATGGAATTAATATTTTTTTCGTTTTTTCTCCAATAGCATGAAAGCCATTTAGGTTTCAGTAACATCTATCTACACAAAATTAAACAAGAGTAAATTCCTTGCATACTATGTTTACATCCATATGAATAAGTTTTAAAAAATAGAAGCTTCTGCTTCATGTTTTGCATCATATACTCATTTTTTTTGGCCCTTTTCTGTCTGGCCTAACATTCTTTCTCATAATTTCGACTTGTGCTCGCTTTAAAACGGAGTGGCCAAAAGAAATTGAAAAAAATAGTATCAAAATTGTATGTAATTAACTCTTCTTTAATTTAATATAGAATGGGATAATAGGATTTATTCGAATAGTACATATTTTTTAAGTTATAACCAAAAAAACAAATTCAAATATTTTTTTTTATCCTTGCGGAAAAAAATTCGAGGTGGCAAAAAATCAACACTCTAAATAATATAAATGAGCAAAGATTCAAAACTCCGAAACTTTTCACCAAAATATCTTTCTGGTCTCCACTTTACTGACCCCATTGGACTAACAGCGCTCCTAAGCCATGCCCCGGATGAAAAAATGTAAAAAAATGTAATTTATTCTAGTTAAATTTAGCCTAAGTTGACTTTGCTACAAAATATGTATATTTTTCATGCTGTGACGAAAAAAACGAAAAATGATTAATTTTTAAGCATTTTTATTTTTTAAAAAAAGGCGATTCAAAGATAAGGAACTGTATACTAATAACATGAATATAAATGCAAATATTTTTAATTAAATACTTATTATTTATAAGTATATACAATCATTTATTATCACATAATATAGGGTATTATTTATATGATAATACTTTTATCATTAATAAATTATGTATATAAATATTTTGTAAAAGGATATTTATTATTTATATCTATTAAATTGATCTCACCCTAGATCATCGGATAAAATGGACTCCTAACGTGAGGAATATATTATTAGTAATTCTAGAACTATGAATTTCTATTGATATTTGGTTTCGGTCAAATATCAGTACGGACAAAAAATATGAATAAATATACAGAAATAATTACGCTCCTCTTTTTATTATTAGGTTATATACCCTAAAGTATTATTAGTATATTTTATATTTTATTATTAGCTTAATGTACTCATAGAAAACCGTCGAGAATTTTTATACAGTTTGGATTAAGAATTATTGACAATCACAACGATTTGTGAAATAACAATTATTTTTGTTATAATTTATTTGCTTTTAATTTCCTGGACTCAAATAAAAATCATGCGATTTCATATGTAGACTTTTTAATACATGTATTAAAAAGTCTACATATGAGAATACCTACACGCATATTTTTATATGCATCAAAGCCCCTAATTTCGTAATGAAAAACACCTGCCTGCGCTACCTAACTGAAATTTAATCGGAATAATTTGATGAAAGAATTCATTAATTAATACCATCTATGGACCTTTTGTATATACGGATCCATTTTCAACGCTAAAATGTGCTCAACATACAAAAATAATGACTGGTGCTCGATAATTTAATTCTAATTTGATACATTACTGTTTCCTTCTTTATTGTTATAACTTTCAATCCTTCATTTTTAATTAAAGTCGTTCAGAATAAATAGTACAAACAGAGTATCTATAAAAGTTCCTGTTTCTCTGGCTTGATTTTTATAACATTTCTTATTTAATATTGTTTTTTATGAATTAAAAGTGCTGTAACCCAATGTAAATAATTTAGGTCTAGTTTATATAAAAATTAACTAAATTTTCAAATTATGATTTTAACTTTAATTTGTTCGTTTTGAATGGATCTATTTCAATTAGACAAAATTAAATCATGTTCTGTATATTTCTTTAGGATGGCAAAAGAACACATGCTAACATCTGGTCATATTTCCTTATTCTGTTTTGATGTAGCTTTTTCTCAATCATTGGCAACCTTGAAATGATACTATTTTTTTGGAAATTGTTATCAAGATTCTATGATATCTTGGAAAATATATATGATGTTGCTAAATTATGGTTCGATCGCCAAGTTTATGATTGCTCGGGATACATACAGAAGATGCTGAAAAGATTAAAAGAGGAATTAGAGCTAAAGGGTCTGCTTATCAATGCTGAATAGACGGAATTTACCTAATCCAGCAATAATGACATAGAATTCAATCCAGGAGCAGCACTGAAAAGAGTTCAAAACTTTCAATATCTTGGTTCCATAATTGGATTAGACGGCTCCTGCGGAGTGGAAATAAGAAGAAATATAGCAGATAAAAAAATATAAATGATATATATGCTCAACTCAGTATCATGGAGAAGATATATCATTCCAAGAAACAAAATAGTTGTATATAATATAATATTGAGTATTATGACATAAGGAATAGAAGCTTTGGCCATAAAGTGTAATCGTAAACAGAAACATCCTACTACAGAAATGGACTATTGGCGACAAGCAGCAAATGTATCCTGAATGGATAAAGAAAAAAATGAAGTAAGGAAAAATGGAAATAGAAAACCATCTTAGAAGAGATATAGAAAAATATATCTAAACTGGTTTCGAAATTTAACAAAAAAATATAAGAAGGAAGATTGCCAAGGGAAGTGTACGGGTGGTAAATAAAATGAAGAAGATAAGAATGACTTGTATAACGAAATGGAGGAATAAATGATGAGACGTAGTCTACAAGTAATCTGGAAGGAAACCATAAAATTTTCATGCTAAGGAAAACCACTGCTTTGTGAAAAATTCTTTAAACAAAAATTAGTGTTAAGCGGTTGTGAAAGCACCCAATTCAGACTAAAATTTCTCATTTCTTGGTATTCTTTCAATTTTATTTTATTTATGATAGGTTTTATTATAAATTTAGTTTTCAAATAGTTATGAAAGGAGAAAAAACCTGCAAATAAATCTCGTCAAAATTACTCATCATAATCACACTTCTGTTGGCCCCTTCAAACAGGCATAAGCGGCAACGAACGAGTCGATGAAAGCGCAAAAGCAGCAGCAAACAGCTGTGACATCTCATTTTTAAGATCGACATTTTTGCATGAATGGATGAAAGTGACTGAGAGTAGGATCAAGAAAAATTGGGATGATAAGTGGGAAAGACTACCGCTAAACCACCTTCGCCAAATCATAGAGAGACGGCTGGCTGCCTCCGAAAGGCTTACCGCCGAAAGACTGTTTCATGATAAGCAGATTAAGAATTGGCCACACCAAGCTGACCCATCTCCACCTGCATTTAGGGTTACACCGACCGACCTGCCAAATCTGTGACAATGCCACGTTAAACGTTGAACATTTTTTTTAATGTAAAAAATATCGTAGACAAAGGCAAAAAATTGAATATTGACATTTTTTTCCGATATTAAGAAAACAATGGAATCGAAAAAGATATAAAATATCTAAAAGCTATAAAATTGATCGGAGCAATTTAAGAAGATCAGTCGTCGCTAATGGCCCCTGTAGTCGAAGTGATGTTAAATAAATGAACAAAAAACAAAAGTTACTGTTAACAAATGAGATAATAAATCCATTCGAAACACTTATTGTTTTATGATCTTGCCAACTACTTATCTGGACACAATTGGAGAGTTCGATGATGATTATGATTGTATCTGGAAGAAGAGGAGGCTAAAAGAGAGAACCAATTGTATTATCCTTTTTCCCTCCTCGCAAAATGGTTTATTCGGAGCGTTAGGGGTCCAGTTGCCGGAAAAGCTATTTGACTCAGCCCTCTCCGGATTGGGAAGATTTCCTTCCGATCCTAACAACCCCTGTCTCCTAATATAGGGATAAACCGAAGAATTTTTGTTTTTTTTATCATCAGATCTAATCCAACCGATGTCTATTCTACCTTAAGATTTAGTATACGAGTGTGTAGCATTGAAACAATCTAAAGTCCAAAAAAAAAAAAAAAAAAAACGTAGGCTAATTATTGTTAGTAAGATTCAATGGAATAGTCAAAATTAATATAATACAGTTCTAGCAATATATTTTTGTTTGGTTACATTCAGACAATTCAAAGCAAGAATGACGTTATACACTAATCCAGCTTTTAGGATTGAAGAGCAGAACTCAAAATATCTAACGTGAGAAATTTCAATAGTTATACCCTCTCATCCCAAACAGACGCCATAAAATATCAGACCAAACCAATAAACACAATAGATGATCTACCAGAAAAATGTGTTAGAGAAGTCACCCTAAGAGGGGGTTCTATTAGAACTTAACATGTGTCTAATGTTTGTTCAAACAAAAGTAGATTTTTTGAGTTGAACCATTTCCATTCTGGACGTGCGATATACCGACATGAATTTGAAAATTATTGAAAGTCAAAGTTTTACATTAGATTTCTATGATTAACTTGCAATTGCAATATTTTTAAGTTCGTTTTCATTATATATATATATATATATATATATATATATATATATATATATATATATATATATATATATATATATATATTTATTTTTTTTTTCAATTTTCGAAAGTTTCTATTTTTGCTATCGAATTTAAATTTTCTCAAATGCTTACCTCAATCCTTCTAATTCATTAAAATTAAATGATTCTTGAGTAGGATTATATCACGAATATCCGCATACTACGGTAAACTAATCCGGATAACAGTAGAGACCTCTCTCTTGTTTGATATCCTAAACCTTTGATCGTAAAGGCATTAATCGTATTATACTCTCCTCTGTTCAATTGCATTCCAATTGAAGTTCATTATCGTTGGTTATGACTCTAAACAGCGCTCCGCCTAATTGATTGAAAACAAAGCTCTTATTGTAGATAAATTTATAATAAATATTGGCGCCTTTGCATTTCGAATCAATTTCGTTTTACTGAAGTCGCAGCTGTCATTAAATGAGAACCTCCTTCTTTATATTTAAACCAACGGCCGCCTTGTTAAGAGGGCATTAAAATCTCTAGGAAATCATAATCTGTAGTATAGAATAGGGACTGAGGTTATCAACAGATTGATAAAGAACTCTTTGCCAAGGGTTGACACATTGATCATGGCAACTCAGGGTTGCCTTCGAAAAATATTTTAAATAAGAGACAAGTTTCGGGTTCGACCATTTCAACAAAATGTAATCTAATCAATAGAAGCACCTAAAAATTATTATTGTACATATTTTAAATTATTGTGCAAATTTTTTTATTAATGTTCATATTTTCCAAGTATTGGATACATTTGTAATTAATGCACATTTTTTTTAATTTTTAATTATTGTACATATTTTTTAATAATTTTACATAATTTTTAATTATTAGGAACTTGAATAAGTTCTCGCTGTTTTTTCGTGGAAATAAATGCTTTATTTAAAAAAATTAGTAAAGAACATGTCATTGAAAGTATTGTCCATCGCTAACCACTACTTTCTCCCATCTTTCTGGCAGCATACGAATATCATGTCGAAAGAACGATTCATCTTTTGAAGTTATCCACGAATCGATCCATTTTTTGGCATCTTCATAAGATTGGAAGTGCTGTTCAGCCAGGCCAAGAGTCATCGATCGGAACAAGTGGTAATCGGAAGGAACAATATCCGGTGAATACGGCGGGTGGGGTAGGCCTTCCCATTTGAGCGTTTCCAAGTAGGTTTTGACCGGTTTTGCAACATGTGGCCGAGCGTTGTCATGCTGCAAAATTACTTTGTCGTGTCTTTCCTCGTATTGAGGACGTCCTTCCTTCAATGCTCGGCTCAAACGCATTAATTGTAGTCAATAGCGATCTCCCGTCATGGCTTCGTTGGGTTTGAGGAGCTCATAATACACTACACCCAGCTGATCCCACAAAATACAGAGCATGAGCTTGGAACCATGGATATTCGGCTTTGCCGTCGATGTTGATGGCCGGGCTTACCTCACGATTTTTCACGCTTCAGGTTATCGTAGTGTATCCACTTTTCATCGCCAGTCACGATACGATGCAAAAAAACTTTCCTTTTCTGCCGTTGGAGCAGCTGTTCACATGTGAAAAAATGCCGTTCGACGTCTCTCGGCTTTAATTCGTACGGCACCCAATTTCCTGGCTTTTGAATCATTCCTAATGCTTTTAAACGTTTGGAAACTGTTGTGTGATCAACTCCTAATGATTCTGCAAGTTCATTTTGCGTCTGACTTTGGTCTTCATCGAGTAATGCGTAATATGCGAGTAATGAGTAATCATTATTTTTTGAGTATCATCAACGACTATTGCATGTTGTTTCCGACAGAACATGGTCGCCGTAAGTCTACACAAGAATTCTATGTGCTTCAGATGCAGATTTTTTTTTAAAAAAGGAATGCAGTAAAATTCCCCGCAAATACTCTTATTTTGGCACGAAATTCGACATGTTTAACGCTATGAAGAAGTATGTTGTTTACACTTCGGCGGAAGCATATATACTGTGATTTCGAGTCTAATGGTGGAGCTTCACGATAAAGTTGGCTATAGTATTGCCTGATGCAAAAAGACTAAGATAACACCATCTATCGGGAAACAGCGAGAAATTATTCATGTCCCTAATATTTCACTTATTTTATAATTACTTGAAATATTTGCTTAGTTACTTTTCTTTCTTAGTACCTTTTTTTTAATTATTGTGCACGTTTTTTTATTTATTGAACATAATTTTTAACTATCTTTATTTTTATTTTATTTCATTTTTGAACATTTTTTTTTCATTGTGTATATACGGTATGAATGGATTCGTAGAGCAGTGGGTAAGGTATAGCTAAGGTTGGGCGAAGAGGGCGGCCGCGCCAAAATACCATGAAATAATTTTTAGTGATTTTTCCCTTCTTTTATAGGCTCATAAAAAGGTCTTTAAGATACGATATTTACCTTATCAGTGAAAGTGGCCAGATTATAAAACGATTGGCACAAGCAGATAGATAACAAGAGTGTAACGAACATATTTCAGAAAAATTATTTAGTCGATCTATATATATATATATATATATATATATATATATATATATATATATATATATATATATATATATATATATATATATATATGGTAGCCAACTGTATGAAAATAAATTACTTTAACTAAATTTTAAACGGGAACTTATTTAGCGGGGCTTAATGAAGATTGTAGAGAAAACTTTGACAGGGTGAGAACCGTCCTCTGATTGATAATTCCTGGATCTAGAGAACTCTATAATGACATTAGTCAGGTGATAATTGTTCATAATTTATAATTTATTGATAATCCAGGCGGTAGTAGCAGATTGCTGAATAGCTAAATGAGCACAAACAGCTACTCTAGTTTTCATAGAGCATAGTGAAATTGTTGCTTTCCAAAACACTGTCGTTTTTCTTTTATCAGATAGCAATTTTATTAATTATATTTTTGAAACCATAAATGTAGGGATAATTAATAAATAAAAATTAAATTTTGTAGAATGAAAAAATACAGTTGTTTCCAGGTAGACAATAGAGATAACAATAACAGATAACAAAGGAGACAATAGAGATGGCAATTTTAAAATTTGGTATGTGTATTCTTATATTAGCAGTAAAAGCATGCCTTTAAAATACACATATATTTTAAATTGAACAAATTAAATACAACTACATTAAATAATATTTTTATAAAAATTTAGAAAATTCAGTTTTGAGTAAACAAAAACCTTCTTGGTTTAAAAAAAAAAATATATGTTTAATGTCGATATACAAATAGATATATCAAATTTCACGATGGTAGCTATATTGAATCATGAAAAAAAAGTGTTTTGTAGAAGCTCATACACCAATTAATAGCTCATAAATAATGTCGGGTATAGTAAATAACTTTAAAATGACTTTTATCTCCATTTCGGTTTGAAAATAAACTTGGCATAAAAATAAAAGGTTTAATTTTTTTATCTCCTACCGAAGACAGTGATGATGAAATTAAATGCGAATTTTATGACTACCTCGAAACTGAATGAAAATAATATTAGGGGACGCAAACGCAAAGGTGGGAAGGGAAGAAGTATACTATCCGACGATCGGTAAAGAAAGTTTGCACGAACATAGTAATGATAATGGGATCCGTCTAATAAACTTTGCTATCTCGAAAAACATAACAATCAAAAGTACTACGTTTAAACATAAGGATATTCATAAGTATACGTGGACATCGCCGGATTCACAAACACGCAATCAAATTGATCATGTTTTGATACAACAAAGATGGCAAAATAGTATAATTAACGTGAGGTCTTATAGTGGGTCAGATCATGAATTAGTAATCGCGAAACTTCGACAAAAATTTAATATAAAAAGCAGAAAAGAAAGCCGTATTTGTTCCGAAAATTTTGATCTAGATAAATTGAAAAAACCTTCAATTAGAAATCAATTCGCGGTAGAAATCAAGAATAGGTTTGAAGCCTTGGAATCTTTAGATGAGGATCGCGAAGATGTAGACAAGCTATGGATCGGAATCAGGAATAATATTAAAGAGGTAAGTAATTTGTGTCTTGGAAAAAGGGACAATAAAAAGAACAAACCGTGGTTCGATATTGATTGTCTAAACTTGTGTGAAAAAAGAAGAGTCGCTAAATTAAAAGCTTTAAATAATCCAAGCGATAACAATGTTGCTAACTTCCGAGCCTTGATGAATGAAACGTCCAAATTCCTCAAAAATAAAAAACGATAATATCTTAAAATAATAGAGATAGAAACTAATAGAATTGAAAACAACGTAAGAGACATGTACAAGGGTATAAACAGATCGCGTAAACAGTTTGAACCCGCAATGAATGGAATTAGAGATGAAAATAACAATATCTTAGCCGATCCGGGGGACACTGTGAATAAATTTAAAAAACACTTTGAAAATATTTTGAATTTGGGAAATAATAGTCAATCTTCTCCTTCTGAATATCAGAGTGCTGAACCGTTAATTGAAGAACCGAGTAAGGAGGAAGTCGAAATAGCCATCGGAAAATTAAAATCTCATAAAGCAGCGGGAATCAACAACATTCCCAGTGAAATAATAAAAGCGTGCGGTGAAGCTGGAGTTTCTAAAATACATTTTTTGGTTAAAAAGATCTGGAAAAATGAAAAAATGCCCGAAGAATGGAAAGAATCTATACTTATTCCGATTCACAAAAAAAGGTCCGAGGACGGAGTGTAATAACTATCGCGGAATATCACTTCTCCCGGAATGTTATAAAATATTCTCGTTGATCCTAACTAGGCGAATCACGGAATATGCCGAGGAAATGATCGGAGACTACCAATGTGGTTTTAGACGGAACCGATCAACTATCGATCAAATATTTTCCTTACGGCAAATATTAGAAAAAAATTAGAATTCAACGGTGTAATTCATCAGCTTTTTGTGGATTTCAAAAAGGCTTATGATTCCATTGATCGCCAGAGACTGTATAAAATTTTGATTGAGCAGGGAATACCGAAGAAGTTAGTAAATCTAGTAGGGATGTGCATGACCGAAACATTCAATAAAGTTAGAATCGGTAATTATTTTTCGGAGAAATTTGAAGTTCGTTTGGGATTAAAACAAGGCGATTCCCTTTCACCTGTCCTACTTAATTTAGCACTAGAGTATGTCATTAGGAAGGTAATGCGTACCGAAAGGGGTTTAGATCTGGGTAGTAAAATATCCGTGCTCGGGTTTGCGGATGATTTGGTATTATTAAGTGAGGACGCGGAAACTATAAAATTGAATACAACAACGTTGATGACAGCTGGGAAAGAGTTTGGCCTCAAAATATATACGGATAAGACGAAATATATGGTTAGCAATAGAAACAGAGGCGATTTTGAGGATATAGATATAGGAGAAAATAGGTTTGAACACGTTGAGAAATTTAAGTATTTGGGGTCTGTGATTACTATAAAAAACGAAATTCAAGAGGAAATAAAGGCGCGGTTAAAGGTGAGAATTGCTTGTTATTTTTCGGTATCAACATTACTTAGGTCGCGCATTCTGTCCAGAAACTTAAAACTTAGAATATACAGTTCTGTACGCGTGTGAAACGTGGCCGCTAATCTTGAAGGACGAACAACGCCTTAAGGTCTTCGAGAATAAGGTACTGCGTAAAATATTTGGTCCGAAAAAGGATGAGTCAACTGGAGAATTTAGGAGATTACACAACGCGGAATTGCGGAGCATGCACCCTGTTAGTATAATCGAAGTGACATCATCGCGACGGTTGAAATGGGCTTGCAAAGTTGTTGGGCTCAGTAACGAACGAATTCCTAAAACTTAATAAACGCTGAGCCGACTGGTAAACCTCCGAGGGGTAGACCGAAACGTAGGTGGGAGGATTGTATTAAGAGTGATCTAATGAATTTGGGTTTGGACGGTAGTCAGTGGACCGAGATTTGTAGACAGCGATTAGTGGTATCGGCATCGAACCTCCGGGTTCGCTAAGCCATTTATTATTATTTATTATTAATTTTTTTATAATATTACCCAACGAAAAAAACCATTATGAAATTTGGAACATACATACTCCTAAGATGTATATGTAACATATATTTTTTTAAAAAAAATAATAAATTCTAATTTTGTGTTTTAAAAAAAATATGATTTCGGAAATTTTTAATAATTTAAAGATTGGTTTGGTAAATTCAAGATACATATTAAATTAAAGCCCGTTTAATCCTGAAAATAATGACACTATTTTCAGCTTTTTAGGAGAAATAGTTTTAGAGCTACGCTTTTCAATGATTTCAAACTTTAAAAAAAAAAGTCGATTTTCGTTTTTTATTTTATTTATAACTCAAATACAAAAAGTGAGAAAAATATGAAATTTTGCATTTTATTATCCTAACTGATAGTACTACATACTCATGCACAAAAACCATTGAATTTTGGAACATCTAGTTCCAGACCAATGATTGATTTGATTTGGAATGACGCATGTTTCACACTTGTTAATATTTCTTAATTTAATGTTAAAATATTATTATTAACAAATTCTTTAAAGTGTCAACTTAGGATGAAACATTCTATGGCACTTGAACCTTCTTTTAAATCTATTTTCTTTAACAAAAACAGAAATTGAAAAACGAAAACAAGTGTTGACAAGCGAAAGTTATTATGATGAGGGCAGAAGATTCATATTTGAGATAAACAATGTTTTCAATTTGCATTACGATTTCCCAACCCGATGTATAAAGTATGAGTGCATATCGATTCCATTCGGGGATATGGTGGTTTTAGTGTTTTCGGAATTAGAGGGTATTATCCGACCCCTTGCCGACAATCCTATTGGTCTGGCACAGGCCAATGTACAATTTTTGGGTTGAACGAATTTCAATAAATGGAGAACAGATATTGATCGAGTGCAAGCCAAGTCGGTGAAGTAATGGGTATATCATAAATTTCTAATAATTAAATATTTTTATTTTATTCTACATTAAAAAATATAAATCATACAAAAAATATATATTTATATATTCTATATTATATAATATATTTTATATCATATCTTCTTATATATTATTTTTGTTGGAGAGATCCATTTTCCAGAAGAAGTACTGAACCCATTGACAAGAGGGAGGTGCCGTTTACTGAGTTAGATTTTTACTAATTGTGTGCGAATCTATCTTAAATTGCTGTAAATGCTGTTATTATTTTTAAATTTATTAAAAACAAAAATTTGCACCAATGGTTACCAAACTGATGAGAATGCCATCATTATATCTATCATTTCGTAGGATCATTATTGAAATTTTAGAGAATAAAGTGTTTCCTTTTTGTTTAGGACCGATGATAGGCGATAAAAGGTGAAAAATGATTTAAATCAATTCGAAATCAAAAGAAATCGTCCAAGAAAAAAACTGCGCATAACACGAAAAGAGTACATTTTTCCTCCATTATACATATACCCATTTGAAAGATAATCAAATTCCCTACAACACAAAAAAAAAATCATTTAATGTGGGCCCAACGATTCGAGAAAAAAAAAATTAAACATCTTGAAACTGCTTAATTTATATCTGGAGTTTGAAAAGTGAAATCAACATGTTTTTTGCAGCAAGACATTTGTTCTTCAAAGGATGTTAAAGGAAAAATATTAACATTAACAAATAATCGATTTTCTGTCGAATGAATTTAGAAATGTGTTTAAATTATTAAATAAAGTAGCCTTACAAATATTTTCACACAAAAAATGATGACAGATTTTGATCCAGCACACCAAAACACCTTAATATTTAAAATATCGAAAGCAAAAAAAATTGTTTTTCAGTCCTGAGAAGGCTCGAAATTTTGGAGCTACGAAAAATACGTTTGGATTTGGAGCTGTATCTTCTCTTCAAGGTGCAAATTTCAATACATCAATTTTAGTTTTCGGATTATTTGAAAAACTATTTAAAATAAAATGGGTTTCCATGGGAACCAGTGCAGTATCTATATTATCTTACAATTGAGGACAGCCGATTTTCGATTGTAACAGCTAACCGCGAAAACTACAGAACCAATCTTTATGCTTAAAATTAAACAGGATAATAAAACACGCTGAAACTTCTTTATTTTATATATCGAGTTTGAAAAATTATATCGGCATGGCTTTACCAGAAAAAATTTGTTTTTCAAATTATATTAAAGGAAACATTCCACTGTTGGTCGGAGGAACTGTAGAACTTAAGCGGGTTACTACGAAAGGAAGGTATTGCAATCGGATCCAATTTTTGATTTGCAGTTTTAACGTTTACTGCATACAATAATTTATATAAATTCTGTTCATTTAATCCATATATATATATATATATATATATATATATATATATATATATATATATATGTAAAACCGGCTATTTTTATGGAGCCAGAGTGGCCGAGCGGGCTAAAGCGCTTGCAATAGGTCTGAGCTCCCGCAAGCGATAAAATGTCACTAAGAAGACCACATCGCGAAGACCAAGATCTGTATGGTCTAAAGTGCCAACAGAAAAAACAAAAATTGCTGTTTTTATCGATTCTGTCTTTATTATTTCTGTAGGGAGAGATTCCTTTTTCAGTATAAGTTAATAATTATTCAGGAAACAATTAACAAGAGGAAGGATCATTATATTTTGTGTGAATATATGACATCTGATTCTTTCATTAAATACTTTATGAAATTTCAAATAAATACATTACCTGATTCTTTTTTCTTTAAAAAAAAATCTCCATTATCGAAGATTATTATTTGGAATATTCACTTATTTTTATTGATAAGTAACACACAGCCAGGGGAACATCTTCTTTGTGAGAATTCAGCAAAGCTATTATGCCTTTATTATTATGCCCTTATATGGATTCAATAGCAATGTTAAAAAGCTTCTTTAATTTCTAAAAATACTAGGCTGAGAAAATTTATATTTTAATTATTACCAATTTCAGTTTATAAAGAACAAGTAATGTTTCCTCGCTCGATAGTAGAGTGTAGATTTTATTCATCTACTAATATCCCGTGATAAGCTAAATGACCCTAACGCCAAATCATTTATTTCAATTCATCTTTGTATTGTTGCTCAAAAAACTACACTTTTTGAAGACATTAGATAGCCCTAAATCCAATCGTTAGATCCTGATCATTCGCTTTAGGACTTTCTAATGTCATAAAACAGTGTGGTTTTTGAAGCATTGTATTCGGGTACCATACTAAAAAATGATATGGAATTAGTAGATTTTAGCTTATGACGCCAGTAATAGGTTACTAAATAGATATTTTAAATATCTGTGTATACACATGTAACTGAATGTAAATAATTAAGTTGTACTGAATCCATAACGTCTAAAAATCTAATACCTACAAACCAACCTATTTGTGCGGAATTTCCACACGGGTCCAACTAGTATATTTATAAATATATATAAAAATGTGTTCACTCACACATTTCTCACCGCTTCGGGTGAAATGTCCATTAGAAAAAAGTTTGCTGTACCTTTGCTAATATTGGTCCGATTAATATTTCTGTTTTCATTTTTTTTTTGGCTGCTAGACAAGATATAATTATATATTCTGACAAAAGTATGAATATATAATATGTATATTATATATTCATACAAAAGAAGAAAGAACGTTTAAGATTAACGCATTTTATTGATACTGCTGACTAACAAGGAAGTAATATCATGACTTCCCGGTAATAAATTCATTGAAAAATGAACATCGTAAATCTGATAATCATAACACCTTCCTTATCTAGGTTGCAAGGGAAGTAATAATATAAATAAATAAATAAAAATAAATAAATGGTAAAATAATCAATATAAAGGAAATTAGGTTAAGAAAAAAAAAATGAAGCCATAAGTTTGAAGCTGTGTTTTCAAAAATTGAAAATATTCCAAATAGTTTTAAAAAACAGGAACTGACTCGGCTAACCGTAAAAAACGAATGAAAATTCATGAATGGATGGGGAAGGATGGAAAAATTAGGATTTTCCTATTTTTCTTAACTTTACATATAGCATTCCTTACAAGATTATATAGAAATTGAAACTATTCTATGCACTTTACCAGGCAAAAAAAAGAAAAAAAAATAGTTTCCAAAAAAAAGATTATTCAACACTGACGGCGTATAAACTACTAGAACGAATTGCCTGAAGAAGTTTTGGACAGATGATATTAGCGGGAAACCAAAGGCAAGACAAAATTTGCTAACAGCTTTGACAGCCTGAATTAAAAAAACAGACATTGTGGACAAGGTGATACAAGCAACAGGTCTGGACAAACATATTTGCCTCTTGATTTTCGAGATAAATTCACTTAAAATTATGAAAACCCCTGAGCCGAATCTCTAGAGGCATACCGATGTGTAATGAGAGCGCAATCTCTCGTTCACTCTGGGGAAAATCCTCATTCAGAACATGGAAGTTGGCCTGGACACGGACGAGGAATGACGAATTAACTGTTCAAACAATTTTTTGTTGAGAAAACTGCTTAGTCGGAAAAATGAAAAAAGGTTGTTTTAGATTAATTCAGATACACTTATATAAATAAATCTCAACCCTAAGAGGTATAACGGGGCTTGGAAAAGGCTCTTGACATCAAGTTGCCGCTTCTTAGAACCATGCTTCTGTAACTAAGGTATTAGTTCTACTTCAACACATTCACATCTATGTGCGATATTTATATTGGGCCTAGAGAGTTTCGAACTAAGCTGTGCCTCTCTCTCCCCTCCTCCTCTCTCAGCCCAGTACTACATAAAGGAATACTATTTCTCGGTCAACGGTTATCAAAGGAGGTGATGTGGTCACTATTCACATTCAACTGGCAGGTGTATTACCCAATCTAATCAAGGGCAAGGTACCTAATTTACAAAATAGGTACCTATGTACCTAATGGTTGTGTCTGTCCTAGAAGGGGATAAAATTTATTGAATTGTTTTTGTGAAAATAAACAATTTTTGTTTCTACTTAAACTTCTTCTTCTTCTTCTTCTCAATCTTCTTCTAAAGCACCGCAGTTTAAGGAGCCCGCTTGTTAAGTCTGAGCCTGGACCAGATCTCTCTTGTTAAGGCTTCCTTGATTCCTTCCTCTCTGGTTTTCCTAGGTCTTTCCTCGGTCTCAATCCTTTTATTATTAACTCATGGCCAACTGACCAACTGAGCCGATGTTTTCCAACAAATTCCTCAGTTTGTACAGGATTCTGTTGAGATTTATACATAAGTTAATGATATTATCTTTTTTCTTTAGATTCGGTGTATTTCATAATTATTATACTATTTAATATAATGCTACTATAGCATTATATTATTTTATTGTATGAATATTGAAATATGTAAAATATTTTCATATTTTTATTACAATCATACTATGGTTGTAAGTTCTTAATTTCTCTTTTATACGGTTTAATTTTTAAGCATTATAAATCTCCAACTTATGGGCAATAATCAATAGTAAAAATTAATTTGATACCTACTTTTCTCCTGTTTTTACTTAGAATTACGTTCCTCCATCTGTGTTGTTAGGACCGAAACACGACCGAAACATTTAACCGAAAACATTTAAAGACGCTTTTGATGTTATTTTAAACACTCATAGCTCTACTTCTATAAATGCAAGAAAACAATAATTGATGTTATTTAACCGAGAAAATGTCGTATTAGAGATTGCAAGAAGAATTTTTGGTTTTGGATTAAAGGCGGAAGTAATGTTGATCAATTTTGATTGTTGAGTTGATGACGGCAACGCTCACGACAATTTAATGGATCGTTATTTATGAAATTACTATTTCATAATTATATATTCTTCATTACAATTCCCATTACTTGCACTCTAATTAATTCTACATCTTTAAAATCCAGCTGGTGTGTTTCAAAAAACAGTAGAACAAAGATGGAAAATATTTTGGTTTTATATAAATTAGTTCTCCGATTACAACTGCTTTATGAATTTCTTATTGTCACATGCCAGTACTTAATTTAAATTATAAATTTAAAAAAAAAATGTCCACAGAAAAATTCCTTGAGATGTAAAACTCTTGAGAAGAAGGCTTTCATATTCCCTCCGATCAGATAGAGAAGAGCTATTGGAGGTGGTGAAATAAATTGAGAGAATACCCGACTGGAGGACATTAACAGTGAATCAGGCGGTGGGTATATATTAACTCGGATTTGGGGCAGATAGAAGAGGCGTTAAGTTGTTCTGTAAGTTAGTTATCAGGCAGCCCCGCCAAATTACCAGCTGCCGCGGTTCCTTCTTCTCTTCTGATAGCGGAGGCTGCGTCTGCTATCCTTGAAAAGAATGAGTTGCGGGGTCTCTTTGACCATTTGGTAGATTTTTTTCCCCTTACATCTACGTTAGTTAAAGAATCAATTAAGCTGGTATAAACCCAATTAACATCAGTCAAAAGAGGAACAAAAATAATGTATAATGTATTTAAAAAAAAAAAAAAAAATATATATATATATATATATATATATATATATATATATATATATATATGTATAGGTATATATTTACTGCATACCGCCAATCGGGATGAGAATGGCGAAAATTAGGGGGGGGAGGGGGTTCTGTTGCTGTAAACGTATCCTTCAAATTCAAAAAACGTTCCTTAACGCTAATATATAACAGTACCTTTTCAGTTATATTGCTTATATTTTCAGATTTTTTAAGTTATGTGTGCAAGTTAGAAAGCAACCTTTGCCCGTGACCAGAGTCATCCAGTGATTAAGGTGACTTTGGCCACGGATTTTTTTTCATAAAAAACACATATTTAAAGGCTTAAAAAATATACATAAATAAAATAAAAACATTTTCAGGTAAAGTACCACTTCCGGCAGACCAATTTTAACCAAAATCTAGTATGCTATTTATATTGACGAAAAATTTAATATATTACATTTGATATATTTTACATTGTATATTAATATGATTATTGATGAACGTTTATTATTACGTTCAAGTAAAGTATCACTTCCGGTTTGCCAATTTTTACCAAAATAATGTGTGCTATGTTTATTAATAAGCGTATATATCGAATTTGAGAAGTTTTGCATTATATTTTAATCTAATTTTTGATGAAAATCTAGTATTAATTTCATGTAAAGTACTATTTCCGGTAATCATGTAATGACCAAAAAACGAAATCCACAACTAGATGATATTACTACGATCCCAAATACAAAATTTTAACTTTATAATGGAAATTGTTTTTAAGTTATGCGAATACGAACGAATATGCATATGAATTTAAGAGCTACGAACGTACATATAAGACGAACCTAGTCAAAATGGATGCAGGGATCATCAAAATGGATATTTCCGTTGAAATATGAAAATCGAAAATTTTCGCGATTACAATACTTCCTTTACTTCGTACGCGAAAATAAAAAAATAATAAAATAAAAGAAAGTTCAGTTGGTAATGTGTTTATGTGTTAATCAGTGTTTGGCATTTTGCATTAGTTCTATAAGGTTTGATTTTAGATTAGAAAAAAAGAATGGACTATTTTAGATAACGGTATCTAATGATATAAAAGCAAGGTGGATAAGATGCTTTCGCATTTCTTCAAAAAGAGAATGCGTGAAAGATCATATACCAGGCAGACATACAGTTATAGTCGATCCGAAAACATTTATCCAAGATAGACAGGAGCAGTGGCGTACGCAGGCAGAGAGATCGGGGTATATATCCCCTCCTCCGAAACTTTCGAAAAAATATGATATTCATTCCCACCAGCATAGGGTTTGTATTTTTGTATATTTTGGTAATTTTTAATAATAATATCTGATCCAATTTTCATGTTTATCCTTCAAACTTAAGCCCAATTTGACGATTATAGACATTTAGATGATTATTTTCCTTCCTCTTATTAGATCCCCCCCCAAAAAAAATTTAAAAACCAACCAAAAAAAAAAAATTTCCTCCGAAAAAAATTCTGCGTACGCCTCTAGATAGCCATGATTGGATGGAAAATAATAAAGTGATCCTGAAAGTTAAACTGAAATCGAGCCATAGCTTTGTATCCACATTTGCGGTATCGACTACAGTTGGAATAAATGTGTTATAATATATGTAGTCGCACTGTCTATCAATGCATTTACGGTTTGTTTAGAATGATGAATGCTTATCTTTTACGTATCCAATGAAGTATCTTCTTCAAAATTTGCTATTTCTCTCAGTTTGCGTTGATCGCGGCCCAGTAAAAGAAATAGGAAGAGACATAAACGATAAGGACCGAGGCATGAAAGCGATGATTGAAGGAAGTGTTGCGCTAATGAGAGAGCTTGCTCCATAAAAAGCATTTATCTGGCGTCTCTTCTGTTTACCAGACTGCCAACTGCTGGTTCAACGCCGCTCCCAACTGTCTCTTAGTACTTATATCCCTATTTGTTCAGATTGTATCGCTCTTCTTACCAGCCCAGTGTGGTTAATGGCACTTTCCATACCAGCGAGTGTTTAGGCCCCGCTTGAAATACTGAGGACCATACTCTAATAATACTGATTAGGTATTTTATTATTAAATTCCAAAAATAAAGCATCGATATGGCTGTAATAATGTTTACAAAAACAAGCCTAATACTGCATAGTCTCAGTTTTCAATTTTTTTTTCTTTCCCTCCGCTTTTATTAAAAAATACAAATACAATAAATGTAATAAAACATATAAAAATAATAATAAAATAAAAATATCCTTATTGAAATAAATTTTCAAAAAAGCAAGAGAGGACACTACGTGCTCCTGCAGTCTTCAGCTTTCAATAACATCTAATCTTGTATTTTATTTCGATATTTTATAAGTGATTCAAAGGAAAGAGAATGCTTCAGAAAGGAAGCTATTACTAAATTACAATAGAAATTAAAAACAATTTTATTATGAAAGATTTTGTATATTAAAAAAAATCAGAAAAACTAAACTAGTTGGACTTATTTAATTAATGTATATCTCTATAATCGAAGGAATGAGAAATGGTTCTTATTGGTTATGAATATAAATGTGTGCTGGCAATGCGATTAAGTTGTATTTGATTATATTCCAATAGATCCATATATAATAAAAGTAATGATTCCATTTATTATAATATTCGGGTAATCTAAATGTGAATGTGAAAATTATTTATTTCAGTCATAAAAATTGTCAAATATGATCAAAAATTCTCATTTTATGAGTAATGTTTTCATAAATGAACTTGAAGAATCTTTAATTTGAGTTTTAACTGGCAATTGGTACTAACCCATGCTTATCTAAAAATTAGAATAAAATAAAAAGCATAAATCTTGAAAAATCAATGTATCAAGAGAACGTTAATATAGTATATAACTAGAATTTTATTATTTTGAAAAAACAATGGGACGTATGGAAGTAGGATATACATAAAATATACATCATTTTATACATAATAAATGATAATGCTTAATAAATTTTATACATTAATAAATATACATAACTTTATTAATTTGTACGACCCAAGCTGCAAGTTCCTCTGAAGTAAGTATAAGATCATTAGAGGAATCTTAAAGATGAACAGCATGCGCAAGCTCGTTCTGCCGTTTGTTCAATGCAGGAGTGGAGAATCCTCCTCACCAGAATTCCCTCGTTGAACAGATTGCACGTATTGAAATAATTTGCCCTGGCAGAATTGACTGAGTCCTAGGTCTGAGCATTTGAACCTGACTTTCCGGCAACTGCAAACGCCGCTGCAACCTTTTTTGCAAGAAGTCATGCATGGTAGGACCTGAGGAGCAGGATCGAGATAATGATGGTCAGATTTTTATTAAATACTAACCACTTTTTAAATTAGTGGCAAGTTCTGTAAGCTTGGTGGCGTACTGCATCTCCTGTTGGGACAAGCCGGCAAGTTTGAGTTTTGTGTTAGCTGCAGATTTAACGAACGGCTATTAGGAAATCACCCCTATATAAAGCTACTGAACACTTCTCCCCAACCTTTGTTATGGCCTCCTTGCTTGAATCTGGCTGCAGCCAAATTTCAACCAGTTCCATAGGTTGGGGATATTCGTATTTATAATTCATATAAATAAATTAATTAATTAAATTAAATTATTAAATTAAATTAAATTAATTTATAAAGTATTATAATTTATATAAATTTTATCCAACTTGGTTTTACCATAGACAAAAGGAACCGAATTGGTGTCACACCCGCTGAACTCATGCATAAAAAGTACTTTCTCTGATGAGTGATGAACAGGTAGATGATTGAAAGAGGGGCAGGAATAATACCAACAGCCGGGTTCACCTCTGCTAATTAAAATATTAAAATTTTCCCAATGATCCATATTAGTATTTTTAATTCCATACAGTCGGCAGAAACGTGAAACCATCTATCTTTTGAAATCTCAATTGTTCATGGAGAGCCAAAACACCTAAAAAAATTAAATTTTCTTGATGTTAAGACTTTTTAAAAATATTATATATTAGAGCAAGTGGTATAATATCAATTCCAAAACATTAAAAATTAATTGTGCAAAAAATGTATGCAGTCTAAAACAAAATAATAAAATTACTTTTGGATTTACTGGTTTCACAATTTAGTGAATGATATATTCAGTTACAGTCATAATTTTCTTAATTAAATCAGAGTATTATTTATAATTTTCCTTAAATAAAATAGATTTTAACCTTTACGCTTTCTTTAATAAAATAAAATCTATAAAATGTGTACATTGATTTCATACATTACCCTGAACGTCACCATAAAACATAGAATTAGTGATGAAGACACATCTGTAAAATTTATTAGGGATTGATAAATTATTTGCCACGTCTATAATTTTGTTTTTATTGAAAACTAGTTTCAAATGTGACACATTCATCTTCAGTTCTAAAAACACACAACATTAAAAAATAAGTAATTTATTAAAGACTCAGGAGTTAAATTAATACATCACATAGAAAATAGTCTCAAATTAAATATATATGAAGCTCTTGAAATAATAAAATCCTTCAAATCCAGATTTTTGCTTAAATGGCGAAATAAATATCACCAATAGTCCAATCTTAAATTTATTCCCACCAATAACAGTAAAAACAATTACTCACCGGAATTACTGTGAAAACACCGACCCATAAACCATACCATTTACCTACAAACACCTCACCTTTCTTCCATTATAGTCATTTCTAGTCATTTCAATTACTAGTTCAGTGCCAGAACAAACCAATGTAACATTTTCTGTTTGATATAATCTATTTAAACCTTGTACTAACATGTACTTGATCTCTTGTCTTAATTAAATTCATAATTCATAAATGTTTTATAATACTAGTTTATATTACATTTAATTTAATATGTATAATAATTCCAAACTGTATTTTAAATTGCTTATTTTTGAATTTGTGTGTGTTGTTAGAACTGAAGATGAAAGTTCATTAAAGCTAGTTTTCAATAGAAACAAAATTATAGAAGTGACATATAATATCAATTAATAATAATAATATTAATAACAAATAATATTATCAATCCCTAATTAGATTGACACTTCTGTCATGCTTTGGCCAACTGTAAAATATATCATTGTAAGATTGTAATTATCATATTTCAATCCAGAGCAGAGGGGTCTGCGATATGTATCTTTTGAATTAATTTAAGTATGCAATACATTTTCATGGAACAGTTCCCGTTATATATAGAAATATACATGGAACCAGTACAGTTATATAGTACAGTAAATAAATAAATAGAGTAGATACTGTTTCTGGAACCCCCAACGGCTTCAGAAAACCAATAGTCAGAAAAGTAGCAGTAAGTGTCAGTTTTCGCATTATTTCATTGATTTTTACCAAAATCCATTTTACAAGGTTTTCGGTTACATGCTAATTTTTAGAGGTGGCTCTACAGGTGCCCGTCTATGCCCAAATTACAGCCAAATAGCCTATCGTGCACCCCCCTTCTTTCTATATCCCTATAAATTGCACATCGTTGTGTTCCTTGTGACAAAGATTCTCTTCTCCTAAAATGAGTACCCAATTTCGGCCTATTAGTTCAGTTGGCAATATTTATGTTTAATTATGACGTGGTTGAAGTATGAGCCTGGATTAAGATTTATTACTATAATTATATATTTGTTTACGAGAGGTTCCGTCTTATAAGTCCTCAGAACAGAATCAAGAATATGAAAAAAAAATTATATATGTGTATTATATTATATTTACTAGAACTTAAATAATTGCACTAATATAAGCTCCTTTATGCAATTAAATTAAGTTATTGCATTTATGAACGCTCATAAACCGCTTCAACTCTAATCAAGTGCATTTTCTAAAGAACCGTTTTGAATATTTTTAAAAGTGAAAATTGGTTTTAAAGAAGGATAAGTGATGTTTTATTTGAAGACTTTTTCGTTATTGTTGACCTTTTAATGGCCACTGTTCTTGAAATTTCAACTTTCGTGAGAACGACATGAAAAAGTTTATTGGTGCTTTTAATGTCCAAGCCAGTTATTTATTTAAATCGTTCTATGTATTTTGATTATCTGACTATTGAGCTTTGAAACGAAGTCAATTATGGCGAAATTAAGCCAAATGCAGAATGAAAGTGACTAAAAAACTTAATCAAGTCAAAGTCGGTAGTCCGCCATTTTGGCAAGGTGTGGCATAACTTTTCAAAGTTTTTTATTTAATCATTAGTTAGAAGGAACACGTTGATGTGCAATTTATAGGAATGTGGGAGAGGGAGTGCACGATTGGAGGGTCTGGCCCACAGGCTAAAATATATTCTGGAATATCCAATATTCTTCAAGTTCATTCCAGATGTCTTTTATCGTGGGCTGAGCATTTTTGAGAAATTTAAAGACCAAAATAAATAATTTTCACTTTTTTGAAAAAAATACCTATTCAATCTTTGAATAACTATATCTCGAGAACTATTTAACTTACTGGAGTTGGCTGTGGTCTTGAATAAGTTTAATCTGGTTTAAAAAAAGGTTATATGAACTTTTTCTTGTGGACGCACGCTTTGAGAGAAATTGATCAGAGACTGAAAATAGATCCAAAATGTTGGTGTTTTTTGGTTACTGCGTAGCTCGTACAGATTTTTCGAAGTAGTAAATTTGTTTTTTTTTACTATTGGCATAGCTCCAAACTTGACCTTCTCCAAGGTCGGATTTTTATGTTGACCTCTCAACCACCGTTCTGCAATGTTTGACTTTTTTATACCTATGCTACCAGATATATAGAACGCCTAATTGATATATTATTTCTTAAGGCTTATAATTATAATTTTGTTTATTTTTTTGAGTGTTGGTTGGATTATTTGTATACCTATTTATTTCATTTCCTATCCTTTTTTTCAAATTACACCTTGATGAGCATGCCAGCTGTAGCCCATATCTTTAATATGTCTGCTGGTCTATCCGTGTCTCCAATGATGAAAGCGGAAATAAACAGTTTCAATGTGTTGGTCTATCGTTGGTTTGTTTAAGTATTATCGTATAGTTTTTTTTATTGATCTTAATATTTTGAATAGAGGATATTGTAGTTTTTTTTTTAAATTAGTCTGTGTACATATATAATTTTAAAAATAAGAATATTTTTTGCGAAATTTTGCAAATAAAAATTCAAATATTTTCTTTTGTTTCTTGTCAACTAAAGAACAACAAATTTTTATAAATCGTTTCCCTAAAATATGATCGTGAGCTATCAGTTCTTCAAGACGGGCTACAAACATTACAACGGGAAATCTTCAGGTACGTGAGCTATCAGATCTTCCGCAATAGTAATACCGGAAAAAGAAACGAAATAAAAAGCTGAAATCTGCTAGCGAGAGGTGAAGATAGAGCGAAGGCGAGGAATTGTGAAATGCGGCTTTAGAGGGCCTAACGGTCGGCTGGAGGGAGCGAGATAACAGCACCAAGCGGCAACTCCCTGATACCGCTAATAGTTAACAACCTATCTAACAGCTCTCCAGGCCTTCGCAAGTCACATCTTCCTTCTGCCTTTCTTTTAAGTCTCCATCATCTCCGGCTTCTGGTATCTTAGGTTAGCCGAGGATTGCGGGAGAGAAATGGCAAAACGTTCTTAAGTACAGGAAAAGTTGTCCTCGAATAATAGGACTTAGTTTCAACCTCGACTTAATAAAGTCTTTTGAAATACGCGTATCGCCAAAAATCATTGAACATTTTAATAAAGTTACTTTTTATAATCATAGTAAACACACGAATTATACCACATTTACATATTGTAAACGCTATATGGTTTTTTTAGCAATGGAATATAGTAAAGGCAGTTAACCCTAAAAGTTACATGAGAATGAGAAAACTATAATATGACGAAGTACCATAGCTTCTCAATCTAAGGTAATTAAGGAAGAGATCAATTAAATAAGAGAAATCCCCATGCCTTTCTTTAAATACATGGTTATTTGACATTGTTCTTTATTAATGATTTTTATCATATATAATTTTGATTTATTGTCCAATAGTTTTAACAGCTTAGGCGTATTGTAGTATGAAAGTTGTATCTGAAGCAATAGAGAAAATTTACAAACTTTCATAAACCACCTGACCATTTGATTAAAATATGAAAAATAATAGCTAAAATGGGATTAACTGTAGTGGATTTGCGCAGAGGCTGACTAGACTCTTGCCTGAGGCAATAATTTTTAGTGAGCGGCAAACTTTAAGTGAAATTATATTTTTACATAAAAAGAATTTTTAAGTATAAATAACAGCTCAATTAAACATACATAAACATTAAAAAAAAACGTTCAATTGCATTAGATTTTAATTATAATCATAAATTTTGATAAAATTATAATTAATATTTTGGGAGTTAGGAATGACTCCGGCGGGATTATCTGGCATGCTTGTGGGCGGCAGTAAAAGAGAGTAACAAAAAAATGAAAACCTCAGCTTAGGCATGTTACCTACAAAACATGTAATATTAGCATAATTATTAATGCAATTAAGAATCAGTGGCCTAGCTCTGATAGCCGAAAGTAGGATTTTTGTTAGAGAGGGCAAGCTTAATTTTGCCGCCTCTTCTTTTTTCCCCCTCCAATAATAGTCAACAGTTTATAACAGTACTTTAGGTAATATATTCCGAAATAAATATCATCATCTAATAAAAGAAACTCGTTTTATTGGCTGTATTGAAGTCAAAACTATCAAAAAGAAAAAACGAACATTTTTTACTAAACTTAATGTAATGTATACACATACACATTACAACAAATATTGAACGCAGAAACAAATAGAATGAAATAAAATTAAGCAGATATATTATAATAAATAATTTGTTTATCGAAACTTATCTCAATTTCAGAGATTTAAAAACAAAGCTGTTTATGTAAAAACCGGCGATTTATATTTTTTATAACAAAAATATTTTCTGCGCTATAAGAAATATAATTAGGTGAACTTTTAATTATATATTGTGAGTAACCTGGGCAGTCGTTAAATATTTGAGCTAATATTTCTTTATCATAAATTCAAACTAAACAGTTTATATATATATATATATATATATATATATATATATATATATATATATATATATATATATATATATATGTATATTTTTTTTTGGTATATGGTACTTGTGCTTCTGACTTCAGATAAACTGAAAAAGAGGACCTGTTTTCAAATTCCCAAATCTTAAAAAAAAATAAAATCCCACTTTCGAAAAAAAAAAATGCATTTAGTACCTTCTGGAGCGTTTAATAAATAAAAACTCAATTAGATTTATTAATTTTATTTCTACCTGTATAATAAAGTATTCAATATAAGGGTTTAAACCTATCAAGGACCTATCAATAAGGGCTTTTACCAATAGGTGCCCATTATGGTAGTTTTATTATTCAATGCTCGTTTCGCATTAAAGCAACCTCCTTGACATTATTCGGGCCTGGTAAATAATGCAAGGGGCGGCAGTTCTCTGGAAAACATTACCCTCATTATTGCTGATAACCTTCTTCCTTAAGTCAATGAAGTCTTTTCTTTGTCGACAATTGAGAAAATTAAAAGATTTATTTTCTTTTAACATTTAACTTTAGAAATTTTAGGAAATACGGTGGTTCTCCATTGCACATTATGAAAAACATGGAAAGTAGATAACTTATAATCAGAGACTTTATTTCTATATTATAGCTATTCAGCTGTAATTTGTTAATTTATAAGAAAATAAACTTTTTTTTCGTACAGTATTATTTTTTATATTTGGAGAAAAATTATACTCTTAGCAATTATTGCTAATGCTTGAATATTTTATTAAATACGATTTCTTCAGTACTGAAAAATTATATTTATTTTTATCTTTGAGAAAATAAAATAATTTAAAGTAAAATATCTAGAAAGAGAAGTCTTATTAAATATATATTTACTATTACCAATAATTGATGGAAAATTCACTTTATCCTTTGATTTCTCTAAATAAAAAGGGGATTGCTTTCATTTGTGTCCTGTTTAATTTTTTACCATTAATTTCCTTAGTGATTTACTTTCGAATACTTATTTATTTTTTATGTTATATTCTTTTTAAATAAATTAAAAGTGAAGTTTTTTTGGGATTGGTTTAAATTTGGCTCCTGATTTGCCAATAAGTGTGGTGTGACCATATGTTTCCTTGGAAAAGTAGTTTTCTATGAACAATATTTATTAAATTTACTTTGTTGCAATAATTAACACAAAAGCTACCTACTTTGTGAAATAAAACAAAACTTTACCAAAACAATATCTGTAAATTAACGAAACAATTCTTAATCTATAAGGTATTAATTATATTGATTTATTTTCCAGTAGGGTTTTCTTTGATATATAATTTATTCTATGTCAGGAACTCAGATTCACACTCCCTATCCCAAAAATAATTTTCTTTATTTTTCATATATAATCATTACGCCAACTTTTCGGGCGCTATTGCCCATCTTTTTTTATTTTTATGTTTATACATTAATCATATATAAAACGCCATTCATCGTTATTAGTTAATTCCTCTGTCTCACAAGTTTTTTCTCATTTGTCCTATTTCTAATTTCCATGTTGATTCCATGTAACTTCCTGTTTGCAATGATGTTTCGGATTAGTCAAGTTACGAAAAATGACTGTTAGGACATATATATATATATATATATATATATATATATATATATATATATATATATATATACAGTTGTATGATATTTGTGATCATTATTAAGTTTCTGTTTTTTTTCCCATGTTACATATTTGTTTCCTGTTATTTGGGATCAAATAAGATTAGGACGTTGTGGTTATAAATATTGTAAATTATAATAATTGTCCGTTAATTTGCATTAGACAGCCATTAGAGTTTATGCCATCCTTAAACTCGAAGATCTTTTTTAAATCAAATATCAGGAGTTTTTTTTTAGTAATTTTCTAGTTTCGTCCTCATAATATCCTTATAACCTAATGAAATAATTTTGGAAGTATGTAGAGGACTTTTTTAATGTTTGCCTTCCTGCCTCTTCACGGGAAGTAGGAAAGTAAATGGATTTGTCTGACAGAAGTTGGTATATTTTTTCATATACCCCTCGGGCCATGAAAACGGTGACAAAAATATAACAACAAACTAATTGATAACTAATTGATCGTTTATCACTAATAGAATAAAGGTCAATGAACTATTTTGTCACCATTTTATTTTTCACATCTTGAAGGTTCAGTGCTATCGCTCAAGTTATCCGGACACTAAAACCAGCCATTAAAACTGTCGGCGCCTTTATTTAGGCGCCGGCGGGTACTTGGCCTCTTAGTCGATGAACAGTAGGTCATCCCAATAATGGGAGATCGATGTACCGAAGAAATATTCCTGAGGAACAGATTTCATTTCATAAGAAATCTTACAAAAACAAGTCGCAGCAAATAGCGGCGGCTCCAGTCTTATAGAAGATTTGTGACCATTCTCTTACTGTCTCAGGAAACTCCAGAGAAACCCAAAATGTATATTTTTTTGCCATAAAAAAGAAACTGTTACATATATTCGTTACGACTAATTACGTTTAATTTTACTTGATTATTTTTATTTATTATTTCTGTTAAACATAAATTAATATTCGTCCACTGGGAAATTCTATTATTAATAAATAATTAATTTTTAAAATTATTTAAATATTGAGTTTTTAAAAAATCGATGGATATTTACAATTGTGTCAAAAATTCAAGAAGACAATGAGCTATCTGATTAAAATAACTTGTGAAGAAACTGTTCCATAACAGCTCTGTACCATAAGGTTCGGTATCTTACGATGCTATCTTCTTTTCAGATACATCAGATGATTGTCGGGGTGGAACAGGAATGAAAGAAAGAAAATATTAGATTTGAGCAGGTATGAAGTTTATAATTAAAGGATTGCAATCGATTTTGTTCCAAATCTGTAACTTTATTGATTTGCAAGGATTATTGATTGTAAACTTCAGAGAGCTTAATATATTATAAAAATAATTTTAAATATTTTAAGGTGCGTTTAAACAGATATTAGGAAAGGCTTTAGAATATGGGTTAGCACTCACCACTTTTTTATAGACTTTCGTGCAGCGTACGGTAGAGTTATTTGATGCCCTATGAATGTGCTTTATTCTAGTTTGTCATTGTATGGCATCTCATGCTATATATATGTATTTCATTCACACTATCTTAAGTAAGGTCACAAACGCGTTTTACATTTTTATGCTAAATAAGTATTAGATTACAAATATATATAGTATGTTTGTTTTGTTTTTTTTACTTAAAAAAAGTTTAAATTTGTCGACCTTTGTAATAAGTCACTTTTCCATTAAAAATAAAATAATTATTCAAAAGAGATAAACTTTTAGATCGAACTAATTGTAGGTACCTGTTATCTTCTTAATATATATATATATATATATATATATATATATATATATATATATATATATATATATATAATAATAAGTATGTTTTTAATAATATTAATAATAAAAATATTGGTTGAAGTAAAAATCATTTTATTTTATTTTCAACTTCTGGTTATAATCAATGAATGATCTCCCTCCTGTGCGCTACCAAATAGTTCTAAATATATGCTTGTTTTAGATAGCTTAAATATAATTATAAAATATAGCTCAATCCATTATGTTAAATAATACAAGCCGAAAATGAAATTTATAAAATCCCTAGTTTTATAAGACCAATAATTTATCAGTTTTTCTATCCCGTTTCTGCGCAAAAATATAAATTATTCCAGTATTAAGCAGCACTTACCAATGATTTAAAACTAACATTGCTTGGCAGTCGTAAGTCAGCACGGAACTATAAAGAATATTGCTGCATGTGAGCTTGAGAGACCTACATAGGCAGCCAGAGAGAAAAATGTACTTGGCAATTCTCCCAGAAATTATACTAATGTCCCTCGGAGTACATAACCCAGTTTGACATTAATTTTGCTAGACCATTCTTTTGTTGTGCTACTACTTACTATAAGGCATTAATATCCTTGAAATTTAGATAACCCAGATAATAATAATAAAAAGGCCCATCCTACTTCAGTTTTACATTGAACATAAAAAATATTTTAAATCAATGTTAATAGAATTGAATAGAATAGAAGAAGAATTCTATTCTGGAACTAGGTCCTTTGGGAATAACACAATAGATCAAATAAAACAGAAACAATATCTGGCCATAAGATTATAAATTAAAGATCAATTAATATTTACAATATTTTCAATAAAATAATAAGCAAACAATATAAATTCTTGTTTTGAAAAGAATAATTAATGTTAACAAAAAATTAAAAAGAAAAGAAAAAAATAGAGAAAATGAAAAATACAAAAATAATGGACTGAATAGGAAAGTTGAACCTAGTGCATTAATTTCATAATTAGCGAGCATCATTTTGGAAAGAAAGAAGGTGTTGGAAAAGGAGGGATTCAAATGAGGGACGATAGAGAAAAAGCATGGCGGATATTAGAAAGAACGGAATTCCAAAGGATAGAGGAGCGGGCGAGAAAGGAACGTTCGAAGGTTTTGGTTCTATGGAAAGGGATATAAAGGTCAGAAAGGCGCGATCTTGTTTGCTGTGCGTAGACCGAGGGTCTAAATTGTAGAAGGCTGTAGATGTAGGAAGTGTTGGAGGCGAAGAGTCACTTTAACTCGCCGTAAAGGTGGAACATATGAGTCCGTCTCGAGGTAACGAAGACAAATCTTAAAAAGCAGTTCATGATCCGTTTCAATCTGCCCTCGAGTATCCTCGAGAGGCCCCTGTATATCACACAGCCATAGTCAAAGTTGGGGAAGATAAGGGAGGATATGAGGAGTTTACAGATTAGTTGTGGAAGATGTCGTGAACGAAGGAATAACTTAAGGATACTTATCGACTGTCGGGAAATTTGGGCGATATGGGGTGTCCAGGTAAGATAATAATACCCAAGTTTTTAATTGAGAAGCTGAAAGTGATAGGATGATCATTTAGGATTAAAGTAGGGAAGGTGGGATTGGATCTAAGGAGGAAATTGAAATCTATGACAATGGTCTGAGTTTTCATAGCCTTTAATCTTAATCTATTCAGGTTTGCCCAGGCACTGATTCTATCTGGGTCTTCCTGAATACTGGTAAACGCTACTAATACCTCAGAAGGAGGAAAGGATAAATAAATTTGAAAGTCGTCGGCGTGTAGGCGGTGGGAACAGTGGTGGTTAGGTGAATTAGGAAGATCATTGATATAGGAATTGAAAAGTAGTGGTGAAACTAATAACTCTTCCGATTCTAGCTAATCTCAAAATACGCTGCAAATCATTACACAATGGTCAATTATTTCCAAATCATTATCGACTTTCCTTATCGCTTTGGGTTATAGGCCAATACAAATATGTTTGCTATCTCTCCGCTAATATTAGTTTAATAAAGATTTTTATGTTTAGCTTTGAAGGAAATTAAATATCTTTCAAATGAGCATCTGAAATGTTCGAGAAGATGTGTAGTTTTCGAGCTATCAAAAAACTAAGCAATGGTAACTATATTGAGCAAGGATAAAAAGCCCAATCCGCTGTGTCTTTGTTAATACTGGTACGATTTGGATGATTTGTTTTTTTAGAGTATTCAATTACCATTCAAATGAATACGGACAAAACTGACTATAAAATACATACTTTTCGAGTAAAGCGCAAATAAAATTGTCTATTTTTCTCAACTTCTTTCCTGCTTTTTCTCGGAGATTTACTTTGTATATGGATGATTAAAGTGCTTTATATACTTTAATTAATAAGTTTCATCAAAATCTTTATGGGCGATTTGGCGCTGGTCATTAGGAAAACAAGTTTTTCGACTATTGCTCTCTGGGTGCTGGATTTAATGCACAGGCATCAGAGGCCGAAACCCTACAATACAAAAACAAAAGCGGTCCACCCTTTGAAGAGATCAAATTTTTTTTATTTTTGGTATAACGATCTCAAAACAGTTTATATTTTTTCTCCAAATATAGTCTGTAATATCTGGTGTGCCAAGTCACACGATTTTCCTTATCGTTTTGGTTCAAAGAAAAACACAAAAAATGTTCGCTATACCTCCCCTTATATTAGTCCGATTTTTTTTTTTTTTTATCCTAAGTTTTCTAAACAAACAAATTATTTTTCAAATGCGGATCTGGAATATTCCAGAAAATGTATAGTTTTCAAGTTATAAAAAAAACTAAACTAAGGTGAACCGTTGTTCAACAGGAGCGTGCGCAAAATAATTTATAACATGTGCATTATTCCAAAACGCTATATCTCTGCTAATACAGTACCAATTTGGATTAGTGTTTTGTACCAATTTGTTTTGTTTTTTGTGGAAATTAAATTTTCTTTCGAATTATTTTGTATAGATCACTCAAAAAGGGAATACAGAGAAAAGCCAAGAATGGCACACAGTGGACAAAATGACTGATTTAGGTGGACTCAAGTCAATCTCACTAATGTTCTCCATCGAATTGTAGTTGTTTACTACGATAGTTGGATAATCACTATATGGTATGGCAAGTGCTGATAAGTAATTTATAAAAACTATGTGACCTTTGAAGAAATAACAATAATAATACTTACCTTAATCTCGCACTTTCCTATTTCATATTAGCAATATGAGTTCTTACAAGCAGAGTAAGTTTGATCAATAAAATATACAAATATTACAAAATGTTTTCAAATTATTGTCTTGAAATGGCAAAGATTAACCCGATGACCTATTCATGGCTTTAAAGTAAATTTAATGTAGTTTCCAAATATGAACCCGTTTTTTGCTAAAGTTTGGCAATTATGTATTAATTCTCACTTTTTTTTTTTTTCCTCCAGAAAACCGTATATTGATATTGTTTTTCAACATACGGTTTTTCTAAAAAAAAATAAGAATAAATACTTAATTGGCCAACTTTGACCAATTATTTAAAAACTACATTAAATTTCCTTTAAAACCATGCCATAGGTCATTGAGCTACTCCGTGCTATATGGAGTGAATCTATGCCATTGCAAGACAACAATTTGAACAAACTCTAGAATACCTATTGTGATACATAATAATTCAGATAGATTAGTTAATCAAAATATTAATATAATAATATTCATTATATACATAATCTCATTATGAATTGTATTTATGACAGTAATGTAATTATATTATACTGTATTATTTAAAATTATGTTATAACTTATTTATATATAACTATTAGAATTAAATCATAAATATTAGAATTATTTTCTATTTATAATATAATTATGAATCATATATAATAAATTGTATCATAAATACTTATGATTATTACATAATTATTAAGGTTGAGGTTGAGAACAAGGAATCCGCAAAATGTTGTTAAGATTAAAAAAATATATGGGCAATTCACTACTGGAGGTATTAACTATTAATGGAATTATCTTTTTTTATTATTAAAATTTAGATAAGATTTATTTACGATTTACCTTAAAATTAAAGTCCACAGGTTCAGGAATGTATTGTATACGCAATTATGACTTTGTTTATGATATTTAATTCTACTTCAACCTTAATTTTTTTTATTTTCTTACTTTGCTATTTTAAATTTATTTATTTATTTGTTTGCGAATAAGGTAGAAATGATTACATTATTCCCCAATGGTAATATTGTGGCTAGTTGTAATTTTTTACGATAAAATCTCTCTCTTTTAACATTCAATTAGTAATGCAATATGTTTCGTTTAGTCGTTTGGAAAATCGGTTGCCTTAGCTTTCTCGTACCTACTATTAAATAGGTACCTACTCCTGCATTATAAGTGGAAAAATGCAATGGAAGTATGACTGCCTCGAAGAGCTCCTCCATGTGAATGGGATCTGAAAGCATTTCACCAACCTTTACTGTCAAGGAGGACTTAAAAATGATTTAATGACTGAATACAGCTGCTTAGGGCACTCAAGGGCGATTTGTCGTTGAAAAAGGTAGTCCGTGATGTATGGAGTACAATTCCTTTGAGCATTCGATTGATATCAGAAGAGTAGCAAGAGCCTGTTCAAAAGAATTGTCATTGTCTGAAGAAAACTTTTATAGCAATTTTTCGAATCAGTATTCTTTTGAAATTAAAAAAATAAGAATTTGTCAGTCGGATCAGGCTACCTGAAAAAATGGCGGCCACTAAAACTCGAAATTCTAGTGCTTTTTTTGTTTTTTCACCTATAATTTCTAAACGGTGCATTATATCTAAAAAAATAAACGTCAAAGAACTTTTATTTGATGAGTTTTTCTCTTATAGAACTCATTTCCAAGCTGCTTGCCCATATATAGTTGGACAAGATCGTCGTTTTCGACCGTAGTTTTTGGCCACACCAGTAATTATTATGCTATGTTGCAACCAAATTATTATGTTTTGATACTCACTAGACGCAGTTTTTTAATTTAATATAACATAACTTTTTCGAAGGAATTATATGTGAAAACAAAAACATAGCCCTAAAATTTCGAGTTAAATTCTGTAGTTGCCATTTTTCCAGGTAGCGTGATCCGACTGGCATTATATCGAAAAAAATCAAATTTTGTGACCAATGTATACCACAACATAATAATTTGGTTAACTAGTGTGGTCGAAAACTACAGTCATAAACGATGATTTTTTAGAAAAGAGCACTTACTATATATGAGTCCGCAGCTTTGAAACGAGTTCTCTAAGAAAAAAACAAAACGAATAAAAGTTTTAGAGCAACAAGTTCTACGTCCATTAAGCACCAAAAAAAAAAAATTGATCCGATCTCCGGCAATCGGAATTTTAGCCCAGTTTGGTTTGCAAAAAATGGAGTAATTTAATTTTCAGGTATATTGTACGCCTCTTGTAAAAAATCCATGTTTTCGACCTCTTACTTTTTGTATGTTTTCGCCATATTGAAAAACCGTAAAGAAGAAACCTTTTTTTTCCGTTTTTCCAAAATAACTCACTTCCACTGCAGTCAAAGTAAAAAAATTGTCAGAATCAATTTTAAGGAAAGTTAAATTTACTGAAAGTTCGTATATAAAGGTTTAATTTTTATTATTTTTAGTATTATTTAGTATTAGTTTTATCTAATACCATACTCAATTTGTAATAGCAACTGAGATGCGGGGCCGTGAAAATCTGCAAAAATGTTCAAAAAGTTGAATATATCGCATTAGATATGATTTATTTCAAGCCCACAAAACTACAAACATCCCAGATGCTAAAATACTTCGTCAGCCGACTTTAGGAGGAGGCGGGTTTCAAAATGGTACCAAAAATAATTGAAATTTTAGTAGATGCTTTACAACTTTTATTTTATGAATTTTTTCTTGAGCGGTCTACACACATGAAAACATCGGTTCGGTGAACCAAGTTCCCGTGTGTGCAGAGCTGACGACCAACGGTTCGTAAGTATTTCCTTTGTTCCTAAAGTGTGAAGACAGCCACGAACCGAACTTCAGTTTACCTAACCGTTGTTCGCGAACCGACGTTCCCATGTGTATAGGCCGCTTTAGAGAACTCATTTCCAAGCTGCAGACTTATATATTGTTAGTACTCTGTCTCTGTTATTGACAAAACCGTCATGGTTTGTCACCACAACAGTAAACCACATTGTTATGTTGTGGTACTCATTAGATGCAGAATTTGATTTGACTTAAATTTGATATACCATAGTTTTTCGATATAATGCACCGTTTAGGAATTGTAGATGAAAATCCCCCCCAAAAAATCCTAAAATTTCGAGTTTTAGTGGCCGCCATTTTTTCAGGAAGCATGGCCCCCCGACAGGCAGACTCTTATTTTTTTAAACCTTAATACTAAATAACGATTCAAAAAATTACTATCAAAGTTTTCTTCAGATAAACACAATTTTTTTGCACGGGGTCTCATACCATACTCAACATCCAAATATAAGAATGTTCGGCAGATATCTTGGCTTTAAAATCTGTTTGTTATGAAGGAATAATTTTATTTGTTGGCAAATTGTGAAAGTTGTTTGAACTATTTGAGAAAAATCGTCTCCGAAATCCTGGTTGTGTGGGGTAACGAACTAAATGGGCGGCAATGAAAGGATCATTCCTGATTATTGCAGGCTTCAGAAGAGGGATATTGTAGAGATTATTTTTGTGCTTCAAGGAAGACAATGAACAGTAAATGCAAGGCCCATTTTTGGTGATACTAAGAATGTTATTTTTTTATTCTATTTAATTTTTTTGTATTGAGCTGTTGTACAAATAATTTCCAATATTCTAATTAATTTTCATAATCATAGAGATTGATGAAAAAAACATTAAAATTAAATTATTTCTGAAAAGCAAATAATTAATTGTTGGAAACCCAATAGAATCCATCAACGATATATATATAGCATTTCCAAGTCAATTGTAACCTTTTTCCAAATCAATTGTCACCTTTTCCATTTCAATTGTAACTTTTTCCATTTCAAATGTAACCTTTTCCATTTCAATTGTAACCTTTTCCATTTCAAATGTAACTTTTTCCATTTCAATTGTAACCCAACCGGACATGAATTAATTCAATATTATATATTGTATTATTGAAAAATTATTATTTTAATTACATTAATGACTCTTGAAATAATTTTATAATTTCAAGCATATACTTTCGACATTTTTTTAGGTAGTTTAAATATTTGAAATAAAATTGTTGTTTATTTATTTTTAAATATTTATTATTTTTTATTTATTTGATGGGAGGAGGGTGGATTTCATCGATTTGGTGATCGCTCATTAGGTTTTCGATGGTGTTAATGTTAAATTTAGTACCGAAATTTTGTTCGGCCACTAGTATTTCTATTTAATTATTAGTTTTCAAAATTCTTCGGTATAGGTATCGTTTACTAGATTTTCAAGAGCGCTGTTTCCGAATTCACTATCGGATTTCCGATCGCGCATGCGCGTTTTGCATTTCCGTTACTGTTGGAGTTTTCTATGATACAGAGATAGCTTAATAGGTTATCGAGGGTTCTGATTCCATTCTTTAGTTGAGTTTTGGATCACACATGCGCGTTTTGCATTTCCGTTATTGTTGGAGTTTTCTATGATACAGGGATCCCTTACTAGGTTATCAAGGGTTCTGATTCCATTTCTTGAATTGGATTTATGATCGCGCATGCGCATTTCGCATTTCCGTTGCTTTTGAAGATTTCTATGATAAACGGATCGTTTATTAGGTCATCAATGGTTCTGATTTCATTTCTTGAATTGGATTTTGGATCGCGCATTTGCATCTCGAATTACTATTACATTTGACATTTATTTGGTGCGGATATCGATTATTAGGTTTTCGAGGGTTCTGATTCGATTTTGTTTTGGAATTGCGATTGCGACAGCGCACATTCCTTTGCTGATACTGTTGAAGTTTTCTTTGTTACGCAAATCGTTAATCAGATTTTCGCGGGTTCTGATTCCTTTATTCAAATTTTATTTCTTATCGAGCACGTGCATTTCAATTATAATTATATTTGACATTTTTTTTAGTGTATCATCCTATAAAACCCAATAAACAATAACTTTACGAAGAAAAGGTCAATGCTAATGGCTATCTGAACTGAGCATGTTCGTTATAATATCGAATTCCAAAAACTAAATCAGAATCTTTGAAAATCTAATAAACGGCACTTATAAACTAAGAAAAGTTCAATAAGAACAGTAAATCGAAATTTGCTGGCGGGATCAAAAATCCGATTATGACTTCGAAAATATAATTATTGATAACTTCGTTAACGATACCTATACCGAAGAGATGTCAACATTAATAGTAATTCGAAATGCGCATGCTCGATAAGAACCTCCGAAAACCTAATAAACGATAAACAATAAACAATATATATAAACGATAAACTTTATCATAGAAATCTTCAACAGTAACAGAAAAGCGAAATGCAAATGCGCGAACCGAAATCCTATTCATGAAATAAAATCAGAACCTCCAATAACCTAGTAAACGATCTCTTTATCATAGAAATCTTCAATATCAACGGAAAAGCGATGTGCGCATGCGCTATCCTAAATCTAATTAAAAATGTGGAATCAGAATCCTTGAAAACCTTATATACGAACTCTATATCATAGAAGACTCAAAGAGTAATGGAAATGCAAAATGTGCATGCGCGATCCAAAACCCAACTATAAAAATGCAATCAGAACCCTCGATAACCTAATAAGCGATCCCTATATCATAGAAAACTCCAACAGTAACGAAAATGCAAAACGCGCATGCGTGATCCAAAGCCCAACTAAAATAATGGAATCAGACCCCTCGAAAATCTAATAAACGATCCCTTTATCATAGAAATCTTCAATAGCAACGGAAAAGCGAAATGCGCATGCGCGAACGGAAATCCGACAGTGAATTTGGAAATAGTGCCCTTGAAAATCTAGTAAACGATACCTATACCGAAGAATTTTGAAAACTAATAATTAAATAGAAATACTAGTGGCCGAACAAAATTTCGGTACTAAATTTAACATTAACACCATCGAAAACCTAATGAGCGATCACCAAATCGATGAAATCCACACATTAATGACTTTTACTATACGTTTACTAGGTTAAACGTATAGTAAAAGTCATTAATGTAATTAAAATAATTATTTTTCAATAATAAAAGAAATAATATAGAATTAATTCAAGTCCGGTTGGGTTACAATTGAAATGGAAAAAGTTACATTTGAAATGGAAAAAGTTACAATTGAAATGGAAAAGGTGACAATTGATTTGGAAAAGGTTACAATTGACTTGGAAATGCTATATATATATATATATATATATATATATATATATATATATATATATATATATATATATATATATATATATATATATATATATATATATACAACTAAATAGCCTGCTTATCAGTGAGGTTAACCACCATTTGCCAAGCAGTCAATGATTACAAAACAATATTATCTACCTATTCATGTAGGTATTGGTTAATAGCATAATACTAAGTACAAATATAGATCAAGCAAAAAAAAAATGTATTACCACAAATGAAAATAAAATCTAAATAACAGCAACATTTATTGTCATATAATAATAATTGTCACAATTCTAATAATTAATTCTTCACAAATAATGCTAATAAACAAAACAAAACTGATAAAAATAAAAATCTCAAAATAAACCACAGTTATTACAAAACAAATAAAAAATACTTTAGAAATAATGTTCATAAGTGATTAGATAGTAACAGGGAAGGTTAAACAACAATTTCGGTCAACCGCGAAATACTTAAGAAGTGTTAGGCTTTATTTCCGGATCTTCTAATCATTTTCTATTAATATTAATATTGAATTATTCATTATCAATCCTTATTAAAATGATTAGGTAGGATTAACAGTTTATGCAGTTTAGCAGAAAATGATTTCCAACATTTAGTGATGCAAATACTGAGATTGAACAAGAATCCTTTTCCTGGCCGGTCTTAAGTAAAATCCTATTGAATACTCTTCTTTACTCTAGCGAATACTTTCCTGACTTTTTTAATTTCAAACTTTTTCTGTTTAAACTTCTTACCTAATTGATTTCAAAGCTTTAGGTCAAATAATGTTTCGATCTGAAGGAGAGGTTTTTTATTACGTTTCCGGGCAAGTATTCTTAGAAGACTGGCCACTTAAGGAATAAAAAGTAATTCTTCAAACGATGCTTAATTATTAGAATATGTCATGGCGAACGGCAACATTTTTGGTTTGTTATTTTCAATAGTAAATCTTTGGAATCGACCAAGAAAAATTTTTTGTAACCCCCCTCAAAATTTGGTTTTTTACGTTTCAAGATGCGTAGAATCCAAATATCGAATACAAAAAATCCGTCCGTCCGCTGTCCGTCGTCCGCCGTACTCCAGCGGCTTTCTCCGAGACTACTGGACCGATTTTCTTGAGATTCGGTACCAATGTCACCCCAGGATGATCCTCGGAACTCGACATTACCTTCCGTCTGTTTGTTTCAAAATGGCGGCCGATGAGAGATCTTATAAGCCCATAACTAGGCCATTTATAAAGGAAGGAAATGTAAGGTATTTTGGAATCAGCATAACAAGACATTAAAAAAAAACTATATAATTGCCGATTAAAGATCTTATAACCTCATAACTCGGTCTGTTATAAAGATAGAGGGGAAATGTAATGTGTTTTGAAATCAGCAAAAAAAGGCATTAAAAAAAAACGAAAAAAAAATCTCTATCTGTAAATGCTTTTGGTTTATTATTTTAAATAATAGACCTTTGGAGTCGACCAAGGAAAAAATTTTTGGAATAAAGTATTAATTCATTACACTTTATACATAAATTATACTACATTATACATTATACTACATTGCGACTCGTGGAGGTCATGCGATGCTTTGACCAGAAGTGGTCACTTACCCTCTCCTCTCCGCTCTCACCTTATCCAAGGATTTAACTTGTTATTTCCCGGTGGGCGCTGCTAATAGCTTAATTATTAGATCTTAAGATTGGGTAGGCGACTGACGAGAGATGGAGATCTTGGTCCCCCATCGACGGTGTTACATAATCCATCAATCAAAATTCGTGAAGAAGCCAACAGCTTTGAAGTATTATGCATAATAGATTTGAAAATTATAAATTACAACACAATGGTGACAACTCATCTACCATTTGGATGCGGAAGGGCCCCGGCCAGCACCTAGTGGACACCACAATCCTAATAAAAAAACAAGTCATAACCGATGCCATGACTTCAATATAGGACTTTGGAAAGCCCCAAGTATTTATCGGCCAGGAGGTTTACAAGGACTCTTTTCCCAACTTGATCACTACAAGATTGACTTGCCAGCTATCCAAGTCCCCGAACTCCGTAACCTCTGGTATGACGAAGAAAGTGCTGATGCCAATAAAGCCAAAAATGAGAACTATTAACTAATGCTTCAGCGACAGTGGAGCAAGTATAGAGGAGTATAGACGAAGAGAACGTTTGGAAAAGTGATAACAACAGAGGCAGAGAAGGTAACGAGGGATCAAAAAGCCCAGACCTTGAAGACCAACAACGAGATCAGGAAATTATACCAGAAGATAAACAGAAAGCCTTTCAAGCCCAGATTAAATACATGCAGAGCTGAGGATGGGCCTCTATTGCACTATGAAAATAGGATTCTGGGTAGAATACTGAAGCCAATACTTCCAAGACTTCCTTAGCGATGGCGAGATGTCATCGCACACGATGCCTGGACATTGCTTGGACTATTAATTGGATGGTGGCTGCAAAGGACCGAGACACATGGCGTTGGAAGATTCAGAAGGCCTTGACTCAGCAATGAATCGTTGTGCCGTTGATTGATACATGGAATATCTACACAATACTCAATAATGATTTGTTCAAAAAGGCTAAGTATGTTTTGTATACATGCGAGTGAGGAGACCCGTACCAAGAACGGTTTTAATCACTAGAAAAAAATACAAAAATTATAATTATTTAATTTTTTAAAGTATTTATTGAGTCTTATTTATTTATACCCCCCATTTTTAAGAAAGCCAAAAAAGATGTCCAGACGACAGTACGCTGGAAGTTTTGTGCACTGGGTAGTACCTGCAATACTAAACGGGTTTAAGCTATGTGCACACAGTTCGACTTTCGATTTGGCATCGCATGCTAAACGTTTTTTCCCGTTCATCATTGACTCTTTCCCGGTCGTCATGACAAATCAAAAGTTGAACAGTGTTTACTTAGCTTTAGGGACGCCTACGTAACTACGCCTACGATAACTTTTTATTTTTATAGATATGTCAAAAACGAATAATACAAGACAAAAATAATGGTTCAGAGTTCAATGCGAATAACTATCAGAAGTATATTTAATTTATATTGGTGGCGACTAAGAATAAAAATTATAAAAAAGATTATTATTCGGCTGAAGGTAGACTGTTTAAAATTTTTCATTGAATTAAGGTAAAATACCGAAGACAGTCTCAATTCATCTGATTTATTTTGAATAATAAATTTCATTCATATCAAGTTTAGGAAAGGTAAAAAATTTAGACGATGACCGCACGTTTTAACAAACAAACTTCTTTCAGACTGAGTCAATTGAATTTTTTTCATTAATATGCATGACAAAAAAAAAAGATATATATATATATATATATATATATATATATATATATATATATATAATATACATTATAATTATTATACAATATTATATATAATTATTATATAATTAAGTATAGTTAATATAGCCTTTAATAAAGTTACGAATCAGTAATGGCATTTGAAAGTGGTGAAAACGCAGTTACATTTTTACGAAAAACGCTTGAAAATCTGATGATTCCATATTAAATTAATGAATATGCGTATTATTATAAAGGCAAAACAATAAATACATACTATGAGATAAAAGAAAAACATCACTAACAAAAAATTTTAAAATAATCGAAAAGCTCTTATACATAGTAACAGTTTTTTTGCTCTCCTAAAAAGTAGTGATTTTCATATTCGTAAGTTCATCATGGGAACGATGATATGATTTCGCTGGTTTTCATTTAAAGTGGCAAAGTTTCAAATTAATTAATACTTAAAAACATAAATAAATTACTCTATTGATATTATAGAAGCAGATAGTTAATAATAAGGTGGAGTGAGCGGAAGCTGTTATTTCATCTAAAGGTGCTAATCAGGAAACAGAATTTCAGAGTTAGAATTTTAAATGCAATTAATAATTTAATTATTAAAGTATTTACATTTGTTAATTATTTTTGTATGTATTGCTGAACAACAAATTTAAAATTTACCCGTAGTGGAAAGCTGGCATTGCAATTTAAAATTATTTCATGTTAAAATTTAAGCTGGCATGTTTTATAAAACCAATAAAAAGTTAAATAGTTAACGATAAAACAAGAATCACAGTTATCGATTATTCTTGGGGCTGCATTTTATTTTTTAATTATTTTATCTTTGCTTTTTTTCCTTTCAATTTTTAATATTATAATATTTCAATTTAGTTTATTTTAAATTTGTTTGTAGGAAAACAAATGCATAATAAAATAAAATGAAAGGTAGTACACAAAATTGAAAGGAGAAAAAAAACGAAGAAAAATAATTAAATAAATAAGTGTTTAGAATAAAACTTAGAATAAAGTTATAATTTTTAAACACATCACACCTCTATCTTCAATATTAATCTTATTTTATTATCACTAATTTTTATCAGAATAGAATAGTTAGGATTTCATGTGCATCAGAAACTTCTATTAAACTATTTTTTTATAATTTTATTATCATTATTTTATTGTTTTACTCGCATATATTCAAGAATTAACTCCATCCCTGAAAGAAAATAACAAACTGAAAGAAAACTTTCGTTTAGAATTTCAGGCAAACGCCCGTTCCGATGCATAGCAGGTTCTTCGAAGTAGGGAGACTTTGGTTCCAATAGGGTTGGCAGCTTTGGAAGGTGAGCGTAAAAAAAGTGCATTTGGGGCTCCAAGAACTTTTTAATATTCCGAAGAAAGGTGGAAGGGAGTATGAATAGCTGAAGAGTATGAATTGTAATTTTAAACTCTGGGCATCTAAACATGATGTTTAGGCAGGGACCACACCTGAGTTCCCAAGCGGCATAAGTTGAGATTGTTTGAGACTAAGTGTTTAGACTCAGACTGAATATAAACGGCTTGAAATTTAGAAGCGATCACGTAGCTGCAACACGTGTACGCCCTGTTGTTCTGAAACAACGGGAATGTTTTATTTTCGATGTTATTGGCTGCTTAGGAATGACGTTCAGGACTGTTTATATATCAGGAAAGGAAGCGCGATAGGCTGAAACAGAATTAGCTTTTTCTGTGAAGTCCTTCTGGACAGGTTTTGATAAATATATTGAAACAATTGGCAAGAAAACGAAGCATAGATGGTAAACAATCGTTCTGTTGCTAAATATTAAACCACGGATTTCTAGAAAGAAATGAGACCCAGAAACAAAACGGCAATAGTATAAAAGTAGGCAGCCATACCTGACAACTGTAATATTTCTGATTACTGCAACACTACCTTACTTTAAGCTTTTGGGATATTTATTATTGGGATAATGATTCAAAATACATGAGTATTTCTGTGTTTGTGATATTTATTTAATTGAACTCAGTGGTGGTTATTCAATCTTTCAGTAACAATTATTCAAAGCTTTGTTAAAAAAAATACAATTACTTTATAGTAATAAATAATGAGAAAATATTTATTTGAGATTGAGTAAATCAACGGAAACGAAACGCCTTCATTCTGAGAGACGCTACCCGCACTGCTTGTGCATTGCTGACCCTAGATTGGGCTGATAGGTGGAGAGGGGTCAGGGATTCGTGTTGGAGGTAATACTATCAGCTATGATCGCCTGAAGGATTTTTTACATCTAATTAAGCGTACAAAAATTAATTTCATTTCCAATTAATGCACATATAAACTGTATCAATAAACTTGTTAAAAAAATGATGCTGTATACAATTGGCCCTTGTAACTCATAGTTGTTTGTAAACTTTACCGGAGTAGTAAAATCACAAAAACTGAAGGTATCTCTACTTGTGGAATTTTAAATCGTATTTTTAATTGGTTACTAAGAAGATAATTTGCTAGACCTTCCTTACCTCTATCCAGGAACCACCACTGATTAAACTTTAATTTAAATTAAATTTCGATATTTTTTTATTTATTTATTAAGTTATTATTTAATATATTTCTGTTATATATTTTATATATAACTTTTATATTTTATATTATATGATTATATATTCTATATGAATTAACTCTTTTTTATCCCCGATACACATTGTCCTAAATTGAGACAGATTCTGATATTTCACAATAGAATCATCTTTTCTCTAAATTACAATGTTTTTGTTAGATTTGCTATTCGTGATGTTGGTTAAATATATGCATACAAATGTAAAATATAGTTTGACAAGTGAAATATTTGACATACTAAAGGCCGTAGTTGCTTCAATAGTGTTATAACAAAAGTTTGTTTACTTTTTTTTTCCATCAAGTCCATTAATAATGCTTGTAAGTAGTATTTATTAACTTCAACATTAGTTTTTTTCATAATATAATATCAAAGACTTCTTAAATGAATTTTAATTTTTTGACAAATGGTCGACGTTATTGCGTTTTATATAACTATGGGGCAGTTCTGCAGTTTTAATATCATACAATAAAACATTAAAATAGAAATAAAAATGAAATTGATAGTTGGAACGGTACTTTTTCAATTTTCTGTTACAAGATTTTTCTTGAGCACTGCTTCACTATTCCAATGTTACATACAAGTGTTTTACAATCAAACAAAGTCTGTTTGAGGAATAAGAGCTTAAATAGTCGTTGGAATTATAATTGTTACTTCACTGGTTTATTCGTTCTTGCATGAACATTGTCCCAGTTCTGAGAAATTCTTGACTGTAATACTGCCAATTCAAAATACTACCAGAGAATCTCTTCACCCTTCAATTGCCGACGCTCACTTGAGCTTATTATTCTATGGGGTGGAATATGGAATTGAACTGAATTTAGCGTTCTCAGCTTAACGGCTGGACACAAAAAATTAATTCCTTTTTATTATTAATTTTTTTTTTAATTTGTAACTGATCTTTCCAGATTCCCACATATCTGTTTTACATTTAACATCAAATACAGTTTATTTCCATAATATATTTTTTTTAAAATTAATATGCATCGAAAAGGAGATCAACATTCAAATTTCCGTCAAACACAAATGTCTCAACTTGGTCTACCCCACGGGTTTTCGATTTTTTAAAGCATTTGCGCATCTTTAAAATCCCTCCAAATTGAGTAAGTAAAACTCCTTCAAAACGTAATGCATTCGAAAGGAAATTAAATTACCTATAAATCAAAAGAAGTTTCATTGAAATCGGACCAGTATTAGCAAAGATATGACTATTTCAACTGTTTTAATTCCTTTTTAGTCGTATTTTCCCCGAAAAAATAGACTATTGCAGTGGGTCGAAGGTCAGCGGTGAGCGGCGGGACTGCGTTTTCTATCCGTTTCATAACCCCTAGAGCCTTATAATGGAAGTTTTTTCCCGCTACATTTGAACACCTCCAGCGGCCCCCTTTGGGTCAAATGAGCTAAAATTCGGTATGTAGGACTTTCTTTCAGGCAGAGCGTTACCATTACCATTAAAGAATTGGTAAATTGCGGTGAAAATTTCGGTATGTTTACCTGAAATTTCGGCGTTTTTAAAGTTTAATAAACTTAGATACGAATATGAAAATCCATACTTTTCAGAAGAGCAAAAAAACTTGCATTCTTCTACAAGGAACAATTTCGATTATTTAATTATTTTTTTTTTGTTGGGGTTGTTTTTCTTTGTAATAATGTATTTGTTTTTTTCACCCTTATAATAATACGCATATGTGTTACTTTGACATGAAACCTTCAGCTTCACTATCAGACGTTTTTCGTAAAAATACAATTCAGTACTTTCTAATGCCGTAACAGATTCGTAATTTTACTACAAGCTGTATCAACCGAAATTCTATAGAAAAATAACAACAACAAAAATTCGAATTTAACAAATTCGTTAGTTCACATGGGACTAACGATACCGTTGTTATTTTACGATAGTATTTCGATTGATACTGCCTTTAGTAAAGATACGAATCAGTAACGGCATTAGAAAGTGGTGAAAAAAGAAGTTGCATTTTTACGAAAAACGTTTGAAAGTCTGATGATTCCATATTAAATTAACCAATATGCCTATTATTATGAAGGCAAAACAATAAGTACACATGAAACTATGAGATAAAAGAAAAACAACACTAACAAACAATTTTAAAATAATCGAAAATCCCTTTCATTTTAACAGTTTTTTTGCTCCACTGAAAAGTAGTGATTTTCAAATTCGTATGTTCATCATTGGAAGGATGATATGATTTCGCTGGTTTTCATTTAACGTGGCAAAGTTTTAAATTAATTAATACGTAAAAACATAAATAAATTACTCTATTTTTGTTCATAATTTTAGGCAAAGAGGATGAATTGAAGGAGAAAGTACTTGCCTGACTTATTCCCCCACCATTACCAGTTGTTGATAATTAGTACCTTTACAGAATATTATTAACAGTAAATAAATATTTTATCATTTATGGTTTAGTAATATAGTACTTGAATGGGTAGTAAAATAATAGCTTGTATTATTTTTCGATAAAAACTTTTTTCGTCATAGAAAAAATGTAATGTAATAAGTGATTTTTAACTATTGGCTTTTAAGGATAATATGAATCGTTCATTTCGAAAATGAACCCTACTTTTTTTTTTTTGGAAATCGCGGTCTATTTAAAATTTAAATTCTGTTTAATTAAAATTAATATAATAAACAATCTTTGGAAATATGTGCTAGAATAAAAATTTAACTAATATATTAAAAATAAAAAATTTGTTTTGATATTACAACTGGAAAAGAAAGCATATATTTTAGCGCTATCTGAAAATTTTTCATTGATGATTTGTCAATGGTATTTGAAAGGTCATTTAGCTGTATTGGGACATGGATTTAAAAAAAAAGTTAGTTTCTCGAAATAACCTTTTGACAATTGCAGTTCTATTTTATATTTCAAGAAATGGGAGACTAACATCATTTTTTTTTTTTTTCGACCTTCCTCTTACTTGGTTTTATTGCATAGGAAGACTTTAATTAAAAATGCAATATACATTCCATGCATAAAAGCATACTATACGCATGCACAGGTATTGAAGTAATAATACAAATAAATTATTTTTAAAAAAAGAAGAAATATTTGTAAAAAAAATCAATGAAATCCAATATCGCAATATTACTATTGTTAAACTATTTCCTTTATAGTTTGAAATTTTTGTATGAACATTTAACAAAATCAATATTGCAAACAAACTTTCTGAATTCCATTTTGCATTGATTGAATAAATCTGGAAGTGTTGATTAAGACCTAGAGCCAACGGTCTAGTTCCATGCCGAGTGAAGATTTAATCATGCGGAAGTATGGCTATTCATAATACGAATTTGCAATATCAATTATAAAAAATAAGGTCACCCGTATGCAACTTGGTTGTTTAAACAAATAGCATAGCCAGGATTAAATAAAATGTCAGGGGTTACTTTTGCGGTGGACCAAAACTAATACGAGACCCTTACATAGAGATGGGGAGAGATAAAAAATATCAGGCATTAACATTCTCTTGTGTCGGCCATAACACTAATGTTATGGCCATTTGGTCGTAGCTTGGCAGGGGAGACTCCAGCAATCTGGGGGATATATCTCTCTAGTCAATATTCCAGTCTCCTCCAGACCGACTTGGTATTTTCTTTGATCTCCATTTATTGTCGTGTAAACAGCTTTAGGACTTTATTTTATGCGAAGAGAAATTTACATATAACCAGTGCTTCTTTGAAATATTTATTTTACTGCAGATAAATGTAAGGGAAGACTTTGTAACCAACCTTAAAAACTGTAACTGACGTAAAAAAATAATGATGATAATTGATAATTGATACGAACTAGAATAAAACAAATATCGCTTTAAATATTTCAAAAACATGCCACAAATATAGAATTACAGATCTTTTTTTAGCCATCTAATCTAAAAAATGTGGAGTAATTTCCAGAATATAAACGCACACTAAGCCAACAAGATCTTACCCTCATGCTGGTTTTTCAAAATACCTTCCTCTAAAGTACCATTAAGCTTGTTTATTTGAAATAATTAACCGTCTCTCATTGCTTGTGGTTATAAAATAAAAATAAGGATAACTATAAAATATGAAAGCATTTGATGATTAACTAAAGGAGAAAAAAAGAGATATATTGGAACAGGCTGGAAAAAAGAAATCAGGAAATAAGAGTAGATATATAGTAATATAAAAATTAATATCTAGCATGCAAGGTCGTAGAATGTAATTTGTGTTCACAATAATTTGTGTAATTTGATCACAATCATATTGTGATTAAATATGAATATTCAATCGTATATGGATTTAATCCCTCCTCCCAAAAAAGCGAATGTTGTTGTATTTTACTTCTGTAATTCGGATAGATATTCGGGTATGTATTTAAAAATTAAAGAAAAAAAAATACATTCTAAATATTGAATAGCATAAAAAGGCCACATGGCGATACAGGGGTAGTACCAACGGTCTAAAAATTTAAATTGAAGATACCTCTGGCAATAAAAAAAAAGTCCTACGCCGTTAATTTTTCACGTCATGTACACAGCGATTCAATTTTCCGTTCCAATCGTTACCTGTTGAAAAAAAAAAAAAAAAATAGAAGATACGTTTAGATATTTATAGGAAACGTACAAAATCCGTGTCGGCAATATAAAAAAGCATTTTGTGAAATATTGAGATCTTTTATCTCAGATTGGAGTTTCTAGAAAAGCTTTAAAGATAAATCTCATCGGGACAATCGAAAGAATTCGAGAAAAATAGGTCCTAGCGCTATATTTTTCCGGTCAATGTAATAAAATTCCGCTCCGCCAGATTCCTTCGGACACAAAACCCTACGTTTTCCTTTTATCTTTCCCTTAGTGCCATTACACCGTCCAAATCTTTCGATGCATAAATTTTTTCATACGATCTAGATCCGCGGATAACATTAACATAACTCAGTTTTATTCACTTTTTCAATAGAATTCAATGAATACATTTTATTTTTTTTATTAAAGCCAACGAGACAAAAACTATAAACGTATGATGAAAAACAAAATGAAAATCGAAAGTAACTAAAATATGTCAATTTTGAATTTTCCAGACAAAAAGTTGCCCTTTCGAACTATATATTGAATTATATAAGATCGATATTGTAAAATTTTACTTGTTTAAATTGCACGTCGTGGGCTATGAAATGATTTTTTAATTTTTTTTAATTTGCAGATCAGCTAGGTGAGTCATAAATTGAGTCATAAATTTCCAACTGTTAAACATGGTATTTTTAACAGTTGGAAGCAGAGAAATATTCTCAAACAAGAGGCACCATTGACGACTCATATTGTTAATAAATACTCGATAGAAGAATAAAAATATGACTTCCTGAATAGTTTTTTTATTTTCGTAGCAACTGGTTTCAGCTTCTAGACTTTCTTCAGCGTAAAATAACTCACAATAACCAATATCAAAATAAAATAACTAACAATAATTTATATCCACAAATGATTTAAGACACAAATAAAATAAACAATAATATATACAATAAATTAATATAAACAAACTAAAAATTTGGCGAAAACAGGTACCTAACTCATATATGAAAACCTGTGACGGCGATTCTCTGCTTGATAATTGAGAATTTATAACCAGACGGATTTTCCCCCGCAACCTACGTCATAGCTCCATTGGTAGCGACTACTAAATAAATTTATGAAATGGTCTTTGAGATAATTTAAGAATTACTGAATATTTGTAAATTATTAAAATAATTTAATAATAATGAAATTATTGTTTGTATAAAAAATTATACAATAATAATAGGTAATAGATTAGCTGAACATAAACTATGGTGAACTGTATGAAATTAGTCCATTCATAAAAAGAAAAAGAATAAAGAAAGAAAGCATTATTTGGCCCTTTTTTAAAATTTAAAGTGAAGCCATTAGCAAGAAATAAAGTACAACTCTCAGACCCACACTGGTCATAAGCAAACTAAATTTCGCTTCTTTCCTAAAAATCGATAAAAATATGAACACCTTTCACTTGGACCAACTTTAACACAAAGAAAGGATCTCTGGTTGACTGGTTGACTCCTGGATTCCCAAACAAGGAACTTGTATCTCTTAAGCTTAATCATCAATTAAGTCGATATTTTTTTTAAAAATCTTTTAACTATATGTTCGCACCTGTCTACAGAAGAGTGAGAATAAGCAAATTTTATGTATATAAAAGATAAACGGTAAAAAAATAAAATCAAAATGAATAAATAAATTCAATTAAAACTTACAATAATAACAGTTACAAAAATAAAAATAATAACTATATACTGAAATTTTTTTAATAGAATAAGTACGCCTTCTATTCAGGGCCGCAGGACTAGCCGTATTGCATAAGTAGCAAATGCTACGGGTCCCGCGTCTAGAGCAAACCATTTAATAAATGTTGAACATAACTTACTTAGAGAAATTGATTTGTCTAAAGTTATCTCTAAATTTGATCACATTAAATCGGAAACAGTTTGTTTGTAAAAGTTGTTTTATTTTATAATCATACAAAACCTACGCCCCCGGCAAAATTTGCTGGCTTAATCCGCTTCAGCTTGCATTAGAGCCGAAACTACTTCAATATATTTAAAATTTGCAGCAGAAAATCAAGAAAAGGGATTATATCCCTATGGTATGTTGTAGGAAGAATGAAGCTTTAGGAATTAGACATGGTGAATATCATTTATGCTAATTGATCTTTTTTATTTATCTGCATGTTTTTTAAAATATGAATCACAGTCATGTGGTTGAAAACCTTCAGTTATACCAAATATCAATAAGGCTTGCGGTGGAAAGTTTTCTACACACTCGGCCTAATATTTGGGTGATTTAGTAAATTACTACTTACACAACAGAAGGATCAGAATTATGAAAAGTATTAAAAACAATGTTATATATTTAAGTATTCGAAGTTGTATTATGTTCGACATTTAAAAAAAAACATCCTAAATACATTTAAAAAATAAACAACTAGATTTAAGAAAAAAAAGAGGTCAAATAAAAATGACTAATCATTTCAATTAACTAGTACTAGAGGGAAAACATAAATTTTACTGACATTTTATTGTTTTTTTTTTTTTTAAGAACCTCCTTTTTTGAAAAGCCTTTTTTATCATTACTAATGAAATAATTATAATTATATCAGCTTCGAAATTCAACATATTGTAATTTTGAATCATTAATTATTATTAACGTTTTCTTAACCAACAGGAACCTTAAATATTACATTCAAAATGTTTTACAAGAATCTTTCTTAGACAACTGGTAGGTCGGAAGTTCAACTAAAATGATTGGATTAATGAAAAAAACATCATTTATCATCCGGAAAATGAAAAATAAACACTAAAAGTGTACAACCCAGGTCGGAGCCGAGACTTCCTAAAAAATGTTTTTTTAAAAAAATCATTTAGAAATTGTTCAGAAAATTTTGAAAGAAGTAGAGTATAATGGGGAACCAGTAAGAAATAATAAATAAACAATATTTTTCATAACAAATAAACAATGATTCGTCATTGAATAAATGTTTATAATTTTGATATTTGGTTATAGCAATGAATTTTTTAAGAAAAAGAGGAGGTCATCACGATGCTTTCACAAAGAAGTTCATGTATCCACAACACAGATTGTGAAATGTTATATCACTGCATAGGAACAATAATAATAAATTATTAGTATTTATTATCGATTATTAATTATTAGAACTTGCAATTGTTAGAAACCCAGAGAGTGTCATAAAGGTTACTTAAAACCCCTAATGACTAGAAGGTTATTAATATGTGCATCGGGGAAAAAAATTGGAAAAATTATTGTATTGTAAAGGAATATATGCTAGGAGATGCATGCAGAAATATTTAGCAACGAAAAAGCGAATAAAATTTAATAAAATGACTGATCATATTTGAGAGAGAAATGCTTTATTTACTGGCAGTGCTTCCCAAATACACTGGGTTGCTATAACACACATAATACGTATCAATCCATCATTAGCCATGATATAAATACATTTTTCTGTTCATTTTAAATATAATAGTAACTATAAATTTCCTCCGCATGTTGAGAGTGTTCTGGGGAAATATCAGTGCGGATTTCGTAAATGTAAATCTACAACAGACCAGATTTTCGCCCTACGAACCATCCTAGCGAGGAAGGAAATAACAGTTACAGACGCACCATCTATTCGTTGATTTTAGATCTGCTTATGACAGAATTCAACAGTGAGGCTCTGTATCAGGCAATGAAAGACCTCAATGTGCCTGTTAAGCTCATCCGTCTTGTAAAAATTACAATGAGCAATAACGAATGTATGGTGCAGATTCAGGGAGCATCTGTCACCTCTCATAATGGCGTTCGACAGGGAGATTCCCTGGCTCTTCTGCTCTTCAATATTGGTCTGGAAAAAGCTATCAGAGAATCAAAGGTTCAGACCAGTGGAACCACCTTTAACCACATGGTATAGATTCTGGGATATGCTGACGATATCGACATTATTGGGAGATAAAAAGCAGTTGTGGAATAAGCCTTTCTTGCCCTTGATGATGCTGCTAGGAAGCTGGGACTTGTTGTTAATACTAACAAAACCAAATATATGACTGCTGGTAAACAAAGAGGTATTAACGAAAGTTTTCTCCAAATTGGCAATTACTCTTTCGAACAGTTGATGAGTTTGTATATCTCGAATCGCAGGTCAATTCCAACAATGACGTCTCGGCAGAAATAAAGGGGAGAATAACTTCGGCCAATGGGTGCTATTTTGAACTGCGTCGGCACTTAGGAAGTAGCTCGTTATCAAGATCTACAAAAACAAGATTAAATAAGACGCTAATTCGAACAGTGCTAACCTACGCCTCAGAAACTTGGGTACTTGAGAAGTCTGATGAAAGGGATCTCCAAACATTTGAGAGAAAGATACTCAGACGCATCTACGGCCCAGTAAAGGATGGTTTAGCTTGGAGAAGACGCACGAACAGGGAAGTATACTCATTGATTGGTGAGCCTGATGTCGGAAAAATTGTGAGGATTGGTAGGCTGCGCTGGGCAGGCCAAGCAGCAAGGATGGGGACTGATAAGATCCCAAATAAACTGCCTAATGAGCGCCTATACGGAACACGGCCAAGAGACATAAGCTGCGATGGTTGGATTGAAGAAGATGCAAGGATCCTGCTCGGAGTACGGAATTGCTGAGGAGGCATGAGGACACAGTAGTGGGTTGTTGCGCCGATTGAATAAGAAGAAGAATAAATTTCCTAGAAAAGAAAAAGTTCCCAAAAAAGAAAAGGAAAAGCCACATGTTTGACTTAGAGTAAAAAAAAAAAAAAAATCAACTGAAATGGGGAGAAGATTTGAAATGTTCATGTGTTTCTGTTACCAGTAACAAAAAACCATAAGAGAGAAAACAGCTCTGTGCAGAATACTTCACTAGGAAATTAGCAATTATGAATTCAGCCATGGTTTCCGTTGGAGTCATGATTCCACGAGGAACACAGACACCAACACATGAACCATATGGAGGAACTTTCTTCTTCTTCTTAAGGGGTTCTACAGTATCAGATGGGCTTTGGACTTCCGAACGATTTGTCCCCACTCCTCTCTATCCAGAGCTTTCCTTCTCCAGTCAGTCACTCCAATTTTTCTGAGGCCCTCCTCAAGTTACTTTTGCCAGCTATTCCTTGGACGACCTCTATTTTTCCTGGAAAGGATTCTCTTATTGCCTTCTTGGCTATTCGTTTGTTGGGCAACCTTTCTACGTGTCCTAGCCATTTATTTTTTCTGATCTTGACAAAACTAACAATATCCTCGTGGTTATTTAGCTCATCCAGCTCTTGGTTATTCCTTATGCGCCAGGTGCCTTGTTCGCAGATTGTACCAAAAATGCGTCTCATTATTTTCCGCTCTAAGACTCTAAGAGCCTTTCGGCACGTTGTTTTGATTGTTCATGTTTCAGCGCCATATTACGGGCCTATTTAGGCCTATACTACGGCCCTAATTAGTGATCTTCCATTTTGAATTTTGTGCGTTTAGAAAGAAAATTCGACTTCATCAAGTTCACAAGGCCGTAGTACGCTTTATTACCATTCATTATTCATTTCTTGATCTCAACACTGATCTTATTTTCGGAATTAATTTCAGTTCCGGGGTATGTGAAATGATCAACAGCTTCAAATGTATAATTGTTGTCTTTAAGACTACACTGCCTTCTTCTTGTTTCGGAACTTGGCATTACCATTTATTTCGTTTTAGCCTCGATGATATCGAGTCCAATTTTTTTACTCAATTTCCAGTTTAATGAGTACTTGTACAGCTTATAATATGCAGGAACCAAAATCTTTAAATCAAGTTTGCAATATTTCTAAGTAATAAAAAAATATATATATTGTACCTTTCTAAAAAGGAAATATATACAAATGAAAAAAAAAAGAAGATTAAAAATGCTTATTCGTTCCAAGAATATCCTTATATAGTTAGAGCTCATTTTTTTTTTTTTGATACTGGACGTTTTTTTCAATAAATATTTTGTATCTTCCATGATATCCAATTCTTTATTAATATATACCAACGAAATCCATCACCTTTTTTTTGTAAAGATTGCTATGAAAATACTAAATAAACAATTTTTTAAGATCTGAGATAGTCGTCCGAGGTTTAATAAGGCCAGATTGCTTGCATCTCATTCATTTTGTTCTTGTGTTTAATTAATGAAGACCTATGCTAGACCTCTAGGGAGAGAGACTTGCATAACATTCCTGTTATCACAAAATGAATTACAATAAAATTATATCAATTCTAGAGAGACGGACGAAGATTACTTTATTAGACATGCAGTTTTAATCTGAGACTGGGATGCTAGGTTTGCAAGAAGATGGATAATCTTATAAGACTTTTATCTAACTCTTAATAATTTTGAAGTGCAATGAGCATCAAAATTTATATGCCTTAATTAATTTAATCGATCGGGTACTAAAAATAAGTATTCGGAAGAAGGAAAATATAATTCATGAGAAAGAATAATATACAAGAAAAACTGAATTAAGAAGAATATAAAGTGAGGATTGAAAAAAAAAATTAAATGGAAGAAACAAATTGAAAAAAACAGACAAAAATTACAGTTAGAATATTATTGGAAGAATCCAAAACAAACCCTTAAATCTCTAAAATAACAATAAATGAATAACCATTCAACTTTTCTAAAAATTAATTAATCCTAGATTTAAAAAAAAATCTCTTTAAATCCCCAAAAAACAAAACAATTTCTATTAATTCAATTCCGTAAAAAATTTATTTAAAAAGATACATCATAAACATTGTGACGTTTCGTCCATTATTTGGTTTTGGCCATTTTCAAACTTTTACATTCAATTAAAACATTATTAGACAAATAAAATAAATTAATATGTTCAATGCAGGTAAGTACTTTTTTAACATTTAAAGATATATGTTAACTTCTGGAATCATCAACCTTCTTATTTCAAAACATCTTTATTACATAATCATTATTCAACGTTTCGGACCATCAGTCCATCCTCAAAAAATTATAATTGCTCAGTCTTCACCATATTTTATATCTTCGATTTTCAATACCTTATATAAACCTCATGATTCAATGTTTAAAAAGATATACATTTTACATAATTTTTATATGTATGACATGGTCCATATTTATTGTCTGCTCCTTCACTAATATCTAAAAAGTCAGTTGATAACATAAATCAAGTAGCTTCGAACAATTATGCATTAATATATGTATATAATTCAATAAAATCACCTTTTTCAAAGATATCCTTCACCTATTTCTTCATTATTCCATCATTGAATTAAATACCATTTATCTGTCAAATACTATCTATCCAATAGTTAATCTATCCAGTTAATGTTAAAACAAGGACTATTTAAGCACTCTTTATAGAGAAAAAACTTATAATTATGAAACTTAACTGTTATAAATGATATTTAATTTATTTAATAATTCGGTGTATGATTTATTTATGTTGCCATAATCTGTTTTAAAATGTTTCGCCGATTCGAGGATCGAGTGAACAAAACAGATAAGATCACATTAATTCAGACCAGAGATAGCTCATCTCACATCAACAGTTTAAAAGGGATAAAACCAAACAGAGAGATAAAGCATTACTCGAAGGTTAACATACACTGAAGGAAAATGGGATTATTTTTGTTGTTTTGATGTTATTTGAGAGGCATTATGCTTTGTTTATGTTTATTGGGATTATTATCTTACAAATGTTCTATATATATATATATATTTAGATATAACCATCGGTGCGTCTGTTTGTGATCGTGTAACATCTGAAAGACTTGACCGATTAATGCCATATCCACGCAATATATTTGTTATACGATAGCTATGCTAGGATCCGATATGTAGCGCTGTAGCCAAATTATATACAATTTATATAAGACGGCAGTGTAGTCAAGTTATGTGAGTGTATTGTGTTTTAAACTTATTATTGATGAAAAGGATAAATAATGTGAATATTGCCTTACATTTAAATATAAAAACGAAACAGCTGGAATGTGCTGCGTAGTAGGAAAATGTATTTTCTGCATTGAATCCTCCACTTGATCTATTGAAAACTTTTGAAACCAGGTATAATCATTCTTATCTTATTTTGCATGAAATAATTATAGCGGTAGTGGAAGTATGTTTCTTTCGTATAACATGTCTAAATACTCTTAACTGAACAATTATTACTAATAATCATTATTGATAAGATTTATTGAAATATATAAGTTATTTGCCTAAAAATTATAACGGCCGAAAAATGCATGTTTAGTTAGAAAATTGCTGTCAAAAAATGAGATTTACATTAAGAACATATTATACCTCGGGACGAAACGGCTATATTTCTGTTGCGTCTTAAATGACCGAGATCATGGTGCTTGGTGAACCCTATTCCGAAAGGATCGATTTTCATTCTGCCATTCCATCAATGCCCCTTCTAATCCTAGGTCACTTACATGACTCATAAACGTTTTTCGGTACTATTCGAAGTCCATTCGAACCTTTGTAGTTTAGAAGTACATGCTTATATACCTGGATTATGTTGTCACGTATGCGACATTCGATTTACCTGTTGATTCCTCCTTTCTTAGGACCTTGCGCTTGAGGAAACACTTGATTTCAGTTTCGTCTGGCCGAGAGACTTATTTTTTTGTGCTTGAATAAGTTCCATCATCTATTTTATTAATCTGTCGACATGTTCAGATGCGGCACTAATTTGAAGATTTATTTTTCAAATGTTAAGAATCATGATGTTTAAAATCGCTGTGTATAGTATGTAATCAGTGTAAGTACTGTATGGTGTATTATACTATAATTGAATTATGGTATTATTGTATAATTGAAAGTGAGAGGACTTATGTTCGGAGTTTAAGGGTCCAGCTCAAGAAAAACAACCGAATTCTTTAATGAGGTTAAAATTGGTTTAAAAGCAATACCTGGCAGAAACTATAATTTTTCTCACACTTGAAATAATGCATCAGTATATTTCTTAGCTTCAGAAAAGAAGTAGCTTAGCTCCGAAAATTAAATTTTACAGGAAAGGATTTATTTACTATGTGTATTATCATTTCATAATATGTATGTATACATTATTTTTTTGATTTTCTAGCTTAGCACTAAACGTGGCAAATTATTTTTGTGAATTTAAAAAAAAAGTCTTTACAATTTTTTTTATTTCTTTAATATTTATTATAAAACATTATTTAAAAATATATATATATCCCAAACCAAATTTGCAGAAAATATCCTAACCAAGCATATCCCAACTTAGCAGGAAATTGGAATAATAGTACTGGGAATAAGTGAATAAAAGAACAGTGTCCTATTTGTTGAAACATTGCCAAGTTTAGGTTTAACTATAATAGATAGAGATAGGGTACTTCTGCATCAAATCCGCAGCAGTCTGAACTATCTTAAGTGGTAAAAAAAGGGATATGTTTTAATATAAATTGTTTATAGTATTGTTTGGTTTAAAAATAAAGCTTCCTGCGAATTGCATAAATGTTAAATAGATATTACAATAAAGATTTTATTAACAGACATTATTTTAAAGATCGTACAACCCGCTCATACGAGGTCGGAACTAGGGGTGACAAAGGGATCACTTGTCCCTGGAGACAGAATTTCGAGCAAAATCTTATTTTTAGGTTAAGAAAAAATATTCTTTTATGCTTTTTGATTGTTTTAACCTTAATTCAGTCAATGAAATGAGTCAATGTTAAGAGATTATGATATTTATTCCGAAAAATATTACCTAAAATTCTGTTATATAACGGTTGACTTTTATTGGAGGAGGGGGAGGTGAAAGAAAGAGCGGGAAAATAAAGCTTGCCCTTCCTTACAAAAATCCTAGTTCCGGTTCCGAATTCATCAGTGGCGCATTCCAGCTTTAAATGCCTGTCCAATTCGATATTTTGAAGGTGGCTGGAACTTAAAAAAAAAAAATGGAATGGAAATCCGATAGTTCCGCTTTGGTTGATAGTAATGTTATGAGAAGGTATTTAGATTATGGTTTGTCGTCTAAATCAGCTATACAGATGTTGACTGAAACCAATACATGCATGCGTCCATCTATTTATAACATCGTGGACATTAGCTACTGATTGCCAGTTTCGAGATGGAAATAACTGTCATTTAACTTTTGACCATCAGTTAGCTTATATGATACCTTTAAATTATATATTATACCTATTCACCTTGATACGATATATAATTTGCTACAATAATTAATTAAAAGATTCCGTAAACGGTGCTTTTAGTTGTTATCGGATAGAAATCCTCATTATTCATTATTGGAAGCCAGAAGGCTATTGTTGTGAAAGACGCATATTTAATTGTGGAGAACGGCAGTAGTTTTCACTCAACCACTAAATAGGTATGGAAGTACAGCTTGATGCCCATCGAAGAGGAAACACAGAACTAAGGGGAGGCTTAAGTCGATACATTGCGCCATATCGGATTAAAATGAGACTGACCAGAACAAGATAAGATATCGACCTGGGGGGTAATTGAAGCGATATAGAGGGTACAATAAGACATGGCCGGACTTGGCCGAAGTTTGCCGAAGGGGCGGCAGCGGCGGACGATCGGGGGTGGGCCAGTCAGTACCGCGCCATCACTGAGGAAGGAGGAACGCTGCTCCGCCCGCTCTACATCGCGATCTATATGTAAGAAAAAACAATAACATATCAGCCTATGTCACTCCTTCTTATCTATTCCCGGTGACTTGGATCATCTTTTCGACCGTGTTCCGTAGCTGGAGTATGGTGTCCAGGATGGTTAGGAGTTGTGTGTGTGTCATATTGTCTTAAAAACAAAGTTAAAAAAAATGATGTTTCAACATGCTAGGAAAGAATAAATAAACAAAACGAATCTTGTATGAGAAAAAAAAAATAATGGAGTCTGCTTTACTTCTGAAATAAACCAGAGAGATTTAAATTTTTTGCGATTGGAAACGTGAATAAGAGGTAATCAGTATCAAACGATATGTAAAAAATATTACTTGTGATTAAATTAAAAAATATCCCAATTATTATGATAGAAAAATTAAAAATAATGCAGAATCTATAAATCATCTATTTCAATATTTAAAAAAAATAACTATGAATTATGCTAAAAAAAAAAAAAAAAATAAAATTACTAAGAATCGTTTTAGGAAAACTGTATAAATTATTATAAATTCTTTTACCAACGTAAATTTGTATTTAATTTTTTTTTCATCCAAAAATTATTTTAATTTAATTATAAGTAATTTATAGATATGCTGATTTAACCATCCGAAGAACAATTTTTAAAGTAATTTCAAGTTTAATTCATTTGTGGCAAACCTTAGATTGGAAATCCAAATATAAATATATATATATTTATATATATATATATATATATATATATATATATATATATATATATATATATATATATATATATATATGTATATATATATCTCCACCAGAAAAGTAGGAAAATAATAATAGAAATTTTAAATTCCCAATTAAAAAAAATCTAATTATAAATTATCTCTCTAAATTTTACCATCAAAAGTTTATTTTAAATGCAACTTTACTGCTGAACCCGAAATTTCGTGTCATCTTTATTTTTACCAGATATTCTAGGATGCTGTCATACATGTATAGGTCTAATTTGTCTTTGCGACGGAATGAGGAAAAAATATTGCAAGATAATTTTAGCTGAACAATTTTCTGTAATGGTGAAACAAATTAATAATTAAGACAAAATAATTAAGACTAAAAAACCATTCTTATCTATTATATTTTAATAAAGATTAATTTAATTTGTCATATTTCGTTTTACGCCCTAGTATCTAATTGTAAAACCCAGTGAAAAAAAACTTATGTAATTGAAAAAGAAAATCATAAAAAAACTTTAGAAATGTTTAGTTTTCTATTAAAATTTTAAAGTTAAATTGCCAGTGATTTTTTTTTTTCAAACCAGGAAAACGAAGGACTTAAAGTAGAAAGTATTAGATAATCTTTTTTTATTTTTTATTAATACCTTAAAGTAGGAAATATATTTTAATATAGTGAAGTAGAAGAGTTTTATAAAATTCCTTTATAAATTATAAGTTATATTCTATTCAAGAAATATATAAACCTAAACTAAATCTTTAATTAAAACAAAAACAGAGTTATCATTTGAGATGGAATAAGCTTTGGAATTTATTTATATATTTTTTCTTTTATTGTAAAAAACAGATGCTGCCTAAAATGTTTGGGTGAAAACTTGAGATTATGGGAATGACTTTAATTGCAATACTTAATATTGAACAATCTAAAAATATAGATTATTTTGGGTCTTAAATTTTTATTAATAATGGCTAATTAAGTTATCAGTTGTGGAAATGTGTAGGTACACATGCATAGGTTTTTGTCTTCGGCTAAGACTTCGAAACGTAGATAAAGAGGAATCGAAATATATGGAAACATTAGAAGTAAAAAAAAAAACGATAGAACAAGAATACACGGAAAATATAGAGATAGTCACAATTTTACTGTACAATTAAAATCAGTCGTTTAGTTTTGTTTTGGTTTTTGGTCTATCATAATGAGAACAAATTAAATTTAATCTTAAATATACATAATTATAGCTCTACATTAATATGCCTATTAAAACATATAAAAGCTTTATGACTTTGTGAAAGGGTGTATTTGAAACTTTCTTCAGGACTAGAATAGCATACATATTTCAGGATTTCATCAGATTATAAGGTGATAATAATAATAATAGAGCTTAAGAAAACCGAAGGTTCGGTGCCGATGCCTCTAAAAACTTTGCCTAAATTCCTCCCTCAATTCTTCAATATCAGACCTAACAAGATTCTCTCAATCGCGGCACGGTTTACCCCTAGGAAATTATTTTGGAATGCATAACCTTTTATGAAACGGTTGGAAGACTGATAGTTAGGAACAGGGAAGATAAAACCAGTCAAAGTGTAATGCGTTGTGTGAGGAGAACTCGAAGAAATCAAAATTGATTTTAAGCAACCGATTTAAAGTTTAAGCAGATTTGTTTCTTTAGGTACCTCGAAGGTTCATCGCCAAGATATTTTTAAAACAAATATATATATACTTTGTAACAAATAATAACTTGCTAAATCCTGAGTTGGGAAACTTTCTCCGATTGTGCTATTAAATAGATACCTTCTCTGTAATTCAAAGAAAAAAAAATCTTTTAATTGCCAAGAAATATTATGCCGTTGCTGTTAGTGGTTCGAGGGAACCTAAGTTTTATATCAATAATCGTCTCATAACATTTTTTTTCTTCCGTAAATACTTACCTGAATCCGCTGAAAAATTTATGGTTGCATTTTTATCAAGAATATTATAAGCATTTAACAATGTAGACAATAACGTAAATTGGTAATTTTTTAAATTAAAACATTGGAATGTTAGTTTTGGCATATTTTAGAAGAATCCATTGATGCTTTGGAAAGTATACATTTTTTTCAATGGAAAATTTATTTTACGAAAAATCACCATTTTCTTCAACCATCAATTATGCACTTATTCGATATATTCCTAATACGGTAATGGAAAAATAGTTCTTTTTAAGGCGTCATGTTAATATTGTAATACATTCATTTATTTATAACGGAATGAAATTTGGTAAAAGCTTCATTAAAAACTCAGGTTTTAATGCATAACTTTCCCACTAGACCTGGAAAAAGTAGCAAGCCCTACAGCTACGAAGTGGTCCTTTCGTTTGCATTTTTTTTTTTTTTAATTTAATTTTTTGATTGTGAGAATTTAAAATTTTTTTTTATAGTATTCTTACTAAAAATTAATTATTATTTATATTTATCTGAAGGTAATTATATAAACATGACAGTACACATCGATGAATTGATTGATAACCCATTCCGATCGGAAGTTTTTAGTAATATTTTTTGCTAACCATTTTTTTAAAATCGTTAATCTCATGGCCAAAATTTCAGAACAATAAAAAGAAGGTTAGAAAACATCCTTGTGATCAATTAAGGCTATCCGAAGTAACAACGCATCTTTTTTATTTACGTAATTTTAATTTTTGAACATTCAAAGTTAATCAGCCGATCTACGTTTCTCACATACAGGCATCATTAGGACAATTACATAATACAAGAGTCATGAAATAACTTATTCATTTGCTGAATTTCATGTGATTCGTAACATGAATATACAATGCGAACATAAATACTACCGATTGTAGCGAGTCTTATGCCATTAAGTTAAATTCGCTTAGTTTATCCAAAACAAAAAATTTTATAGCTAAATATTAATAATCACTAATCAACCTTAATTTTTTCCGTTCTCTTATATTTTTCCGGTTTTGTTGATTTTGTAATTTTTCAATATTTATTAAATCCACGTAACTATAGAAGCTTAGTATGTGTTATAAATTGAAAATTTAGTTGGTACTTGTTTAGTGAATGTTGAAACAATAAAACATTAACAAAAATAAACTGCCAAGAAAGAAAAAAGAAAATATTATAACTTGAAATTAACTTAGCAAAAATGTAGCGTATATTAAAAAATTCATCAAAACTTTTCCTCCGAAATTTGTTATATTTATTTTTATATAGCATGGATACCATTTCATAAAATGCTGTTAAAAAAAAATCATGAAATGAATTATATTTTCGTTCTAATGTTTAATCTTCTTAAAATAAGTATTGAAACGTGTAAAAATAATTTTAAATGTAGGATCCCCACTCCATAATAAAAGAAAAATTATAGAATTTAATTGGCCAAGTTAATTATAAAATAAAAGAGATAAATTAATTATACAGAAAAAAATTATAAAACTTTGGCTTAAAAAAAATAAAATATATATAGCAATGTTTATTTTAATACTATAAGCTCAGACTTGACAGTAAGACAAAGGCAAAATCTTATAATTAATATTTTGGAAGTAAAAACAGTACCATCAGCTTCTTGAATAATCAAATATAAGGGGGTGAGAAGTCAAGTGACAATTTAACAATTCCTGAAATTTTAATGTTATAATATTTTTATAAAACTTAAAACTTTTAAGTATGTATCATACTTATATTATTTCTCTATTGTATATCCCTTGAATATTGAGCAATATTGCTTTTGCATTAACTACGCATAACCACACTTTACTCAATCTTTCAAAAATAAATCACTTGTACCCAAATATAAAAACCTGTACGTCTAGAACCCATGAAAGGCTCATTATTAAGTGGGTCCATTATTATTAATTTATAATAAAATTATGAAGTCTAATGTAGGCAAGTTATATATGGATAGCATTACATATATTGTAAGGGCAACGTTTTTACTTCCCCAAAGAGAAAATGCCATTCTAAATAATTTATTCAAGACCTAAGTTTCCAATTCGTTTGTATATTAAAGGGGGTAAAAAAAAAAAAATCTTTCTGTCTTTGCTGTCGTCCGCTATTCATTTATTCATTCTAATGAGCTACTGAACCGTTTTCGGCTCGTTTTGACCTTAAAGAATTTAATGAATTTTACAAAAGAAAAAAGTTCAGGAGATGAAGGATATAGGCAATTAAATTAAAATCCGGTGTCCAAGGTAAATCGTTATTAGTAGCTCTTTATTTATTTTTTCATATTATATAAATAAAATGCGAATATTGATTTTAATTTTTACTAAGGTAATTGTCATAAATCTGCTATTTTCCATTTTATTTAAATATTTAGTAATCAGCTATTTTCTATAAAGATTCAACGCAGTGCATACATTTGTAAATACATGCATTGTTGTTAACACAGCTGAAATATCCCAAAATAAGTATGCGCTGACAGAAGCAACTAACATTTTTAACATTAACATTTTTAGAATGGGAAAAAGGCCCTAAAAATTATAATTATTATAGATATATTTATTTACAGAATTTGGTAGTAATTAATTTGACATCTGTAAATTATTTTTTCGATAAGAAAATTTGTGCTTATCCAGTTAATAGCGGTCAACTTAACAAGTCTTTAAGCGAAAGCCTCGAAAATCATATAGAGTGTGCTGCATGGGTTTGTGGTGGTTCGAAGTGTTTGTGCTAAGGGGTTCATGTTGCAAGTCAGTCTGTTGTGGAAATTTTTGTGATATTCTGTTGCAGTAACTGGAACTGTTAGGATGTCCAAGTCTTTGTGTAACTAGTAATTTGTCACATAGAATGGCGCGTCCAGTATTTTTCTCAATTTTTTGACTGGAAGGACAAAGTTCTTTGGATGTTTGAAGTTTTTACGTATCGTTGATCGTAAGTCTGTTAGTTAAGGATCGCTTGTTAAGGATAGTCCAAATTGTTTGTTCGGTTTTTTCTTTTCAGCCTGATATAAAAATTAATTAATTAAAAATGAATTAATTCAAAATATTTTCTATATAACTTCAACTTAACTGAATTACTTTTCAACCTCCTCATATATGTAGTAATTTATATAAACAGAGGGGAGTCAGTTACTAGTGCAAGGGGATTTGTTTCTTATTTTTTTAGGGTTTGAAACAATTCATACAAGTTGAACTGCATAAAGAACTGAAACATTTAAAATACGGAATCTGGTTCTGTAACAATTTGTTATTATTGAAGATAAGGAAGAATGACGGGTCATAGCGTAACGTAATGGTGATTTTCCCTTTGTCAGAACTTTGATGTGCGAGGTGGATGCCAGAGATATTTAAAAAAAATTTATATATATATATATATATATATATATATATATATATATATATATATATATATATATATATATATATATTTATATATTTTTATATATATATATATATATATATATATATATATATATATATATATATATATATATATATATATACTCATACACATACACAAACATATATATATGTATATATCTCCAAATTCGGATTTTTCTTCTTTTATTCTTTATAATATTGTTCAGACTACTACAGCTATGAATAAATACATAACCCTAAACTAAACAATGTTACATTTTTACAAATGACACATACCTTTTATTCATAATACAAATGTATTTTAAATTTTTCTATTATTTAAAAAAAAAATATTATATTATAAAATTTTTTCGTAAATAACTTTTTTAATATATTTTTTTTAATTCCTAATTTTAATTTTTTCAAACATTTCATACCAATCTTAGAGCTAAGCAAAAAATAAAAAAATTGTTTTGTACATTTATATTATGAAACGATAAAACAAAAATAAAAAAAAATTAAAATTAATTATCGGAGTTGAGCTAATTCTGCTCTGAAGCACCGACGTATAAATGAAAGGGGAACTGTGAACGAGACTATTTTCTGCTATACTACATTTCTTTCAAGTGAGCAGAATCGTTTCAAGTTATTATGAAGCACAGATTCCGAATTTCGCAGAGGAGCCAACGTTTCGTTACATTTTGATGAGATTAGTAGGAATATTTTTAATTCAACACTGGATTCATCTGCTATGCATCCACGTGGATAATTAAAAACAGCGCTTTTTCTTTATTTCAATTTTATTCGTACATTTTCCTGTTTCCATGAACAACTCAATTATTGTATTTGCTAAATCCCCTTGAAGCTTAATTGGAATGATTGGAAAAATCTCACTGTTCAATTAAATTTAATGATAAATTTTTAAGAATTTCGGAGCTACTTATTGGTTCTTGTCACGATGACAAATAAAATATACCCGTATTTCCAAAGATACAAGGACGATCTGGAGTACTTAATTACCATTGGTTTTAATAAGAAATGATTACAACTCTCACTGGGGCTATTAAAAAGTAAATTGAGACCAACACGCAATACCAGGGATTACGTGTCTCGTTCTATGAATGATGGGTGACCGTAATGTACTTTTCTGTGGACATTTGAGCTGATAATATTTTATTATGAATACAATTTCAAATTTCTTCATTTTTATTTTGGTTTATTGTTTTCAATAATGAACCTTTTTAATGAACGAAGAAATGGGGACAATTTTCAATCCTCCTTTCCTCCCAAAATTTGAGATTTTACTTATTTTAATTGAAGGGCAATATATAACTTCCAAATTTAATCTTCTCCTTTATTTAATTATTTTGACGTTTCGGG